>CM062297.1:111846807-112387152 GCA_031216915.1 Pictodentalium vernedei
AAATATTATCGAAAATATTTACACTTATAAACAAAAAAAATAGCAATTTTTAGCTATCTCCTTGACAATCTCCTACCAAGGAACATACTCTTACTTGTTCCAAATAACCCGAGAGGATGGCTTTCACGTGCATCCACTTTCACATTTCTCTCTTAGTTTCAAAACAATCCCTGCACCCGTAATTATTTATTAAAGGTTTCAAGAGGGTTTCTCCCAGACAACGTGTAACTCAACATTTCAAGATTTACCCCTGGGGCCCGCTTCGTTTCTGATTGAAAAGGGCCAAATTCGCAAAATTACTGTAATTTACTTCCTTCCATCAAAAGGCTGTATCTCAACCAAATATGGAGGGATTTCCGTGAAATCTTCATTCGTAGCGCAGGAACAGCTGTTGCATATTTTCCGTGATGTGGAAATGACACGAATTGTGCATATTGTCATACAATGTATTACAAAAGCTACAAACGCGCAGGTTAAAAGTGTCTGGAAACCACGGTGAAAGAGTTAACGGGTCACTTGGTGCGTTAAAAAGAGACAGATACTGTTCGCTGTGGGGCGAACCATCGCTTGCCGTGTTTCATCAGATGGCTTGAAGTACCCGACCGATCAATGACAGTCCACAGATGACAGTTCAATGATATTTTTGTACCTTTGCATCTCATTTGGCACAAAAGAGGTGGGCGAGGCAGCGGACCCATCAGGCAGACTGGTTCAACACGCTGGGCGAAAAAATTGATTTTTCGAACCGAAAGAAGTTCATATAAAGGACATTTCATTGGAGTTTGTGAGTCATCTTCAGCAAAACTGGTTGCACTAAGAGGGATCTTGGTCATTAGGCCGATCATGGTTTAGGCCTATGGGAAAACAAGAGGCCCAGGTGGCCCAAGGCGCTCATCTTACAGGGTAGCCTAAACATCAACCCAGGGAATTGTTTTCAACAAGTTGCATCTGCCCCTCCTAAGAAAAGCTTATACCAAATATCCAAAGATTCTGACCAGTGGATCTAAAAACAATTAGAATGTTACTAAGGTAACACATGCTCCCCCCCCCCCCCCCCTCCCCTGTGACTTTCACCTTGCAGATGAGGTGAAAACTATTATACGCGACACACCTTCTGACTGTTCGTAACATTTGTAAAAAGTTTAACAATTGTACTATGATTTGTTTCTGAGTTATGGCTGAGACACGAATATTGACCGATTTTTAGTGTGACCTTGAAATGTGACCTTGACCATTAGGGTACGAACCCGGCTATGGTGTGTGACACATCCTCCGATGGTCCTTTATAATTGTGTGAAGTTTGATGACTGGCCCTAACAGTTTTCGAGTTATTGGCTTGGACACACACACACTTCAATCACTATATGCCACCCGACCCAAGTCGGAGGGGGCATAAAAAAGATATTCAAAGAATATTCCTCATATTGGGACCCCATATGGAGCCTAAATAGGAACCCAGCGACTTGTCTCGAAGAAACTTGAATCTCACCACCAGTGGGATGCTGTGTACCAAATATTGAAAGATTCTGACTGGTGGATGTGAAGATTTTTGAAGAATATTCCTCATTTTGGACCAAGTTATAATTCGGGCTCCCACAGGGAGGCCAAATATCAACCCACGGACTTGGCTTCAACAAACTTGGATCTTACCCCCTAAGGATGCTGCATACCAAATATCAAAGCATTCTGTCTGCTGGATCAGAAGAAAATTTATAAAGAAAATTCTTCATATTGAACTGAGTTATAAAATGGGCTCACCCAGGGAGCCAAATATCAAACATTCCGACTGCTGGATCTGAATGTTGGATTGCCGACAGCTGCTTGTCGTTGCTTGGTGGTTCTCTCTGGATACTCCGGCCTACTCCACCCGTAACAAGTGTTTGACCACCGAAGTGGTATTAGTCCCCTACGGCACTTTTGTGACATAAGGTGTTTTTGTCACAGAAGACTTCGAGTTTCTAAGCATCTTGGATTTTTTAAAAAAAATATTGAGTGTACATAATCCCCTCACAACCCTTTATCCATGTACCATATATGAAAGGCGTAGCTTGAACCATGTTGGAGGGAGGGGTGGTAACATAAAATAGAGAAAAAAGCTTAAAAAACACAACAAAAATGGCCGCCATTCTGCCATCTTGGATTTCGAAAAATAAATATTGACTGTGCATCATCCCCTCAGAACCATTTATCCATGTACCAAATATGAAAGGTGTAGCTTGAAACATGTTGGAGGGAGAGGTGGCAACATAAAAACAGACCGGATGGATGGACAGACAGACAGACAGACAGACAGACAGACAGACAGACAGACATTAGATTTTGGAAAAAAATATTGAGCGTGTATAATCCCCTCACAACCCCTTTATCCATGTACCATATATGAAAAGTGTAGCTTGAACCATGTTGGAGGGAGCAGTGGTAACATAAAACAGAAAAAGAAGCTTAAAAAACACGTGCAACATCCCATTACAACCCTCTATCCATGTGCCAGATATAAAACGTGTAGCTTGAACCATGTTGGAGTGAGGGGTGGTAACACAAAATAGAGAAAAAAGCTTTAAAAAAACCCAACAAAAATGGCCGCCATGCCGCCATCTTGGATTTCGAAGAAAAAATATTGAACGTGCATCATCCCCTCCCAATCCTCTATCCGTGTGCCAAATATGCAAAGTGTAGCTTGAACTAGGTTGGTGGGAGGGGTGGTAACATGAAAATAGAGAAAAAAAGCTTAAAAAACACAACAGAAATGGCTGCCATTCCGCCATCTTGGATTTTGAAAAAAAAATTTTGAGCGTGCATCAGAACCATTTATCCATGTACCAAATATGAAAGGTGTAGCTTAAAGGATGTTGGAGGGAGAGGTGGTAACAGAAAAAACAGACAGACAGACAGAGACAGACAGACAGACAGACAGACAGATGGACAGATGGACAGAGTGCAATCCTATAGTCCCCTTACAGTTCCCATAGGGGACTAAAAATGTCACTGACATGATATGACCCTGGCTGTTAATGTGTCATTAAAACACTAATTTAAACAAGAGGCCCCACGTGGCCTTAATCGCTCACCTGACAAAGTGACTCTAAGAAGTATTTTAGGTCACCTTCACCATGTCATGTCTCATCAACATTAACTGGTTGAGTGATAGATTTTGTTTGAAGTTCAACATTTGTTACCTAAAATTAGTTTTATTTAAAATCATTGGTGTGTGGCCAATCTCCAATGATTTTTAATAAAGCAAATTTATCTCTGCAGACAAACTGGTCTAGCATGAAGCACAAACAAGGAATGTGAAGAGATAGCCTTGGACATCTCTCCCCAACTGTGGATATCTTCCATGTGCTAAATGTATATATTTGCATGCAAGAAAACAAAAATTTTCACAAATTTTATTTTTTTTTATCATCATTGGAACAAGCTCAAACAGCTTATTCCAATAGGGGTATGGGAAGATCAGGTATATTTTTGAGACAGAAATGTGAATATATAAATAATGGTGTTTTTTTGTGAATGATGCTGGAGAATTTTGCGTAAAGATATGGTAAATGGTTTGTTCTAGATACAGAATGATGCAAAAGTGTTTAAATTTGATTAGGCAAGTTGTTCCTATAATGCATTTAAAAATTGAAGTAACTGTTTTTTTGCTGACGAACTATTAGATGTGTGTGTCTGTGTTTGTGTGTGTGTGTGTGTGTGTGTTTGTGTGTGTGTGTGTGGGGGGGGGGGGGGGGTAAGAGTGTTCCTGAATAAATGGAAAATTTTATTTTTTGTGTGAAAGACATAGTGCGTGAATGTTGATTGGAACAAGCTTAGAGAGCTCATTTTAATGTGAAGTCATAAAGCTGTGTTTTACGTACGAAATTCTGGAATAACTAAAAAAATTGCTTTTTTGACTCAAAAAGCATGGTGTGCGACCTCTCATTGGAATGAGCTCAAAAAGCTCATTCCAATGGGGTATTTACAAGCGATAAGTACATGTATGTTTAAGAGACAAAAATTAAAATTTGAATAGCGATTTTTGCGAAGAATGCTGACAAGTTTTGGCAGTTATGCTGGTAAAAAGGTTAGATATGCAAAGTGGTTGTTTTTTAGAGGCGACATTTAATTAAGGGGAATTAACCCTTGATTACTGAGGTAACTTCTAAAAGTACTGAAATTTCATGAAGCAATGTGAATAACAGACAACAGTTGCCTAAAAATTTCATGAATAACTAAAATTTTTATTCCTTTGTCTCGAAAACATGGCATATGACCTTTGTTGGAATGAGCTGAATGCGTGTGTTCCAATGAGGAGTCATAAAATTTGAACGAAGATTTGTGTGAATAATGCATTAGTACTGCTAGATTTGGGTAAACGGTTCACCCTGGATACCACCCCTTCTATAGTAGATCTTTTCTGCAAATTTTGTCTAAGATTCTATCAACTTTACAAATAAATACATTCATGAATCACAATCAGATCCACCCTACAATGTTGCATACCAAATATCAAAAGATTCTGCCTGCTGGATCTGGAGAAGAAGATTTTTTAAGAAATATGCCTGAAATGCACTAAGTTAAAATTTGGGCTCCTATACGGAGCCCAAATATAAACCCAGGGGGCCGATTTGAACAAACTTGAATCAGATCCACCCCACAATGTTGCTTACCAAATATGAAAAGATTCTGAAGCTGGATCTGGAGAAGAAAATTTTTTAAGAAATTTGCCTGAAATGCACTAAGTTCGAATTCGAGCTTATATACTGAGCCCAAATATGAAACTAGGAAGCCGATTTGAACAAACTTGAATCAGATCCACCCCACAATGTTGCATACCAAATATCAAAAGATTCTGCCTGCTGGATCTGGAGAAGAAGATTTTTTAATAAATTTGCCCGAAATGCACTAAGTGCGAATTCGGGCTTCTATATTAAGCCCAAATATGAATCCAGGGGGCCGATTTGAACAAACTTGAATCAGATCCACCCCGCAATGTTGCATACCAAATATCAAAAGATTCTGCCTGCTGGATCTGGAGAAGAAGATTTTTGAAGAAATTTGCCTGAAATGCACTAAGTGCGAATTCGGGCTTCTATATTAAGCCCAAATATGAATCCAGGGGGCTGATTTGAACAAACTTGAATCAGATCCACCCCGCAATGTTGCATACCAAATATCAAAAGATTCTGCCTGCTGGATCTGGAGAAGAAGATTTTTGAAGAAATTTGCCCGAAATGCACTAAGTTTGAATTCGAGCTTCTATAGTGAGCCCAAATATGAATCCAGGGGGCCGATTTGAACAAACTTGAATCAGATCCACCCTGCAATGTTGCATACCAAATATCAAAAGATTCTGCCTGCTGGATCTGGAGAAGATGATTTTTTAAGAAATTTGCCTGAAATGCACTAAGTTCGAATTCAAGCTTCTATAGTGAGCCCAAATATGAATCTAGGAAGCCGATTTGAACAAACTTGAATCAGATCCACCCCACAATGTTGCATACCAAATATCAAAAGATTCTGCCTGCTGGATCTGGAGAAGAAGATTTTTTAATAAATTTGCTTGAAATGCACTAAGTTCAAATTTGGGCTCCTATACTGAGCCCAAATATAAACCCAGGGGGCCGATTTGAACAAACTTGAATCAGATCCACCCCACAATGTTGCTTACCAAATATGAAAATATTCTGCCTGCTGGATCTGGAGAAGAAGATTTTTTAAGAAATTTGCATGAAATGCACTAAGTTCCAATTCGAGCTTCTATAGTGAGCCCAAATATGAATCTAGGAAGCCGATTTGAACACACTTGAATCAGATCCACCCCACAATGTTGCATACCAAATATCAAAAGATTCTGCCTGCTGGATGTGGAGAAGAAGATTTTTTAAGAAATTTGCCTAAATGCACTAAGTTCGAAATCGGGCTCCTATACTGAGCCCAAATATGAACCCAGGGGGCCGATTTGAACAAACTTGAATCAGATCCACCCTACAATGTTGCATACCAAATATCAAAAGATTCTGCCTGCTGGATCTGGAGAAGAAGATTTTTTAAGAAATTTGCCTGAAATGCACTAAGTTCGAAATCGGGCTCCTATACTGAGCCCAAATATTAACCCAGGGGGCCGATTTGAACAATCTTGAATCAGATCCACCCCACAATGTTGCTTACCAAATATGAAAAGATTCTGCCTGCTGGATCTGGAGAAGAAGATTTTTTAAGAAATTTGCCTGAAATGCACTAAGTTCGAATTCGGGCTTCTATAGTAAGCCCAAATATGTATCCAGGGGGCCGATTTGAACAAACTTGAATCAGATCTACCCCGCAACATTGCATACCAAATATCAAAAGATTCTGCCTGCTGGATCTGGAGAAGAAGATTTTTGAAGAAATTTGCCTGAAATGCACTAAGTTCGAAATTGGGCTCCTATACTGAGCCCAAATATGAACCCAGGGGGCCGATTTGAACAAACTTGAATCAGATCCACCCTACAATGTTGCATACCAAATATCAAAAGATTCTGCCTGCTGGATCTGGAGAAGAAGATTTTTTAATGTTTTTCCCATTGCCTACAGTGTTAAAAAGTGCTGACTCAGCACTTTTTCAAAGTCCCGAAACTGTACCCTATGATAAAACCGATGGCAATTTTTTTTTACCAATCCTTTCTGTTGGTCCTAAGGAAGCTGCACACCAAATAAAAATTCTCAGTGCCGTGCAGTTTTGGAGATATGGGCGTTTTAAATTTTTTCTATTTTTAGCTCCTGCGGTTCCCACGGGGCTGCGGGAAAAATTTTTTTTGCATAAATCAAGTACTCATGACCCAATAAGCCCTCACATAAAATTTGGTTCAAATCAGCCTCTCGGTTTGGAAAATAGAAATTTTGGGCGGGGCAAAAAATTTTGCCCCTCTCATAACAACGCCAAGTATAGCCCCACAAACTTCTCTTGAACAAATCTGAGTCTACACCTCAAAAGGAAGCTGCACACCAAATATCAAGTCTCTGCTACTGCTGGTTCATGAGAAGAAGATTTACAAAGATTTCGGTGCCCCTTGGGGGCGTGGCACCACCCAGGAGGAGGGGCAACTTCATTTGAACAAATCTGAATTGGCATTAGGTAATAAACATTTAGCCAACATTTGAATAAAATTGGGCTAGTGGTTTAGGAGGAGAAGTCGATAATGTAAAGTTAACGCTGGACGGACGACGACGGACGACGGACGCCGGACGCCAGACACCGGACGACGGACGCCGGACAGAAAGTGATTAGTAAAGCTCCCCTTGAGCTTCGCTCAGGTGAGCTAAAAAAATAGGCCGATGAAATCATCAGATGTGTACCCATAAGCACAATTAGTAGAAAGCTGTATGACGGAGGGCCACCACAGATGCTGACATAATGTACACCATACAAGGTATGGGTACATATAGAAATGGACTGGAGGAGTGTCTAATTTGATGGATAAAGGGTTAATATCTCCGGATCAAATTATCAGATTTACATAAATGAAAGTGTCAATGACACTGTAGCTCAACTTGACAAACTTGAACTTGGTAAGTTATAAATGAAATGGCAAAATTGAAGATCATTGGGACCAATGTCATTTTTTTTTGCCAGTGGCAACATTTTTGGACAGAAACCGAAGAAAATCGATAGCTCCCATCTAGAGGCCTCCCCAAACAAGCATGCCAGGTTTCAAAGCAATACGATCATAAATGTGCCCTGTAGGGTGTACAAAAGGGAAATATTGTGGTCTGACCAGACTAAATTCTAAAAACGTTGGCCGTGGCAACATTTTTTGACGGAAATGGAAGAAAATCGATAGCTCCCATCTAGAGGTCACCGTAAATAAGCATACCAGGTTTCAAAGCAATCTAATCATAAATGAGCCCTGTAGGGTGAGCCAAAGGGAAATATTGTGGTCTGACTAAACTAAGTTCTAAGAATGTTGGTTGCGGCAACATTTTTTGATTGAAATTGAAGAAAATCGATAGCTCCCATCTAGAGGTCACCCCAAACAAGCAGGAAAGGTTTCAAAGCAATCAAATCATAAATGTGCCCTGTAGGGTGTGCCAAGGGGAAATATCGAGTCTTCTGACTAAACCAAGTTCTAAGAACGTTGGCCGTGGCAACATTTTTTGACGGAAATGGAAGAAAATCGATAGCTCCCATCTAGAGGTCACCGTAAATAAGCATACCAGGTTTCAAAGCAATCTAATCATAAATGAGCCCTGTAGGGTGAGCCAAAGGGAAATATTGTGGTCTGACTAAACTAAGTTCTAAGAATGTTGGTTGCGGCAACATTTTTTGATTGAAATTGAAGAAAATCGATAGCTCCCATCTAGAGGTCACCCCAAACAAGCAGGAAAGGTTTCAAAGCAATCCGATCATAAATGTGCCCTGTAGGGTGTGCCAAGGGGAAATATCGAGTCTTCTGACTAAACCAAGTTCTAAGAACGTTGGCCGCGGCAACATTTTTTACCGGAAATTGAAGAAAATCGATAGCTCCCATCTTGAGGTCACCCTAAATAAGCATACCAGGTTTCAAAGCAATCAAATCATAAATGTGCCCTGTAGGGTGTGCCAAAGGGAAATATTGTGGTTTGACTAAACTAAGTTCTAAGAACGTTGGCTGCGGCAACATTTTTTGACGGAAATTGAAGAAAATCGATAGCTCCCATCTAGAGGTCACCCCAAACAAGCATGCCAGGTTTCAAAGCAATCCGATCATAAATGTACCCTGTAGGGTGTGCCAAAGGGAAATATTGTGGTTTGACTAAACTAAGTTCTAAGAACGTTGGCCGCGGCAACATTTTTTGACAGAAATTGAAGAAAATCGATAGCTCCCATCTAGAGGTCTCCCCAAACAAGCATACCAGGTTTCAAAGCAATCTGATCGTAAATGTACCCTGTAGGGTGTGCCAAAGGGAAATATTGAGGTTTGACCAAACTACGTTCTACGAACGTTGGCCGTGGCAACATTTTTAGCCGGAAATTGAAGAAAATCGATAGCTCCCATCTAGAGGTCACCCTAAATAAGCGTATCAGGTTTCAAAGCAATCAAATCATAAATGTGCCCTGTAGGGTGTGCCAAAGAGAAATATTGTGGTTTGACTAAACTAAGTTCTAAGAACGTTGGCCGCGGCAACATTTTTTGACGGAAATTGAAGAAAATCGATAGCTCCCATCTAGAGGTCACCCCAAACAAGCATATTTAGTTTCAAAGTAATCTGATCATAAATGCGACCTGTGAGGTGTGCCAAAGGAAATTGTGGACGTACGTACTAACGTACTAACATACTAACGTACGTACGTACGCCGACGGACGAGAAGTGATGGCAATTGCTCAGCTTGACTTTGTCAAGTTGAGCTAAAAACTATACAGCACAGCACATCAGTAACCTGAATAAATATATAAAGTAACATGACAATCGGATTGATATTTTTTGAGTTATCTCATGCCAAAGGGATTGGAGGAATTTTCAATTTGAAGGATAAAGGGTTAATATCTCAGGATCAAATTATCCGACTTACACCAAAAACTATACAGCTCGGCACATCAGTAACCTGAACACAAATATAAAGTAACTTGACAATCCAAGCAATATTTTTCAAGTTATCGAATGACAAAGAAATGGATACGGACGCCAGATGGACAGACAGACGGACAAAGGATGGACGAACGACGGATGGTCACCCCGGTTGCCGGCATTATGTGTACCATACAGAGTATGGGTACACATAAAAAAATCACTGTTGAAGATATCGTCCAAAAACCTTAAAATTTGGTAAATTCAAAGTCGACTAGGGATATAACTAAAAAAATAACTAGTAAAATTATTTGAATCAAAACTTCCTTTCCATATGCACATCATACTCATACTGCACACCAAGTTTCATAAAAATCCAATGAATTCAGGAGTTGAGCAGACAAGCATTTGTGATGGAAATTTTGCTATTACCAAGGATCATAACCACGCAAAATTCATCGCATCAAAAATTTCTGACCACATGCACATCTACACATGATACTGATACTTCAGACCAATTTCGTAAAAATCTGCTGAAAACTGTAGGAGTTGAATGGACAAAGTTTGTGATAAATGGACTGATGGACGAACACCATTTCAATATCCCCCTCCAGACTTCATCAGTGGAGGATAAATCATTTAATTTCTTTAATCACAACTGAAGATATCTTCCAAAAACCTGCAATTTTGAAAAATTCGAAGTCAACAAAAGCTGTAACTGTGGAAAAAAATATTTGAATCAAAACTTTCTTTCCATATGCATGCATCATACTCATACTGCACACAAAGTTTCATAAAAATGCAGGAGGAGTTAGAGGGGCAAGAATAGGAGGGCTTAAGTGGGAAAGCATTTGTGACATAAATTTTGCTAACATCAAGAGTTGTAACCATGTAAAATTTGTTGCATCGAAAATTCCTGACCACATGCACATCTACACTTGATACAGATACTCAGACCAAGTTTCATAAAAATCCAATAAAAAATGTAGGAGTTGAGCAGACCAGCCTTTGTGATGGAAATTTAGATATTTCCAAGGGACTTAAACATTGCATCGAAAATTCATGAGCACATGCAAAACTACACTTGATACTGATACTTCAGACCAAGTTACGTAAAAAAAATCCACTAAAAACTGTTGGAGTTAACCGGTTTGTGATGAAAGAATGGACTGATGGACTGACAGATGGACAAACACCATGTCAAACTCCCCATCTTGACCTCGTCGGCATGGGATAAAAAAAGAAATTTGTGTTGTAATTTCTTTTGAGGTGTTGAGAACAGTAGTGATGGGTGACAAAGAGGATGGATTACTAAACAGTTGGATTACATTTTCCAGTGGATGATTATTTACAATTCCAATAACCAGGCACAAGACTTACTTGCAGGTTGTTACCTCGTGGACCACCGGGTCAAATACTGTAAAACATTTTCAATTGTATTTTCTAGATTTGTGTTTCCTATTTATGATTTTAAATAGATTAAATTGCCAGATTTTTGAAAATGATACTGGTTCATTTTAGTTAGTTAAATTAATTGGTAGAAAATACAATTGTAAAGGTTTTATAGTACTGACCACATGTTGTAGAAGTCTGAAGTTCTCATTCTGCTTATACGAAAATCAATATTTTTGGTGGTATAAAATATATGTAATCATGGGTCTGTTGTATCCACCCTCAACGTACTGTGTGTCTGTATCAACTGACAAAAGGTGCATAAAACATGCACATAACTAGATGTGATTATTATATACAAAAACAAACAAGAGAAATATAGACTTCACATTTTATTTTAAAAACTCAAATCAATAAACTTTTTAAAACTGATGATTCATTTCTGCATTATACAAAAAAACCCTTAAGGAAATGCCTTATATTATCAATTAAGACAATTAGTTGACTGGTAGGTGGTTTCAATAAACTTTCTTTACCCATGGCTGTCATGGGACGTTAGTTGGTGAACAAACAGCCCCTTTTATATCAGTCTGAAAAAGTTGTCTCCTGAGTATTCGAATTGAGAACTTGACCTGTAGGATGTATTTCTATTTTGATAGTGTTTTTACACAATTGTTAGCTGCCTGTGCAGGCAACCAAAAATGATGTAAAGCACTGCCGAAACACCTAGAGCTGTGTACCTGTATTTATCACATACCTATTACGGTAAAACATGGGATTTCCACTATTCTCCCTGCACAATAAAAATAAAGTTGTACAGCACATGTGGTGATACAAAACACTTTGATTTTGTTTCAAAGTTTCTAACGTAAAAAAAGAAGGAATCTGTCTGAATAAATCATGTCAATCATTTGGTCGAAAGCGCCAGAGTCATGATCGCTAGGAAATTCCAAATTCATGATTTATATTTTTTTACCCGAGATACTTAAACAATCATATTTGAGTAAACAAATTTACAAAATAAAAATAACATTCTGACTGTTTATTCCTTGACAAATACTTTTCACAACTCGTCATATAATGATGGAGTGTGCTAAACTAATTGGCTATTTAAAAACTTTTTGTTATGTTATTCCATGCAGTTTAGTCAATATTTTATGTTCGAAGATTGTGACCGTGACACTGATCGCTATCTATTAGTTTTGACCAATTGAGTTCCATAAAAATTAAAAAGCAAATTTGGGATGGTACCCTGCCAGGTATCAGCAATCTCTTGATGGCAATGGAGGAAATACAGCAATTATCCAGTTAACCCTTTAACCAATGCAGACGATATCAAAATGTATCATTTTAAATATAAATTTTTTAAACATTTACAAACAATTTCAACCAAACCATATCATGTGATCACTCACTGGAATGAGCTCAATGACCTCATTCCAAAACTGTTTTCCTGCATCAATAGGCCCAATCATCTGTGTTAAATGTATCAATGAAAACAGGAAGACAATTTATCACTGTCAAGGGAAAAAAGCTTTGGATCGACACATTGCAGTATGCCACAGAAAACAAAATATGGCATGTTCAGTTTGTTTTACAGAATATAAAAAACTGATTACATTCAACAGTGAATTGAAATTCAAACAACACATGAATTCTCATTCATCCTTTTCATCAGTTTCTTCATCAAATGAAATATCAAAGTTAAATTCAACTGCTGCTGCTATTGATGAGACACTCATAACTAGCTCCACATTATCAGCTCAGTGTGCTTCGAAAAATGAAAATTTGGAAACTGTACCTGAAAAAGACAATAAAACTTGTCATAATACAGCACCAAAGGTTAAAAACAAATGTTTAGAAAATATTGCAAGAGAAGACCTTAATGATGCAACAGAAGTGATAAAACTGTGAAACTGAATACTGGTAAGTGTCATAAGCTTTCCTTATTAAGTCATCAGAAAGGAACACCAGGAATTTCAAACCTTGCCAAAAGAATATTAAACATGCAAAAACAAACACATGTGTCACCATCACAACTTTTGAAAGCAATGAAGAAGAAACAAAGTTCCTATCCTTGTGGTGTATGCAATAAAGAATGTACAGATGAGCCGCCATCAATAGGCTGTGATAAATGTGTCAATTGGTACCATTGGACATGTGTCGGAATTGGAAAAAAAAAACACCAAAAAAACGTAAATGGTATTGTCTTCATTGTTGTAAATAATAATATATCTGTACTTGTGTGACGAATCCACTATCCCCAACCCAACACAAGTCTAGATTCAATTTCTCCCTCCCAAAAACAGTTCGATCAGCCGAGGCGGTGCGGTTTCTAAAACCACATCACCCCAGATGGTCGAACTATTTTATAAGAGATATTTAACATTTGCGTTTCCGACCGGGCTTTAAAATAAGGAAAAGGGATCGCAGTTATAATGGGTAGGTCGGAGCCCCACATAAAGTTCTCGGGTAGATGACCCACCTTTAGACTGAAATTAAAAACTACAAACCATCAAGATGTAGCAAGGTAACAATAATTCAACACTAAGAAATGTTATGGTATAATTTATTGAATGAAATTAAACATTATTACATATCCAAAAAGCGTTTGTTTCACTATCTTAAATTGGGCTGAAATTCGGAGGCTAGAGAAAAAAAAATATCAAGAATCCGATAAACAAGGCCCTTTTTATTATGTCCAGGCCACCCAGATTTTCTAATATAATATTAGGAGACTACTATTCTCCCATAGAGGACGTACCAATGACCAAAGGGAACTGTCATAAGAAGCTTCCACCCTCGAAGAACCAGAGTTCGTCGAGTGTGAAGTCTTCCAATATAAATGAGGAGTCACCTTCGTTCCTCCATAGATGTTATCTCCCAATAGTAATGATCAGGACTACACAGGTAAGAAGCTTTCACCCTCGAAGAGCCAAAGTTCGTCGAGTGTGAAGTCTTCCAAATATAAATGAGGAGTCACCGCTGCTCCTCCATAGGTGTCATACCAAATATCAATAATCAGGCCTCAATCAAGTAAGAAGCTTTCACCCTCGAAGAACCAGAGTTCGTCGAGTGTGAAGTCTTCCAATATAAATGAGGAGTTACCGCTGCTCCTCCATAGGTGTCATACCAAATATCAATAGTCAGGCCTCAATCAAGTAAGAAGCTTTCACCCTCGAAGAACCAGAGTTCGTCGAGTGTGAAGTCTTCCAATATAAATGAGGAGTTACCGCTGCTCCTCCATAGGTGTCATACCAAATATCAATAGTCAGGCCTCAATCAAGTAAGAAGCTTTCACCCTCGAAGAACCAAAGTTCGTCGAGTGTGAAGTCTTCCAAATATAAATGAGGAGTCACCGCTGCTCCTCCATAGGTGTCATACCAAATATCAATAATCAGGCCTCAATCAAGTAAGAAGCTTTCACCCTCGAAGAACCAGAGTTCGTCGAGTGTGAAGTCTTCCAATATAAATGAGGAGTTACCGCTGCTCCTCCATAGGTGTCATACCAAATATCAATAGTCAGGCCTCAATCAAGTAAGAAGCTTTCACCCTCGAAGAACCAAAGTTCGTCGAGTGTGAAGTCTTCCAAATATAAATGAGGAGTCACCGCTGCTCCTCCATAGGTGTCATACCAAATATCAATAATCAGGCCTCAATCAAGTAAGAAGCTTTCACCCTCGAAGAACCAGAGTTCGTCGAGTGTGAAGTCTTCCAATATAAATGAGGAGTTACCGCTGCTCCTCCATAGGTGTCATACCAAATATCAATAGTCAGGCCTCAATCAAGTAAGAAGCTTTCACCCTCGAAGAACCAAAGTTCGTCGAGTGTGAAGTCTTCCACATATAAATAAGGAGTCACCGCTGCTCCTCCATAGGTGTCATACTAAATATCAATAATCAGGCCTCAATCAAGTAAGAAGCTTTCACCCTCGAAGAACCAGAGTTCGTCGAGTGTGAAGTCTTCCACATATAAATAAGGAGTCACCGCTGCTCCTCCATAGGTGTCATACCAAATATCAATAATCAGGCCTCAATCAAGTAAGAAGCTTCCACCCTCGAAGAACCAGAGTTCGTCGAGTGTGAAGTCTTCCACATATAAATAAGGAGTCACCGCTGCTCCTCCATAGGTGTCATACCAAATATCAATAATCAGGCCTCAATCAAGTAAGAAGCTTTCACCCTCGAAGAACCAAAGTTCGTCGAGTGTGAAGTCTTCCACATATAACTAAGGAGTCACCTCCGCGCTGCCATCTCTGACACCCCGCACACTCGGTGACTACCCAACAAGAAGAACTCACACTCGACAAAAGTTTGTCGAAGGCGAAATTCTTCAAAAAAATATTCCCGGAGTTCCAGAGAAAAAAAACTACTCTAAAACTTACTTAACTCTGATTCCATTGATCCGACAAACGGAGAAAAAAGAATACCAAATAAATTCCTAAATAACTATCCCAGTCTCACCAATGGCACAGAGAATTCGGTGTTTAGTTTCTCATTCCGGAACTCCAAGGAATTACTATTTAAACTCATGACCAGCCGGCTCTTCCCAAACCTTCCAGAGAAAAGCTAAACAACCTACCCCAGTGAAATCCTATCTCGAACTGACTTTTTCGACGGTCCAGATCACCCACTTCAATTCATACACAACACGAAAAAATCATGCAACCTCTGAAATCTTGTATCGATTCAGGAAATCGCTGGTGTGTGCATTTCCCTCAGTGAAACTTGACAACAATTCAATCAACCGTTACTAGATCTCGTGCTACCTGACACTCTAATCACTGGTGGAGACAACCACCACAGAGAGAGCAAATAAGTAATATGGAATTAACCCCTGTTGGACGACAAACCCCCGACTCCATTTATCAAAAAACAGCACACTACCCCCACCCCAAGGTAAACGTCCTCGTTTTTGGATGGCTCAGATAGTGTTTTTGATTTCTTATTAATAAAAATAAAAATAAAAAAAAATGATTAATGATTTATAATGACTATATTTACACAAAAAAAAATGGGTCCGAAAAAAAAAATTGAGTACGATCTGTTCATACCTACTATCTAGATTAAATCTTTAGGCATGGGAAGTGCTACATCTGACGGAATAATCCGCCATCACATTTTATGTTTTATACAGCGGTAGGCAGGCCTGGGATACAGAAATCCAACCACCGACCAATTTCAATAAAAATTGAAACCGCTTACCGCCACGATCACTGACATGCGATAAGAGATGTTACCGCCTGGATTAGTTAAATCCCTGATCCGAAGAAAGCCACCACTATAACTTATATATTTATAAAACAATTAAACGGACCATACTTCATTGGAACACTACCCATAATTTACTACATATGAATTTTATCATCGTCCAGATGATGCTGCTCGCAGCGCCAAAAACTATCTTGGAAACCCTGCACACTACTGTATCCTTTTCATCACGACAACCCAGACAACAGCCACAAGATCCATTTATTGTTGGCGCGCTTGAATCATTCTAGATTAGAAAACAATTATCCAATATTTTTATGAATCCCGGAACTCTATTTCTCAATCGCCAACTCCATATTTCCAATTCAAAACAGTTGCAATTAATGCTTCGCTTGGGCAGCATAGTGAGCCCAACAAGGAATCACCATACCATGCCCAATCGAACCATCAACAGAGCCAACAATTGCCATCAAGGTCAATGTGAAATATCTCCAACTTTCACATTAATCACTTCTTTCCCACTTAATAAACCATCAACACATTCCCAATCACCCTGACTAGGGGGTTTTAAATTACAACATCTGGTGAATTTTCCTTTTTATTCTATCCCAAAAATTCTTTTGTGCATTCGGCCGGAGATGTACACCATCTGACAGAAAATGATGAGGATAAACCTGTCGATGGTGAAAATATAAAATATCTTCATCACCTACAGCCTTAAAAGCATCATTGACAGCCATACGTCTAAACTCATAAATCTCATAAGATACATTTCGGGGCTTTACTCTAGGAAATATACTACCTAATGTTATTTTCTTCACCCCAGCAAGCTTCCATTTCTTTAGCAATTCTCGGAGGTCCCGCAGGAAACATTCAAAAGAGAATGTAACGCAATCAATATCATTACCCCCAATCTGAAGAACTATCCATCTAGCCCCTCTGACATTAATATTTTGCAAATGGCTAATCTTTCCCCCAGGTATCCCAACAAATTTCACGGAGGCAAACGGTATGGTACAATGCCATACTTCTGGGCACAATAATAAAAATCGGTACAATCTCGCCACAAAACTGTGTCCAATCACCAGACCCTCCATTTTAAGGAGTCAAAATTAAATCCTAAAAAGCAAAGTTAAATTAGGAAGGTTTACAAGAACCAATTCACATTCAAGAGTCAATGTTAATGGACAACTGTCAATATCGTCTGAACTCATAACCATCAAATACCATGATACACCTACACAACTTCACTGTCACTGGACAACCATCAATATCGTCTGGTTTCATCACCATCAAATACCATGATACACACACATAATTTCAATGTCAATGGACAAATATCAGTATCATCTGGATTCATCGCCATTAAATACCATGACTCACATACATAATTTCAATGTCAATGGACAACATCAGTACCGCCCGGACTCATCGCCATCAAATACCATGATACACATACATAATTTCACCGTCAATGGACAAACATCAGTATCATCTGGATTCATCGCCGTCAAATACCATGATACACATACATAATTTCAATGCCAATGGATAACATCAGTATCGTCTGGATTCATCGCCATCAAATACCATGATACACATACATAATTTCACTGTCACTGGACAACTACCAGTATCGTCTGGATTCATCGCCATCAAATACCATGATACACATACATAATTTCAATGTCAATGGACAACATCAGTATCGTCTGGATTCATCGCCATCAAATACCATGATACAATGTCAATGGACAACATCAGTATCGTCTGGATTCATCGCCATCAAATACCATGATACACATACATAATTTCACTGTCACTGGACAACTACCAGTATCGTCTGGATTCATCGCCATCAAATACCATGATACACATACATAATTTCACCGTCAATGGACAAACATCAGTATCATCTGGATTCATCGCCATCAAATACCATGATACACATACATAATTTCAATGTCAATGGATAACATCAGTATCGTCTGGATTCATCGCCATCAAATACCATGATACACATACATAATTTCACTGTCACTGGACAACTACCAGTATCGTCTGGATTCATCGCCATCAAATACCATGATACACATACATAATTTCAATGTCAATGGACAACATCAGTATCGTCTGGATTCATCGCCATCAAATACCATGATACACATACATAATTTCAATGTCAATGGACAACATCAGTATCGTCTGGATTCATCGCCATCAAATACCATGATACACATACATAATTTCACTGTCACTGGACAACTACCAGTATCGTCTGGATTCATCGCCATCAAATACCATGATACACATACATAATTTCACCGTCAATGGACAAACATCAGTATCATCTGGATTCATCGCCATCAAATACCATGATACACATACATAATTTCAATGTCAATGGATAACATCAGTATCGTCTGGATTCATCGCCATCAAATACCCCCCTCAACCTAAAACAAAAAAAAGGAACACCACAGCAGTATACAAAATTTCGCAATTTTCTGTTTCCAACAGCTGAAATTAATTTATGTAATTTATTAGTTACATTACATGAAAGGAATGACCTCCAGTATTAAAAAAAAAAAAAAACAATCTTTCTGTGACTCAGTCAAACTGCAACCAATAGGTTTCCAAGCAATCCAAATTTTTAAGTCGTAAATTTCTGGTGGTCTTGCATATTTACCACGGACACATCACTTACGAAAAGTTACATACTGGCGACGCCATCATAAATTACTTACGAAACCCATTCTTACCCTAGCAACATCAACCACCACCCATCAGACACAATCATACCTAACCCCCACCCCAAATGCCCATCCCACATGCGCGCCATGCAAGTCACACCAAAATAAACGACGTATTTGGAATCACTCTTCTACTGGCTCAATTTCACTAGCGTATAATGCTCCCGCTCACGAGCATTTCCAAGTGTAATTCCCAGGGGTCACATTTACAAAACACAAATAGCGCTAGTATTTTTGAGATTACTAAGGTAATTTTTTTACATTTTTAGAATTGCGCTGAGTTAGGGTGTTCGTTTACACAATTTTTCCTAATGGAACACCTCCATTACGACACCCCGTAAGGGAAACCATGGAATCAATTGATTTCCATCCTTTCCCTACATTATGTGACCCATGAGAATACTATATCATTTATCAATCTTTACTTTATCCAATCCACTACCATAGGACATAACCACCGGTCCAATGACCCTACAACTTGTCCTATATATGACTGTTTGAAAGTCAAAATTGAACAATTCTGATTCAAAAGTTTCCAAATGAATCGAACAGCAAATTCAAATGAATTTGCAGTTTATTTTGTCTCCGCCCATTAACCCTTCCTTGGATCCCCAGCACCATTCCTCCTTGCCTATTAATTACAACTTCCAAATGGAAGACATAATTTAACCCTTGCATCGACATATAAGGCACACTCCGGGTAATTTAACAATTTTCCCATGATCACTGGGCACCACATCAAAAATTTAGCAAATCTTATCTTTGCTCGTGAGCTAGAGTTCTCGCCAAATGAATTCATTAAGCCAAATCTTAAATCATAAAATCACCGAATTTAGACCGGGGTCATTCCAGAATAATAAATACAAATCTTTTTTTTTTTTTTTTTAAGACAGATCGTACTCATTTGAGTTCAACCAGCGGGGACGACGGACCCTTCGCCCCCGGTGGGTGACAGGATCTCCGCTAGGGGCAGGATTGTTTAAGTTGCTGGAACTGCCCTGAGCCGACTGGTCAGAATCTTCCTCCCGATCAATGAGTTCCGAAAAAGGTAACCTACCAGAATCTCCTGAATTGTCTACACTTGTTCCCATATTAGGTCGTTCAAAACATTTTTTTAATCTATTAAAGTGGACCACCTGCAGCCGACCACCATGCTCTCTACAAATAACATAATTTGCATCAGAGAGTCGCTTTTTAACCACAAATGGCCCAAACCAATATTTAGCAAATTTGGGGGTTTGACCTTGCTTTATTTTTGAAATATATAGCCACACTTTATCACCAACCTCATAAGGTCTTCCATGAACTCTACGGTCGTACAACCTTTTCCTATGTTTAATAGCAGTTTCACACTTACTGCTCACAAACTGGAAAATGGTTGCCATTCTATTTTCCAAATCCATCACATATTGAACTCGACTAAGATCCTTATCAGGAACTTTACCAGCCATAAATTCAATAGGTAATCGGATTTCTTTCCCAAAAAGGATCATATTTGGAGTAAGGCCCGTGGTCTCATGAACAGCACTACGATAAGCCATCATAACAAAAGGTAGATAGTATTCCCAGTCGTTATGATTATCTTCAACAAAACATGCTAGCATAGCTATCAATGTTCTGTTGAAGCGCTCAACCTGGCCATCAGACTGAGGGTGATATGGAGATGTTCTTGTCTTGGAAATCTCAAAATATTTACAGATTCCCAAAAACAATTCAGACTCAAAGTTGGCCCCTTGATCAGAATGGATAAACTTAGGCATACCAAAACGGGATATCCACTCTTTAACCAATATTTCTCCAATTGTACTTGCACGCTGATTAGGCATGGCATAGGCTTCAGTCCATTTAGAGAAATAGTCAGAAACAACCAGAATGTAAATGTTTCCACTCACAGATTCCGGTAGGGGACCCAATACATCAAGTGCAACCCTCTCCATCGGTTCCGAAACACGGTCGGTAACCAGGGGGGCCATTAACGCTTTGTTGGGACTTTTCCGACGTTGACACACCTCACAAGTCTGCACCCACTGTTCTACATCCTTCTTTAGACCAATCCAAAAAAATCTTTGCCTAATTTTCAAATAGGTTTTCATCATACCTAAATGGCCTCCCACCACGGAATCATGGCAATGTTTTAAAATTTCAGGTTTTAGTTTCCCAGGAACAATCCACAAAAATTTATTTTCCTTTCCAAATTCCAACCATTCTCGATAAAGCATACCTTGCCTAACAACAATTTGTTCCCATTGGGCTACATATTTTTTAAATATTAATTCTTCACCCTTCATTTGCTCAGCCGACGGCTTAGAATCATTTGTTTTATTTTCAAACAATTTCTTTAATATTGGATCACTCATCTGATCATCAACCGAAATTACACCTCCTGGAGACAAATCAATAGCATTAGTCTCCAAAGATATCCTACTCAAGGCGTCGGCATTCTTATGTTGCTCTCCTCTACGATGGATGATAGAAAAGTCAAATCCACTCAAATATTCCAGCCAACGAGCCACTTGCCCCGTTGGTTCTTTAAAATTAAACAACCACCTCAAAGATCCATGATCGGTGCGCAGAGTAAAGTGTTTTCCTATCAAATAATGGCGAAAATTTTTAATGCTTTTAATAACTGCCAATAGCTCTTTCCGAGTGACACTATAATTACGTTCTGGAGGAGAATGCACTTTACTAAAATATGCAATTACCTTCTCCTGTCCGTTAACTAACTGAGACAACACAGCCCCACTAGCCTGATCACTCGCATCTGTGTCCAAAATAAACTCTTGCTCAAAATTTGGAAATCCCAAGATTGGACTCTCACATAGTTTATTCTTTAAAATTTCAAAAGATTCTTTTCTAGCCTTATTCCACTCAAATTTTACATTCTTTCTAGTTAATTCCAACAGGGGACCAGCCAAATCTGAGAAGTTCAAAATAAATTTTCTGTAATAAGAACACAAACCGACAAAACTGCGTATATCTCTGACACATCTTGGAATCGGCCAATCCTTAATCCTAGCTATCTTTTCTGGGTCAGCCCGTATCCCCTCTGAGGACACGATATGGCCCAAAAAAGATACCTGTTTTCTAAAAAGAGCACATTTAGAAGGCTTGAGTTTCAAACCAGCTTCCTTAATTTTTGTGAACACCTCTTCCAACCTTTCTACATGTTCTTGGAAAGTTTTAGCATAAATAATTATGTCATCCAGATATATCAGACAGGTCTTCCAATGAAGGCCCTTCAAAACGAGCTCCATAAGCCTCTGAAAGGAATGGGGAGCCCCAGAAAGCCCGAAAGGGAGTACCTTGAACTCATAAAGCCCTTTACCTGTACTAAAGGCAGTTTTTTCTTGAGCTGAGGAAGCCATCTCCACCTGCCAATACCCTGAAGCCAAATCTAATGTAGAGAACCAACTGGCCCCCTGCATTCCTTCGGGTTTTCCACGCAACACCTGCATCCGAACGTCTTTATCCGTTATGGCTTCAACAAAAGCTTCTTTTGCCAAATCGTCCCTTAAAATGGATGGGGCTGAAGGGTAAGCTTTCTTTACCAATCTACGTATACTACTAGCCAGCTCGGGGAGTGTTTCTCGAGCGGTTCGCCTTCTTGAACGCAATTGTGACCTATAAATTGCCGTACCTCTAAAGGGATCAAATCGATCTATCAAACTTTTTAATATTTGTTTTAGGCCAATCTTATCATTACTATCTAGATCTTCGTAAAATTGCAATGCGGCCCCTCTTAATGAAACTACCAAAAATCTACAAGCCACCACCTCTGACCATTCATTGATTTCTACACATTTTTCAAAATGCGTCACCCAATCAACCACATTGGTGGACCCATTAAATGTTTCTGGTGTAACCACCGGTTTTCTGGGCCCGTTATATTGTTCACCACTTTTGGATGGACGTTCCTTAAGAGCAGGAAGGTCCGCACCCGGTGCCACTAACGCCCGATCACCCTTATCTTGATAGCTGACCCTCGCAAGAGGAGTTTTAACTTTCTTAGGAATGGCACCCGAAGCTCTTCTTCTACAAAATTCACGCGCAGAACTTCCTACCTGTTTATGAATTCCATTGTCCAAACCATTATGTTTTGGAATTTCACTCACTTGAATTTCTACATTTTCATTAAAAGACGTAGGAGTGGCCTCTGGTGTTTCTTGAAAAAAATCTAGAGCCTCAGCCATGGGGTATCTCCTTGGTGTGCTAATATCTGGATTTGTAGCCAAATCAGTTAACTTTTTAGATGCCCCCAAGTATTCATCCAGCCCTTCCGAAATTCCCGTAGCCATATTAAATTTGAACCAATACTAAACAATTTACCTGTATTAAATTTCTATACATCAGTCTTATGGTATCATAAAATATCCTGTCGGCGACGCCAATAACTGTGACGAATCCACTATCCCCAACCCAACACAAGTCTAGATTCAATTTCTCCCTCCCAAAAACAGTTCGATCAGCCGAGGCGGTGCGGTTTCTAAAACCACATCACCCCAGATGGTCGAACTATTTTATAAGAGATATTTAACATTTGCGTTTCCGACCGGGCTTTAAAATAAGGAAAAGGGATCGCAGTTATAATGGGTAGGTCGGAGCCCCACATAAAGTTCTCGGGTAGATGACCCACCTTTAGACTGAAATTAAAAACTACAAACCATCAAGATGTAGCAAGGTAACAATAATTCAACACTAAGAAATGTTATGGTATAATTTATTGAATGAAATTAAACATTATTACATATCCAAAAAGCGTTTGTTTCACTATCTTAAATTGGGCTGAAATTCGGAGGCTAGAGAAAAAAAAATATCAAGAATCCGATAAACAAGGCCCTTTTTATTATGTCCAGGCCACCCAGATTTTCTAATATAATATTAGGAGACTACTATTCTCCCATAGAGGACGTACCAATGACCAAAGGGAACTGTCATAAGAAGCTTCCACCCTCGAAGAACCAGAGTTCGTCGAGTGTGAAGTCTTCCAATATAAATGAGGAGTCACCTTCGTTCCTCCATAGATGTTATCTCCCAATAGTAATGATCAGGACTACACAGGTAAGAAGCTTTCACCCTCGAAGAGCCAAAGTTCGTCGAGTGTGAAGTCTTCCAAATATAAATGAGGAGTCACCGCTGCTCCTCCATAGGTGTCATACCAAATATCAATAATCAGGCCTCAATCAAGTAAGAAGCTTTCACCCTCGAAGAACCAGAGTTCGTCGAGTGTGAAGTCTTCCAATATAAATGAGGAGTTACCGCTGCTCCTCCATAGGTGTCATACCAAATATCAATAGTCAGGCCTCAATCAAGTAAGAAGCTTTCACCCTCGAAGAACCAGAGTTCGTCGAGTGTGAAGTCTTCCAATATAAATGAGGAGTTACCGCTGCTCCTCCATAGGTGTCATACCAAATATCAATAGTCAGGCCTCAATCAAGTAAGAAGCTTTCACCCTCGAAGAACCAAAGTTCGTCGAGTGTGAAGTCTTCCAAATATAAATGAGGAGTCACCGCTGCTCCTCCATAGGTGTCATACCAAATATCAATAATCAGGCCTCAATCAAGTAAGAAGCTTTCACCCTCGAAGAACCAGAGTTCGTCGAGTGTGAAGTCTTCCAATATAAATGAGGAGTTACCGCTGCTCCTCCATAGGTGTCATACCAAATATCAATAGTCAGGCCTCAATCAAGTAAGAAGCTTTCACCCTCGAAGAACCAAAGTTCGTCGAGTGTGAAGTCTTCCAAATATAAATGAGGAGTCACCGCTGCTCCTCCATAGGTGTCATACCAAATATCAATAATCAGGCCTCAATCAAGTAAGAAGCTTTCACCCTCGAAGAACCAGAGTTCGTCGAGTGTGAAGTCTTCCAATATAAATGAGGAGTTACCGCTGCTCCTCCATAGGTGTCATACCAAATATCAATAGTCAGGCCTCAATCAAGTAAGAAGCTTTCACCCTCGAAGAACCAAAGTTCGTCGAGTGTGAAGTCTTCCACATATAAATAAGGAGTCACCGCTGCTCCTCCATAGGTGTCATACTAAATATCAATAATCAGGCCTCAATCAAGTAAGAAGCTTTCACCCTCGAAGAACCAGAGTTCGTCGAGTGTGAAGTCTTCCACATATAAATAAGGAGTCACCGCTGCTCCTCCATAGGTGTCATACCAAATATCAATAATCAGGCCTCAATCAAGTAAGAAGCTTCCACCCTCGAAGAACCAGAGTTCGTCGAGTGTGAAGTCTTCCACATATAAATAAGGAGTCACCACTGCTCCTCCATAGGTGTCATACCAAATATCAATAATCAGGCCTCAATCAAGTAAGAAGCTTTCACCCTCGAAGAACCAAAGTTCGTCGAGTGTGAAGTCTTCCACATATAACTAAGGAGTCACCTCCGCGCTGCCATCTCTGACACCCCGCACACTCGGTGACTACCCAACAAGAAGAACTCACACTCGACAAAAGTTTGTCGAAGGCGAAATTCTTCAAAAAAATATTCCCGGAGTTCCAGAGAAAAAAAACTACTCTAAAACTTACTTAACTCTGATTCCATTGATCCGACAAACGGAGAAAAAAGAATACCAAATAAATTCCTAAATAACTATCCCAGTCTCACCAATGGCACAGAGAATTCGGTGTTTAGTTTCTCATTCCGGAACTCCAAGGAATTACTATTTAAACTCATGACCAGCCGGCTCTTCCCAAACCTTCCAGAGAAAAGCTAAACAACCTACCCCAGTGAAATCCTATCTCGAACTGACTTTTTCGACGGTCCAGATCACCCACTTCAATTCATACACAACACGAAAAAATCATGCAACCTCTGAAATCTTGTATCGATTCAGGAAATCGCTGGTGTGTGCATTTCCCTCAGTGAAACTTGACAACAATTCAATCAACCGTTACTAGATCTCGTGCTACCTGACACTCTAATCACTGGTGGAGACAACCACCACAGAGAGAGCAAATAAGTAATATGGAATTAACCCCTGTTGGACGACAAACCCCCGACTCCATTTATCAAAAAACAGCACACTTGCTCATGTTATGAGGTGTAGTGTAAAAAAAATAATTTATTGAAATAACTGCTTGGAAGGATAATTTACAAACCTAAATGGAGATATGGACATGGATCTGTTCAGCTGGTACAGTGCTAGATTGTATTCTCTTTTAACAATTTGTTCATTAGTGTTGTTTTGTTAGAATTAATTGGAGGATCTAAAGAAGCACCCTCCTATCAATTATAACAAAATAAATTCACTCTATATTTCTTCGCTAAGATGGAATGATAGCGGGGGAGGAATTCGTCACATACAGGTGAATTGTGCACTTGGTGATACCTTCTTGAAATTTGGCACACTGTTAGTGTAGGCTATGAGGTTCTCAAAAACGATCGGCTACAAGTTGACACCGACCGGTGGCGACCAGTAGCGGCACAATCCAAAATGGCCGCCAGCGGCTGAAGGGAACCTCCTTTTCGACGGTCTACCGACTATACATCCGATTGTAAGGGCGCGAAAGTGAACTCTGATCCACGCACGTGTTGGAAACAGACGTGGGAGATGATGTAGAATAAAACGAGATTCTCTATACGGACGCATCAATTTCTTGGAACTTGAAAAGAGCGTTGTTTCTCCGGGATCAGCGTCATTCAGGCAAACCTGAATGACGCTGATCCCGGAGAAACAACGCTCTTTATGAAGCAGTCTCTTTGCCATACAATCTCTTGTTTGGCGTAATTCCGCAAGCAATTCTGATTTGTCTGTCGAAATTAATTCGAGAACGCGATTGTTCACAAAAATCATTCACAGAATGAGTGAGAATCCTCTTCGTGTACGGACTAGTACTGACTGGGAACGTTGTTGCTTTTGCCAGCAAGACAGTTCCAAGAAATTGATGCGTCCGTATAGAGAATCTCGTTTTCATGACGCCTATAAAGCTATTGAGGAAGACATAACGCGCTTCCTAGATAATGGCGTTGAGCTTCCATATAATTTGACCATTGATTGTTTGATGAGAGAGAGTGATGAGTGTATGTCGATGTCACTGTTGACGAATAAGGCAATATATCATAAGACATGCCGTGACAGTATTCGGACTCACATCGTACAGCGCGTGCTACACAAGCGAGAGCGAAATGAGGCAGTGGCATCCTGCTCCACGCTGAGTCCTAAAAGAACACGGACAAGTTTTGAATCTGGCTGTGACAGGAAACTGCCCCAGTGTGTTTATTGTCACAAACGCGAAGGTGACAGCAGTGAGCCTATTTGCAGATCAATGTCTGATAACAATAAACTCAAAATTATGGCAAAGGAAGCCGAGAACTGGGTTGTTTTTTCTCGGGTCAATGCAGCATTTGATTCCGCTGCTAGTGATCTTTACTATCACAAAACCTGTTATTGTAAGCTTGCCAATGAAGCACGAGCGGCTAAATCTAAAAAGTCGAAGAACGCCGAACATTCCGCGTCAGGCCTGCCCTATGACCCTCTCGTTATGGCAGAGCTCATAACATTTGTTGAACACAACGATTCCGCGATGAAGCTTGTCGATCTCAAGAATCTGTACAGTCGGAGGTTGAAGCAAGTCGGTTCTGATTGGCTTAGTGAAGAAATACATTCCACTCGATTCAAAGAACATTTGTTGCAGAAATTGGGCGATGACTGGGACGCCTTCACACAGGGTAGAGATGTGTTTATTTCAAGTAGGTTTCGAGTTGGCTCCTTGTTGTCCGAATCTTTAACTCGTATAGTGTCTGAGGAAGAGGCAAAAAAGATAGTTGATGTGGGTCTTCTTCTGCGTAAACACATACTCATATCTCAAGCTCCTTTCACGGGATCATTTTCATCTTATTGCTTGAGCGAGCCTGTACCCAACTCACTCCTGACTCTTCTTAGAGTTCTACTTGAGGGCACATGTAGTATACAGAACTTAGGCGATGATGAGACTGTTAATGCCAAGACTCGAGTGGCTTGTACTATTTCACAGATGTTGATCAGCAATTCAGCGAAACGCTCCGAACATGCACAAAATGTTCACCAGAGACGTGACAGAGAAACTCCAATGCCTCTTTATGTGGGTTTGAAGTTGCATGCCCATGATCGTATGAAAAATCTTATCAGAGATTTTCATCAAATGGGACTCTCTGTCTCTTATGATCGCGTAATGGATGTTCGCAGGAGTTTCGCGAGAGCTGTTTCACTGCGGTTCAAGAACGAAGGTGTTGTAGTCCCAGCTAACTGCAAACGTAATGTTTTCTCGATAGGAACCACTGATAACATTGATGTATCTGGTAGATCTGATATGCATGGTACGTCCATCACACTCATTGGTCAACTGAGCAGGGACAATGTGGGTACTGATCCCCCACCACTGAGTTTAGATGTTCCAGAAGACACACAAATTGAACTCCCAGACGACTATGCATTTGTTCCTTTCGTTGAAGACTTTGGTGGGGACATCAGGCTTGAATCTCCAGATGAATGTAATGTACGGCCCAATGAATATGCAGATTTGAACGTGGGAGAGAATGACTGGTTGTCTCATGTGTCACAGATCAGCAATAAAGGGAAGGTTGATGGCAGCTGGCAGCTTGATGAAGTCCCTGTGACCTTTTCAGGCTTCTTTTCAAAACATGAAGATCAAGACAATGTCAAACCTCGTGCAGTTATTGGGGTATTCCCTGTTTTCAGTGAGCAGAAAGCGGACTCACTCAGTATGCAGAAGCATGCTATGTATGTGGTCAGGGAAGCTACTGCTTTCGTAAACCCCGGCCAGATACCTGTCATTGAAGGTGACTGTCCGTTGTATGCCAGGCAGAAAAAATGTCAATGGCTGTTCCCAGAGGAGATAGGTGAGGATCGAATGGTGTGTATGATTGGATTCCTGCATCTTGAAATGTGCACCCAAGAAGCTGGTGGTAAGCTTATGGGTGGTTCTGGTTGGGAGCGAATGTTTCACCTCGCAAAGATATTCACACCCGGTGTAGCATCATCCCTACTTGGTGGGAAACATGTCAAGAGGACGCGACAGGCATATCTTCTCACTCTAGCTTGGCTTGAGATCCTCAGAAAGAATGCTTATGAGATTTACTGTCAGCAGACTGGGCCCCATGAGTCATTTGAAATGTGGGAACAGAGGATTCTTTCACAATCTCCAACTGCGCGCTATTGGGGTGAAATCGTTCGGAACTTTCTCTTGACAAGCTGTCAATTCGTTCGGAACCAACGAATCGGTAACTGGCCTGGTACACTGTGTTCTATCGATGAGTTGTGCAGTTACTTTTTTGCCCTAGGACATACAAATTATTGTCGGTGGGTCCCCGTATTTCTGAGAGACATGTCTCAGCTACCCAGGCGGCATCCTTCAATCCACAACAAATTCATGGAAGGCCATTTTGTGGTCCAGCGCAGTGAGAGGAAGTTCAGTATGATGGGTTTAGATCAGAGCCAAGAACATAGTATCCAACTACTCAAAGAAGACAGTGGTCCAAAAGGTCTCTATGGCCAGGCTGAAGAGAAAGTCGTTATTGAGCTTTCAAGGTCAGAAGTTCTGCGTGTTATAGATGAGTATGAATATGCAAGTTTCCACACAACATCATCAGATAACACGGAACACCCGGAAAGTTCGGTATCAGAGCAGAAAAAATTTCTGAATCAATTGAAATCTCTCCTCGATCTGGTGAATCAGGGACTCATTATCAACCCTTATGATGAAACTAGTGGTCAGCTGGTGACATTAGATACTGGTGAATATATGGACCCCGAAGTTAGTAAGAGTTTACGGTCATTACCCGAAAGGGGCAAGCATTTATATTCCACTTTCTTGAAGGAAAGGCTTGTGGAATGCACCGTACCCCTGAATGATGTTATTCCCAAGGCAAATATATATACCTTCCTTAACCCACCCCCAGCCAACCTGGACAAAGGCCGAGACAAACTCATGTCAAGTAAAGCAACTGCCGCAATAGTTACCCAGATGTTCGTTTCACTGCAAGCCCGGCCTGATTCAAACATGGATGAGTTTTTCATGCACGAGAATGCACGTGATCCGCCAGCATTATCCGATAGAGGTAAGCTACGGAGTGGGACAAAATCTCAAATTCTCAATTGTTTACCAGCTATTCCTGCACAAGGGAAGAATTCAGCAGCTAGACAAGCTTCAGTTGTCATCTTGGATATGCCTGCTGTAGTCCATGTAATCAAACCACAGAAAGCGGATCTGTTTGGAGAATATGCTCGATTGCAATTATTGCCATACATCGAATCTCTGATTAACACGAACACCACAAGGGTTGATGCGATCTATGACTGTTACCCCGAAGGCAGTTTGAAGAATCAGACGCGAGCAAAACGCCTCGGTGAGACAGCAGTTAGGTTGATACGGGTGTCCGAGAACGTCCCTTTACCTAAAGGGAAGAATTGGCAGGCATTCTTGAAAGTTAGTGAGAATAAAGACGAATTTTTCAAGTTCCTGTCTGCTGAACTGCTGAAATTAACATCAACATCCGAGTACCAGTTGTTAACGACATCAGGAGAATATGTACTATGCAATAAGGATGTTAGCTTATGTGACATATCTCCATCGAACCACGAGGAAGCAGACACGCGCATGATGCTTCATCTCAACCATGCAGTCTCACAAGGTCACAAAATAGCTTTTCTTCGCACGGTTGATTCTGATGTCGTCATTCTGTCTTTGCACCATTTCGCAACATTCCGTGACCTTGGACTCAGTGAGCTGTGGATTGGGTTTGGAATTGGAAAGGCATATAAAGATATGCCAATTCATGAGATAGCTTCACAACTTGGACCTGATTACTGTAAGGCCCTGACTTTCTTCCACGCCTTCACAGGTTGTGATGTAACATCCAGCATGCTCGGCATTGGGAAGAAGACAGGATGGAATGCATGGATGAATTTTCCCGCATCAACTGAAATGATGATAGAATTGACTGAGAATCCGCAAGTCTTTTCAGAGGATTCCCCTCATATGCAGCATATCGAAAAACTCACCATACAGATGTACAGTAACAGTTGTGTCAGTACACGTGTCAATGATGCGAGACGGCATATGTTCACACATGGCCTTAAGTCTATGGAAAACATCCCGCCCACCAAAGCAGCTCTGTATCAACATGTAAAAAGGGTAATTCTTGTGTCATCTTTCATTTGGCATCGTGCTCTGCAGAAACACTTATGTGTGCCAGACCCATCACAGTACGGATGGGAGTGGAATCCACGTCTCAATATTCTGGTCCCATTTTGGACTCACCTAGGAGACGCAAGTGCTGCATGTGCACTGATGCTCCACTGTAGTTGTGCCAAGGCCTGCAAGGGCAATTGCAAATGCTTGAAAGCTGGATTAAGGTGCACACCTTTGTGTAAGTGTGAAGGTGGCTGTTGTAACAATATTGAGTAGTATACTGTCATGTTAGGACCAGTCATCTCCTATTCTGGTATTTTTTTTTCCATTTTCGGCCAGTTAACACATGTCATGTTTCTAGTTGAGTTGATTTTGCTAACAAATGTTCATCCCATGTGGCTTGCTACATTGTCCGGGGTATAGGAATACAGTTTTAGATTTCGGAAAATAGTCTGTTATTTACTGCACAAGACGGTGTTAATTCATGCATAGCATGATACAATATCCCCAACTATTTTGCCTCTGTACAACAGTTGATACCTTCGTTCACCCGTGTGTTCATCTATGGTATCCTTGTCTTTCTCTGGCCATAGGCCACATGTGACTAGTCAGTTCCTACTCCATAGCAAATCAACTTGGAAATCCTTCATCTTGTAGCGCACTCATGTCTCAATGAATCCATACCTGAGTTGATCTAATAAATCTAACGTAAGGTATCAAATTGCCATACCGGATCATATTTCGATAAGTTATTCGCTAAAACATTTCGACCACTCATCGACATCAAAGGTCATGTTTTGGCTCCCAGTGGTGGCTATATCTCTATATCCCTGGTAAAGTAGCATACCATGAGGGATGGGCATTAAGTGTCGGCAACATTAATCCTGACTTGGAACACACCACATCTTAACTGGCCGAAAATGAAGAATACTACTTGTAGTCAAAAAATATTCCTGTACCTCGAATGACTGCAAACATACACTCACCCCTTCTAGTCCCATTTTGCCAATGTTCTATACTGGCAAGATAACATTGTATAATTAACAACGGGAACTAATGCATCCCGAGTTCATTCCAGCACTGCCCTTGCTGGCAGACGTGTCGCTATGGTGTTGAGATTGAACCAGAACTCCTCTAGAAATTTGATAGTTTTATTTTCTTAGAAAATAAATCTATCGAAAATGCCGGAAGTTGAGAATAGACTGTCACTTTAATTGGATTATCAAATGTCCAAGTATCCCCACTGCTGCATACTATCGAGTACCCTTGTTCATGTGTTGACAGGAATCTCTCATACCATGTTCATTTGACCATTGCATTCCCGAGAAACATTCAACACTAATTTATCTACGGACGGACGATCATACTGACAGTCAGACACACAGACGCACACATCGACGGAAATTCTGATCCCATTATCCATTAATCTTCCCCCCAACTTGTTCCAAGGGCTTCACTCCATCATTCACATCAATTACAGCACATGTATGGTGTTAGGTTTGGAGCTTCAGTTGTGCGATCGGCGAAAATAGCTTTTTTTCGATCCGCTTGGCGGCCATTTTGGATTTCGCTGCTAGTGGTGGCTAGAGGATGGTGCCAACTTGTAGCCGATCGATTTTGAAATCTCTGATGCCTACCCTTACATCATGCCAAATTTCAGGAAGGTATCACCAAGTGCACAATTCTAGCGAATTCCTCCCCCGCTATGAGGCTTATTACTAATTACAAATTCTATAAAGAATACTTATTTTTCAAACTTTAGTCGTGCAACAAAACATTTCAGTAATACCTAAATGTGTACCTCTAACACCAGGGCTCGATTTAACCGGATTCGCATCGCACTTTGCGAGCCAATTTCCGATTTTTGCGACTCAAAAAATGTCAGTCCAGAGTTATTTGCGAATCAAATAATTCCTCCAACTTTGGAGAAAATTTTCGCGGTAGTCAGCGCAGTATATCGCAAAGTTCTAAACTCGTCAAGTCAAACGTGTATGCCAGTTTAAGTATCAAAAATCAAGGACAGTACTTAGGACACAGTATTGGCGAAATGACAGTACTGACCCAAATTCCCCAATAACTGGGACTGAATAACCCTTGCGATTGCATGCGGTTGTTGAAAATGTAGGCCACTCCTGCGTAACTTCGGTGTTACTAATCGTTCAATGCAGACAAAAGTTCCGGGAAGCAGACGGCTATTTTCCCTGTATATATTGCAGTGCTGTGCAGTGGATCAGCGGTCACTGTTCTACCAATGGTGGATGCAAAGGGGGGGGGGGGGGGGCACCACTTGTCCCCGGGCCAACTCGCCCCCTAGCTGTGGGCCATCGCTCCCGGGCCAATTTGCCCTCAGGCCAACTCACCCCCAAATGGAATAAAGAGGATTGGTCGGGATGGGTGTTCAGAATGAGTAACAATACACGATTTCAAAAATTGTTTTGTCGGATTGGGTCAGTGTTGTGTCACTGTGCCTCACGGAGTCAGTGACAGCCAAAGACATTCAGCTTCCCCCCTTATATCAATAAACGGAGAACCGGGGATTCGATTGAGCCCCTCTTCAAGATGTTTGCGTTGATCCTCTGTTTTATTCCCCCCCCCCACGGCCCCGCCCTCTTGATGTTTGAAGTTTTTTCGATGGCTGTGATTTGTACTGATCAGCCAGCTCCTTCTGAGCACGGAGCTCCAATTGTAGTTTTTCAGTTGTCATGCGCGGGGGGGGGGGGGGATTTAAAAAAATCCTTGTGACCCGATTGTCCCCCCCCCCCCCCCGGTTTAGCTTGTTTAAGTCGTATTTGTGACTTGTCTGGCATGCAGGGGTAGCCAGGGTTATTAATTAATATGTAAAATATATCTACTGGTCGCCTTCATTTAGAGTGTCACCAGAACGGCATGATTTTGAGGTGTTACTCGCGCCCCCCCCCCCAGCCCCAGGAATCCCATGGCTATGCCAATTATGATCCTTAACTGAGTCAGGATTTTAATTGGCATAGCCATGGAGTACCTATGCAGCCTAGAGGGCTGACACTTGCAAACGCTGGCAAATCGTAATGTTCTCCTCGGGTTAAAAATCATTATGACTGTAAACATTGTGTCCAAAATGCGATATTATATAATTTATATTGAATGATCCCCCCCCCCCCCCCCCTCACACACACACACACACAACTCGGGCCTTGGGCATCTTCAGAATTCCACCCCCCCCCCCCCCCCCCCTTTGAGAAATGAGAATCCTGTATCCCCCACTGTGTTCAAACTTCAACTGACTGTTGGTGGACAGATATTTTGGCTGACGGAAAAGCCTTTCAAAATCATATAAATTGGCATTGAGAGAAACATTACGCCATCCGCGTAACCCCAAAACTTTGTGGCGATAAGTATCTTATATTCTTTAATTAAAGTTTAATTGATTTCGCGTTTACAAAATTTAACCGAAACTTTGATACCGACAAGACACTTGGACAGTATTTCCTGGAGGTGCAGCTGCGTTCTCAGTTTCAGCCTTTGATAGCATACATTGTTATTTGGCAGACTGGCAGAATGTTATAATTGCGAGTGACCCAATGAGAGCTTGTCGGTTTCATTTGCAATTACCCGATGAGAGAATAGACAGATATTGCAGAGATCAAAGACGCTGCCGAAATTCCTGGAGCACGTGGGGCGTGGATGTGTGTCCTAGTCCTACATGTAGTACTGTACATAAGAGCAATTGTAACAGCCGATAACGAATCAAGTGCTGTTGGCGTAACACATAATCTAGGATAGCCAAATAAATGAAATAATCTATTATAATGTCAACTAAATTGAAAACAATTCAAAACTGGGCTAAAGAATATCCTTGGCTGAAATATTCCATCAATGAAAATGGAAGTGGTATTTCTGTGTCGTGCAATATGTGCATAACGCATGAACAACGTATTTGTCACGTACGAAACTTTAACAGGACTTTTATCGACGGCATTCGTGGCAATATCAAGAAAGACAGTGTTGTCAAGCATGCTGCCACTGAGCAACACAAAAGGGCGATAGATCTACAATCTCCAACGACAAGCATCCAGGCCTATCTTGGAACGCCAATCGGGAAATCACTAACAAAGGGTTCTTCTGAGGAGAGAAATAGACTCGTGAAACTTTTTGACATAACCTATATGATGATGAAAGAAGAAATGCCCTTCACTAAGTTTGCACCTATAGTTGAACTTGAGAAAAGACATGGTGTTAATGTTGGGAGCACATACATCAATGACAAGAAATGCAATGAATTTGCTAGCTTTATTGCTATGGATGTTCGCGAAGGAATAATTAAAACTGTTAAAGAATCTGATTACTATTCAGTTTTAATCGATGGATCTACCGACACCAGTGTATCAGAAAAAGAACTACTTTATCTGAAAGTTATGGAAAATGGCAAAGCAAAAACCCTTTATTTCAAAATTAAGTGTATGGAAAGTGGAAAGGCTGAGGCATTGAAGGAAAATCTCCAGGACATTCTTCATGAGTACGATATGGACAGCAAACTTGTCGGATTCTGTTCCGATGGCGCTAGCGTAAACATGGGACGCAAAGGCGGAGTTTCTACTTTACTCATGCAGACCCACCCGTGGCTTGTTACTATACATTGTTTGAATCACCGCCTCGAACTAGCAGCAAAGGATGCTTTTAAGGGAACATATTTCGACAAGGTCATTGAAATTCTATTCTCGTTGCATAACCTGTACCACAGAAGTCCCAAACGTTTGCGGCAATTAAAGGTTTTAGCTGAACTTATGAATGAACATGTAAAAGTCCCCCAGAAAGCCAATGGAACACGTTGGGTTCAGCATAAGAGGAGAGCATGTGAGAGTTTGATGGACTCATTTCCAGTGATTGTATCACATCTTGAGAATATGGCCGAGGACAATGAAACAAAGTCAGACGATAAAGCCAGAATGAAAGGCTACCTAAAAACTCTGAAGTCGTGGAAATTTGTAACCCATGCAATGTTGTTTAAGCAGGTGTTGCAGTCATTGTCAAAACTATCACTTTCCCTTCAGAAAGAAAATACTAATCTTCCAATGGCCATTTCTCTTCTGGAAAGAACATACTCACAGCTAAACAAGCTGAGAGGGTGCAATAATGAAGGGCCCCAAATGAATAAATTACCTACTGGGGAATCTGATGTAGATCAGTCCGGACAGCTCCAGTCTCTCCTGCAGTCAGCCGCAGAGGACCAGAAAAATGTCATTATTCAAGGTGTTAAGCTGGATGTTGAAGTCAACGCACTGAAAGTGTTTGCAACCGAAAGGAATAAATACATAGACAGTATAAATAAATGCTTATTAGATCGATTCGGCAACATTCATACAGAGCCATTGTTCAAATGCTTCAATTTACTGAACACAGACATTTGGCCTGAAAAGGCGACAGTCTTGGCTGATTTTGGGAATGAGCTAGTTGCAGAGTTCACTCACCATTTCCAGAAACTCTTGGAGTCAAAAGGTGTCAATAATGATCAAATGCTAGATGAGTGGGAGGAGTTGAAAGTGTTCACGAGTAGAAATCTGAAGCATTTAACCCCTGAAGAGGTATGGAAATTGCTCCTCACTAAATATAGGAATGACTACCCAAATATTCTCCACATGGTGTTAATTTTAATGGTTCTCCCTAGCTCAAATGCTGTTGTGGAAAGAGGATTTTCTACCATGTTACGGGTCAAGTCAGACTTCCGTAGCACTCTTGGTGATAGTATTCTTGATGACCTCATGATGGTTAGCTTGGAAGGTCCAAATCTTGCAAACTTTGACTCTCTCCCTGCTGTTTCACTTTTCATCGCTGGAAAACCCCGCCGTATGAACGTTCAGCCTTATGGTCCACGACCTGGACCTTCCAAGCGCCCGGCCGATGAAACGATTGATTCACTTATGGCACCTGGGTCTGAAAGTGACACACTTGAACTTTCAGGATCTGATTCTGAACGTAACTAATTTTGACTCAATGGAACCGTTCCTGCCACTGGAAATACCAGAATTGACGTACTGTGTATCGTAACATTATTTTTTCAATTTTAATTAACAGTGGAAAAGCAACACTCCTACAACAGTTTGCAGCAATTTTTTTTCTTTTCTTTTCGTTTTGTTATGACAGTGTCAATCATTAATTTGTTTGAACTTTGAAATTAGAATAACAACTAACGTACGTGAAATTCGTGAACAGTGAAACTTCTTGGTGTTCACAGTGTCTTGTCATTTACATGTACCTTACATGATTACACGAACAGCAGAAAACAAAAAATCTTGAACTGCAAAATTTAATTTTTTTCCCCCAAACATAGGTTAGGACCCCGCTGAAATCAGCTCAACGAGCTGTTGTAATATGGGCCATAACCTATGTTTTTGAGACATAAAATCAAAACCAAATTTGGTGGTACTTTTGTGCATAGCGCAGGTCGGTTTTAGGCATTACGTATACCGCTGGGTACATTTGGAGCTACAGAAGACTACATTGGGTACAGTATTACCTACGATAAGTCGATAACGCATGAACATCACAGCTACAAGCCAACAGCCAGCGGCACTGTGGAATTGGATGTTCTAGTGAACTGATGCAGCGATGGAACATGGCACTATCCTGGCTATCCACGATAACTGTAGAACAGTTCTACAGTTATCGTGGATAGCCAGGATAGTGCCATGTTCCATCGCTGCCTCAGTTCAATGCTTGTGAACCGCTGCCTCCTGGGTTAAAATGAGCTACAAACGATTACACTACACTGTTGTCGTCGACAGCCAGAAGCACAGTCTGTGCGCCCCTCCCCCCCCCCCCCCCTTCACCGACTCCCAACCCAACCAGCATATAAGTCCTTTAAGCCCAGTTGTCTTTTTACGTTGCCCGGGCCGTACGTAGTGTGACTTGTACAAGCTTGCTTGGCTTGGACAGAAAGTCCATAACATAAGTTTTTGGTGTAGACCGGTTCTTGCAAAGGACGTGGCACACCAAAAAATTATATTACGGACTTTGGGTCCATTTGTGGGGCCGACGTCTCTCGTAGGCCGAATTCTCCGAAATTTGTTGGGCCAACTTTTCCTAGGGTCCAAGTTCTCCTGCAGTTGATGGGGCTGACTTCTCGCGTGGACAGACTTCTCCGAAATTATTTGGATCGACTTCTGACAGGTGCCAACGTCTCCGGGCCGAGTTCGCGATGAACGGATTTCTCCATCAGTTTATTCGAATTTAAGTTTTGATAGCGAATCATGGTTTATGTTCTGTTGAAGTCGGAAGGATCAAGAAAAGCTGCAAATCTGCATGGACGAGTTTACTCAGTTTAGTGAATATAAGGTTAGATTGGCTGTAAAAAGAATTACCCTGAGTCAATGAGTTGTAGAAATATTTGTTTTTCCAAATTCCAAATGGGTGTTCCCTAATTTCGCGTAGCGATAATTGGTGGTTAAAATTGACCAGTGACTGGTCAATTTTAACCACCAATTATCGCGGCAGTCGGGATTGTTTTAACAGTAACAGTATGATCATTTTACAAATCCTCGTCCTCGAGAATTGTTGACACAATGACTGGACATACCAATTTACCAAAGTAACCAAACTCAAAAACTTATATTGCAGACTTGGGACCCAAGTAAGTTTAGACTGGTAGTACACTAGTACTGTAGTAGGAGTAGGACCCCTGTACTGCCAGTCTGCCAGTACGGCTCGAATGGCTATGGGAGGTAGGCCAGTATCAGGAATAATTAAGTGAACTCGGAAGATTAAGAATATAAATGTTTTATTAAACCTGAAAGATAAACAAAGAAAACAACTGTAGCTGATGCAGCCCTCAGAAAACATTTCAAAATTGGAAACAGAACATTATTATGGACGCCTGGTTTGTCCTGTAAAATAGCTAATCAATTGCTGTCAACAGCTAATCAATTTTCCCAAATGTATAGCAAATCGCTAATCAAAATTTCCAGATTAAATCGAGCCCTGTCTAACACTGTACCAGTTATACAATTTACAAACTGAAAGTAAAAAAAATGGTGAACAAAAGTGAACTTGCCTCTGTTACCAGTGGGAGTTCCACTAATATATTAGACTCAAATACATGATCGGAAAGAAATGAAAAATGGCAAAATAAAAATACAAATGCTTGGACCAAGAAAGAAGACCAAGAATGGCAAATTATAAAAACAACAACTTGGACTGAGGAGATATGAACCTAAACTATTATCTGTGGAGTATAATAAAAAGAAAATTCATTGAAATAACAGCATGGAAAACACAAATTCTGAATAATTTGACAATTAATGAAACCTAATTGAATTGAGATATGGACATGTATCTGCCCAGCTGGTACAGTGCCAGATTGTATTCTCTTTTAACAATTTGGTCATTAGTGATGTTTTGTTAGAATTAATTGGAGGATCTAAAGAAGCACCCTCCTATCAATTATAACAACATAAATTCACTCTATATTTCTTCGCTAAGATGGAATGAGGCTTATTACTAATTCCAAATTCTATAAAGAATACTTATTTATCTAACTTTAGTCGTGCAACAAAACATTTCAGTAATACCTAAATGTGTACCTCTAACACTGTACCAGTTAAGCACCTTACAAACTGAAAGTAAATAAAAATGAACTTGCCTCTGTTACCAGTGGGAGTTCCACTAATATATTAGACTCAAGTACATGATCGGAAAGAAATGAAAAATGGCAAAATGAAAAAACAACTCCTTGGACCTCAGAAGAAGACCAAAAATGGCAAATTATAAAAACAACAACTTGGACTGAGGAGATATGAATCTAAACTATCATCTGTGGAGTATAAGAAAAAGAAAATTCATTGAAATAACAGCATGGAAAACACAAATTCTGAATAATCTGACAATTAATGAAAACTAATTGAATTGAGATATGGAATGTATCTGCTCAGCTGGCACAGTGCTAGATTGTATTCTCTTTTAACAATTTGTTCATTAGTGTTGTTTTGTTAGAATTAATTGGAGGATCTAAAGAAGCACCCTCCTATCCATTATAACAAAATAAATTCACTCTATATTTCTTCGCTAAGATGGAATGAGGCTTATTACTAATTACAAATTCCATAAAGAATACTTATTTTTCAAACTTTAGTCGTGCAACAAAACATTTCAGTAATACCTAAATGTGTACCTCTAACACTGTACCAGTTAAGCACCTTACAAACTGAAAGTAAATAAAAATGAACTTGCCTCTGTTACCAGTGGGAGTTCCACTAATATATTAGACTCAAGTACATGATCGGAAAAAATGAAAAATGGCAAAATGAAAAAACAACTCCTTGGACCTCAGAAGAAGACCAAAAATGGCAAATTATAAAAACAACAACTTGGACTGAGGAGATATGAATCTAAACTATCATCTGTGGAGTATAAGAAAAAGAAAATTCATTGAAATAACAGCATGGAAAACACAAATTCTGAATAATCTGACAATTAATGAAAACTAATTGAATTGAGATATGGAATGTATCTGCTCAGCTGGCACAGTGCTAGATTGTATTCTCTTTTAACAATTTGTTCATTAGTGTTGTTTTGTTAGAATTAATTGGAGGATCTAAAGAAGCACCCTCCTATCCATTATAACAAAATAAATTCACTCTATATTTCTTCGCTAAGATGGAATGAGGCTTATTACTAATTACAAATTCCATAAAGAATACTTATTTTTCAAACTTTAGTCGTGCAACAAAACATTTCAGTAATACCTAAATGTGTACCTCTAACACTGTACCAGTTAAGCACCTTACAAACTGAAAGTAAATAAAATTGAACTTGCCTCTGTTACCAGTGGGAGTTCCACTAATATATTAGACTCAAGTACATGATCGGAAAGAAATGAAAAATGGCTAAATGAAAAAACAACTGCTTGGACCTCGGAAGAAGACCAAAAATGGCAAATTATAAAAACAACAACTTGGACTGAGGAGATATGAATCTAAACTATTATCTGTGGAGTATAATAAAAAGAAAATTCATTGAAATAACAGCATGGAAAGCACAAATTCTGAATAATCTGACAATTAATAAAAACAAGGGCAACGCCCCCGGTCCCCCGACCAAGATGGCAAATTCAAGGGAGCTGTTAGGATGCAGTTTGTTCCAAGAGCATGGTCTTTATGAGAGGTTAAGGGTGTTAATTTCAATCAAATGATCAAAAGTAAAGTTATCATCCGGACAACACAAAAAGTGTATTTTATAAGTCCAAAAAGGCGAATAACTCCTGTAAAAATAGACAGAGCATGGCCATTTTTTAACTTGACCTGTATTTCCAACCAATTAAACCACATACTTAGTTTCGTTTCAATCAAATGATCCAAAGTAAAGTTATCATCCGGACAACACAAAAACCGTATTTTCTAAGTCGAAAAAGGGGAATAAATCCAGTAAAAATCAGTGGAGCGTGCCCATTTTCGAACTTGACCTGCATTTCCACCCAAATAAGCTGCATACTAAATTTTGTTTCAATCAAATGATCCTAACTAAAGTTATCATCCGGACAACACAAAAGTTAAAAAATTTATAGTAATTTATATATTTTATATACTTACCAATGACCCAGACATAGCTGGTGCTAACTCTTAAAAATATAGGGCCAAACACAAATTTTGCCCCCCAATCCCCAAAATTTGCATCTAAAACCAAAGAAAACATGTCCTGAATGGCCCTCCACACTTCACCTCTACTGCGCATGCGCAGTGTCAAGGACGTCCCGAAATTGGCGCCATTAATCATTCTTAAACCAGTGCCTGGTAAGCACTATGTACTCAGTGGGGAGGTATGAGTTCCCAACTCCTGGGAGGGCCATCCCCGTCTGGGTCATTGGTAAGTATAAAAAATATATAAATTACTATAAATTTTTTAACATTTTTATACTGTACCAATGACCCAGACATAGCTGAATAGTAAAAAGGCTGGAGGGCCTAGGACATAGCGGAAATTCCAATAAGCTCAATTATATAAAATAGAGTCATCCCCTCGAGAGGAAAAGGAGCATTAGGCCTTACATGTATCTTTCTTATTTATGATAAATTAGAAAGACACAACACCTTCCATAATTGAGCATCATAACATCCATGTACTCTATTAATATCCAGTATAATCCTTATACTAATAATTTTTAAAGTAAGCCAATAAATAAAGTTAGTCAAGAGAATAGAGACTCTTTATACTCTTAAAAGTGTCTGAAGATTGTATAATAACGCCCGTTTGACACATGATATATTCAAAAGCTATACTTTAAAAACTATGACCTGAATGAATTTTTAAAACATAAACTTATCACTTAAAAAACATCCCAGTAACAGCTCAGAATTACTAACTCCGGAGGAGGTATCCCCTTGTTTTCATAATAAAACAGGTGACCCAAGGGAACACCCTCCCCCCCCCCCCCCCCTTCTCCTTGCCCTGGGTCAAATAGCCCAGAGCAAAGAGGGCAGCAGGACGGAGTCACTGCCGAAACAGAAAGCCTACCTAGCTATAGTAGCAACTGTTAAGTGAATGACATTCTGAGCAGTTGATAATAGACCTAACAATGGAGGCCTCCAGAAATAGACTCAATATTTCTCAGACAAAAAATTCATGAATGTGGATGGCTGAGCCCAATGTGCAGCTTTCATAAAATCTATAATAGCGACACTATTAATGTAAGCCCAGAAAGTAGAAAGAGGTCTTACTTCATGAGCCGAAATCTCAAGCACAAACTGCTGAATTAATGATATACCATAAGCAGTACCGATAGTTAATTGAATCCATTAGCAATAGAATGGAGCGTAATGTCCTTCAATTAGGCATCAAAGACAGAAGCTTATGTCCATACTAATAAACTGATATCTGTTAAATATACGTAAACTCTAACCGGACAGAGTAAAGGCCTATGCCCGTACGAAGACGGAAGGACCTTAATAACAATAAGTTCCGGATATTTATTAGGAGCCTGATTCTTAACCGAAACTCCAACATTAGTAGTAAAGGAAATAGTGTTTCCGATACTACGAAAGTGAGAATCGTCCACCGATAGTGCATGAAGCTCACTGACTCTTCAGTAGAAGAGAAGACTAAGAGAATTACTGTCTTAAAAGGTCAGAATTTGAAAACTGCTGTTTCCAAAGGCTCAAATGATTACTTAGCTAAATAAGAACCGAAGCTAAATTCCGTATAGGAATTTAATCTAAGGATTCTAGGTCTATTTATCGAAAAGTTTCTAACTGACTTAGATAAAGAGACATAAGACTCAATTGTAAACTATCATAGAGTGCATAGGTATGAGATAACATAGACCTATAACCTTAATAGTAACAGGCTGCAGTTGATCTTGTCAAACAAGTATACTAGAAACTTGCAATGTCTAGTATGGAGGGATCAAAAATATCAACATAATGATCCCTACACCAACGACGGAACAGCCTCCACTTTAGCCGCATAGTATAGCAAAGAAGAGGTTCTCCTACAGTAAGAAATCGCGTCCATAGCTCGTCCTGTACAATGCTTGCCGTGCAAGAAGGACCACACAACGGAATACATGAAGGTTGAGACCTTGCGGGTTGTGATGAAGTTGACACAATTTCCCCAGCGAAAGAAGATCCCCTCATGGAGGAAGTTTTCGCGGTAAGTCCCACAGTAGACACCTGAGTAAATCTACCCACGGTCTCTGTGAAGACAGAGATGCTATCAACAGAACTGTATTGTGGATGTTTATCTTAGCAATACTTGCTGAATCAACAGTGCTGGAGGATACGCGTATCCTATCATTCCGTCCTATTAGATCAATAGAGCGTTAAGAACATAAGCTCAGGGATCCGGACATGGAAACACATACGTCTGCAACTGAATAGTGAGTTGTGTCGCAAATAAATTATCATTGGGCGCTCCCATTGATAGCAAATCTGATTGAATACTTGTTTGTTGAGAGTCCATCCTGACGGCAACAAGCGACCCTTACGTGAAAGGGAGTCTGCTAATACAATCAGACGACCCGGAATATGACGGACCGAAGCAGAACTTGGTGTACTATAACAAACATAAGGATTCTTTCCATTAAATTGAATAACGGAATCGAATGAGTGCCTCCCTGGTTCTGAAGATACACAACTACTGTCATATTAACGGACAGGATTTGGACATGCGTTTCTGAATAATGTTCATCCAATGACATAGTGCAAGCCTAAATAACATCATTTCCTGGAAGTTAAGTGCTTGCCTAGAAACTGCGGAACCCAAAGACCCTGGCACTTCGAATCCGTTGGGATCTATATTGTACTCCAACCTGTTTGACTGGCATCCGTCATAATCATAAAACTCGGATCCGGCAACTGCAGTGGCACTCTCTGAGTCAACCACCGAATGTTTGCCACAGTCTGAATCTCTTGCTACACTTGATAGACAAGAGAACGTGTATATCGAGCAATTCATAGATTGCTGAAAAGTTGCCGTTGAAGAGAAGCTTCTCCAAGACCGAGGCGACTCTGAGAGAGTTCTTCACCTTACTATCCACGCGCGTGGATGTAGCCAGGACTGTGTCACATCTAACCAACTCCAGGTTGCCACTGAAGGGCGGAGTTATACGTGGAAAAACTACTGCCCTTGAAAGAAATCACATTGAGGACCATACCCTTGGAATTCTTTCTCTTGAAGACGTAATGATAACGCCTCAGTAAGGTGGTCTACGTATGATAAAGCATCTTAAGTTAAGTCTAATAGACATCATTGTCGTTTCCAACATCGTGGTTGGAATTGACATAGACGGCAAAAAAGATAATTCCCAGTCTTCAGCACCGCCGTCTAGACGCATATGAACTCTCGGTATGCCCTGTTCTGCCAACATAAATTAATTCCTAGAATTGAAAAAAGGCAGAATAGAGCATTGCGGACAAGAAACTAGACTATGATGCTTGGTAGCAAGCTTATATATAGCGTCGTTAAATAATTCGAATGTTCTAAAGACATTATTGGACTGTGTCGGTAAGTCAGAAACAATGTCCCTGAAACGATCCAAAACTCCGAGACCAATCACGCTATTAGTCTCTTATCCAGCATCGCAGCAATGTAGTCCGACGGAACAACCTCTGGAAGATAAAGCCGGAAGAAATGTATGGCAGCTTCTGTTGTTCCAAAAGGGAAAGCTCGAAATCGTCCGAATCCCTTTCGCCACCCTGTCGGACCCTATAAAGTGTTCGGTCGTCAGAACCTGATGCAACAGCGGAGCGCACCGACCCAGCGCCGTCGGATTATTCTTGATCCGACCGAGAATTTGTCGCTTGCTGGGATGCTGCGATATACTGTGCTATTTTGGATAGCACGGCCATCACTGAGGCCTGTGGAGAAGCGGTCTTACGATGCATTGCTGCTGGAAGCTCCGTGTTCATTACCCTGTGCATACTTCTATTATGCGAGCGAACGGAGTGTATAGGCCTCGTGTTCCTTGGCTACCGGATGGTGTGACCTGTTCGCCGTGGAATCACTGAATGGCAAAGCTGGCCAGATACTCGAGGTCACATAGCCAATGTGCGGTCATGTGCGCTGCTGCGAGGATGAGGAAGCATTATCGACAGCCTCTCAGACTGTCAATATAACGGAGCGTCCCAAGCGACGGACATATGCTCCGAATGCAAAATATCTGTACCACAACATCCGTTCCCATATGTTGTTGTTCGAGAGAGGGACCTCTCTCGCTCGCAGCCCGGACGGACCTGGACGAGCTAGGAACCGGACTAACAGGCTTCCTCCGATCTGTCCTCTAAACCGTCGTCACTGGGTGTGTACTAAAGTCTATTATAGTGCTCGCATCACCCAAATCTCCTAGACCGCAACGGACGAACCCGACTGCCGAACCATTCGATGAATGGACGCTACATCAGGTGAGCTAGCGAATGTCAACTCCGTCGATCCTACTAGGGACCTCTTAGGCGATTGACGTATTCCATGAGCACTTATTGCCGCTAGCTCTTCATTAACTATGACGACAGAGGCACACTTTGAAAGACATCTCAGTAACTTGTGAACAAGAAACCAGACATGCTTGTTAATAGCAAGCATATAATAATATATATAGCGTCGTTCAATAATTCGAAAGTTTGTGTGACATTATTGGACTGTGTCGGAACTGAGGGACGATGTCCCTGAACCGAACCAAAAATTTCTATGTCCACCGACGCTATCAGTTTCTTATCCGGTATCGCAGCATTCTGGTCCGACGAAAGAACCTCTAGAAGATAAAGTCAGATGACATACACAGCAGCTCATGCTGTTCCGAAAGGGAAAGCTCGAAATCCTCCGAATCCCTTTCGGCATCCCGCCGGACCGGATGAAATTTTCGGACGTCCGTACCTGCTTCCGCGGAGCGTCCTAACCCAGCGTCGTCGGATAACACATAATGCGACAGAGATTCTGTCGTTGCTGGGATGCTGCAATAAGCTGTGCTATTTAGGATAGCACGTCCGTCACCGAGGCCTGCGCAGTAGCGGTCTTACGATGCTTTGCCGCTGGAAGCTCGTGTACGTTGACTCTCGCACACTTTCTTATGCGAACGTCCGGAGTCTGCCGGCCTCGTGTCCCTGGCTACCGGATGGTGTGACCTGGTCGCCGATGATTCTCTGATTGGCGAAGCTGACTGGATATCCGAGGTCACGTGGCCAACAGCGGTCGTGTGTGCTACCATGAGGATGAGGAAGCCTTATTGACAGTCTCTCCGGACTGACTATATATCGGAGCGTCCCGAGTGGCGGACGTATGCGCCGAATGCGAAACATTTTGTACCACAACATCTGGGGCCAGATGTTGTTGTACGAGAGAGGGGCCTCTCTCGCTCGCAGTCCGGATGGACCCGGACGAGCTAGGAACCGGACTAAAAGGCTTCCACCGTTCCCTCCTCTAATCTGCCGTCACTGGGTGTGCATTGGTTGATTTATAGTGCTCGCATCACCCAAAACTCCTTCTAGACCGCAACGGACGAACCCGGCTGCCGAACCATTCGATGAATGGACGCTACACCGGGCGAGCTAGCGGACGTCAAAGGCCGTCGAACCTACTAGGGTCCTCTTAGGCAATTGACGTATTTACATGAGCACTTTTCCGCTAGCTCTTCATTAATTGTGACGACGGAGGCACACTTTGGAAGATATCACGGAAACATCACCCTGTTCTTGATCGTCTGAAATAGAGATTGATAAAGTATAGTGACCCTGCGGGGAAAGGACCGGAATGGCCAATTCCCCACTAACATACCGTGACACACGCTTCCCATGTTGTCATCGAAATTAACACATACAGAACAGGAGTTAGTGCGAGTACACTGACTACAAATACAATGATTATGAAAGTCAGAGGAAGATTTCCTCTTATTACAAATGAACAAATCCTTTCATTGTGAAAAGAAAACAAAGTCCTAGTACTCGCACCAACCTCTGACAATCAAAATACATAATAACATGATCCATTAACATAGAAAAAATAATTGAAATCAAAAAAGTTTGAAAAAATATTTTTTCAGAACAGCCCAAGTTTCTGAAAAGTATCGTTGAGCCCCAATGGATCCCAAGCCTAAGTGTGGACAAAAATTCTAAAAATATTTTAAACAATTTATGCAACACTTACGAACAATAATAATGTATCTAGTTATGATTAAATGAACATCAAGATATTATTTTCAAAAAATCCCCCCCTCACACAGAGGGCTGTTGTAAATGTAAACAATGAGTGTAAAAACACCAGAAGAAGACTCCAGGCACCCTGGCCCGAAATCAGTTACCAATAATACACTATCTGATGCAAAACAGAGACTTCCAGGGAAGAAACTGCAGAACATCAGATGGAAGATGCAGAACACTACGCCTAACCACCCATAGGTGAAGACGTAAACATGGGGAAAAGAACAGAATTCATTCTGTTATCTTGCTAAAACTCCCAAGAAATTTTAGTAATAATATTACAGAAAATATGCCAAAAGCATGGGAGAATAGCAAGAGGGGACTTAAAGGAAAGAGAGAGAGAGGAAAACACTGAACAAGCAGTGTAACTTGATAACCAGAATGACCACAACAGGCTGTTGCCTCGAAAATAGGTAACTTAACATAATTTCATTAAAAACTTTTAAGTTACAGCCCTGATAATTTTCTGTCACTCATTTTTCCTCTCCTCCTTCTATATCCTCCTTAGAATCACCATTTCTCTAATATTTATGTGTCTGGCATCATTTAAACTGAGATTTACAAGCACAAAGATCAGTCAGATGTTAACTGATGAAGGGCCAAACAAAGAATGATTAATGGTGCCAATTTCGGGACGTCCTTGACACTGCGCATGCGCAGTAGAGGTGAAGTGTGGAGGGCCATTCAGGACAAGTTTTCTTTTGTTTTGGATGCAAATTTTGGGGATTGGGGGGCAAAATTTGTGTCTGGCCCTATATTTTTAAGAGTTAGCACCAGCTATGTCTGGGTCATTGGTACAGTATAAAAATACTGTATTTTTTAAGTCGAAAAAGGGGAATAAATCCAGTAGAAATCAGTGGAGCGTGCCCATTTTCGAACTTGACCTGCATTTCCACCTAAGTAAGACACATACCAAATTTAGTTTCAGTAAAATCATCCAAACTAAAGTTATCATCCAGACAAGGGTGTGACGGACGGACGGACGGACGGATGGACGCACGCACGGACAGACGGACACTGCTGATTACAATAGTCCCCCGAAGGGTCAGGGGACAACTAATTGAATTGAGATATGAAATGTATTTATTTGACATTAACACACCTAACATTAAGTTTCAAAATACTTACACTTAACTATTCGGTCAAACCATTAACTTTTCAGTCAAGCCAACAAATTTTGTTGTCTTTGCATTCCATTACTGTAAACATATGAAAAAGGATAAATGGAAGATATTTTTCAATTTAAACAGCATTTGAATATTAGTGTCAATGACACTGCAGCTTAATTTGAAAGGATAATGAATCAAGACAAGAATTGTGAAAACTGAGAATATGTTGAGTTCTGTACCCTACATGCTATGTTTTCAATAGGACTCTGCAGTTTGCCGAATCAAATATCAAATTGAATAGGTGAAAATTAATCAAATTTTTAATCTAATTTCAAATCGAACTTCGAATTGAATCACAGTTAATGGATACATCATCAAAAGAAAAGGTTTTTTTTCTAAAATAATAACCCTGATTATTAAAAGACACAGTTATGTAGAGTGCATTAACCGCCTCACCACTTCCCACACTATAAATTGAGATATAAACCAATATACCATTCAATTCTACTGGTCCTAAGGATGCTTCATATCAATTAACAGTGTGGTTTGGGAAATATGGTTGCATTGAAAATCTTTCTATTTAAAGCTTCTGGGGTTCCCACAGGGACACAGGAAAAAATGTTTTATGTATGAATCAAGCACTTATGACTCAATAATACCACACATCAAATTTGATTCAAAGCGGACTGACGGTTCAGAAAATATAAATTTTGAGTGGGTCTAAAAATCATAACCCTCCCATTACAAAGGCAAATCTTGATCCATGAACCTCCATTGAACTTATTCTACATCTATTTTTTCTCACCTCCTCCTTATGGGGCTGGGCATGTTGATTTGAACAAAAATAAAATGCGATGTCAGAATAAGCAATCACCTCAAATTTAACTAAAATCGATTCAGCAGTTTAGGAGGAGCAGGTGAAAACACCATGTTTGATGGAGAGTGAGTGATCACTATAACTCATCATCAGTCAGGTGAGCTAAAAATAGTTTCTTTACTGTTCTTTATGAAAAGAACAAATTCATTCCCACTCAAGGAATATCTGAAGTAAACAAATTTGTACGGTCATCACAATACTGGTACATGGTATATTAATTGTTTGTGGACCAAAAATCTAGTATTGGCATCAGAAAACCCAAAATCGAATTTTGATATTTAAAAAAATTCAAATTTCTAATATTACTGCAGTCAGCTAAATCATTAGTGTTCATTTCAATTGGAAATAGTGTAAATCTCGATTCATTTATGAATCAATATATGTATCTTACCACCGCATCTATGTATAGAATTTCGATTGTATTTATGGAGAAGTGTTAACTTAAGTTGTATAACTTGTACACCAATCTGTTTTTGCAAATTTATGTCAAAGATAATATGCTTAAACTAATAATGTTCTTCTACATCATAGATTTAACCTACAAGTCTGGAGAAATGAGTTAGAAATTACTAAAGTTATAACTTTGAAATCAATCTTGATATTTCTATTTACAGAATAAGACCTATGACCTTACAAACCTAATGAAAGTGTCAATGACACTAGCTCAACTTGACAAACTTGAACTTGGTAAGTTATTTATGAAATGAAATGAAATGGGAAAATTGAAGATCATTGGTACCAATGTTCTTTGGTGAAATTTCAACATAACAGCATTGTGTGTGCACAACGCCAGAGTAATCAATGCATTTTTAAATGCAACCTTTAAGACTGGCTAAAGGAAGAATGTTGATACACAAATGCAGTATGTTCCGAGGTTATTGCAAAGGCAACTTTTTTTTACAGAAATGAATGCTAATCAATAGCTCTTATATAAAGGTCTTGCCTAATGAGCATACCAAGTTCCAAAATGAAAGTATCAATGACACTGTAGCTCAACTTGTCAAGATATGTACATGTATAGTATGTGGACCTAATTTCGGTACAAAATGGCCACTGGCAGCCATCTTGAATTTTGGACCGCACTCAGAAACACTTGTTCTCATCCCAAGGTGATAACAAAGGTACCCAAGAAGTTTCGTGAAGATCGGTTGATAAATACAGCCTCTAGCCCAAGCCGTAATGACATGTGCACTTACAGTGTATAAGTGGCACTAAATAAATCAAAATTCATCTAATTTGCATAGTTTCTGCACGAGACAAAACCTGTATTATATGTGATGTATTCCATGTTACTAAACATTCATACAAAATTTTATTCAAATCAGAACTTTCATACAGAAGTTATGTATAAAAGACTGATTGCACTAATTTTGGTACAAAATGGCTACTGGTGGCATCTTGAATTTTGGACCACACCCAAAAACACTCGTTCTCATCCCACAGTGATAACAAAGATAACATAACGATCGGTTCATAAATACGCCCTCTAGCCTGTGCCGTATAGAAGTTGTGTACAAAAAACTGATTAGACCTAATTTCGGTACAAAATGGCCACTGGCAGCCATCTTGAATTTTGGACTGCACTCTGAAACACTTGTTCTCGTCCCAAGGTGATAACAGAGGTATCCAAGAAGTTTCGTGAAGATCGGTTGATAAATACAGCCTCTAGCCCGAGCCGTATTGACATGTGTACTTACTGTGTGTTAGTGGCACTGAAAAAATCAAAGTTCATCTAATTTGCATAATTTCTGCACGAGAAAAAAACCTGTATTATATGTGATGTATCCCATGGTACTAAATATTCACACAAAAAATTAATCAAATAAGCGCTTTCATATGGAAGTTCTGTGCAAAAAACAGATTTCTGCATCGTCGGGACAAAATGGCGGCTGGCAGCTGTCTTGAATTTCGGACCGCACCCAAAAACACTCATTCTCGCCCCCAGTAATAACAAAGGCACGCAAGAAGTTTCATAAAGATCGGTTCATAAATACGGCCTCTAGCCCGAGCCGTATCCAATTGTTGACGTATGGACAGACGGACGACGGGCCATGACAAAAGCTCAAATTTGGCTTTGCCACAAAGTTGAGCTAACAATCCTATGATAAATGTGGCATGTATGCCATATCAAAGAAGAATGTTGATGCACAAATGCAATAAATTCAAAGATTGTTGCTAACAGCAACAGTTTTTGATGGAAATGAAAAGAAAATCAAAAGCTCCTATCACTATCAACCTGCATAAGCATACAAAGTTTCAAAAACAACATGATAATGAATGTGCCTTCTGAGGAATGACAAAGGAAGATGTTAATGCACAAATGCTCTAAGCTGAAGTACATGTATTCATTATATTTCTTTTTAATACAGCAGCGGCGGCTGCAAGTACATGTTAAACATATTGTAAATTTCAAATATCAGTCAAATTAACATGGTTCTGCACAGTACCTCAAAAACAAATGTCACCTAGAACAACAGACGAAAAGTGATTATAAAAGCTGAACCCCACTTTTTGTTAGGTGACCTGAAAAAACAGCGAAATGAAATGAATTCCAATCATGAACACAAATCTAAAACTTCACCAGTCATTTTTTATCAGTGACACTTTTTATTTTCTCATGCAGTCTTGCAAAAATCAATCATGTCTTGGTAGAAATTAAGAGAAAATGAAAAATTTAAAGTAATTTGTATATTTTTTTATACTTACCAATGGCCCAGACTTAGCTGTATTGCCAAAACGATCCAATGTTAAAAATTTGGGATCCTGTATTGAGCCCAAATAAGAACCAATGGGCTTTGTTTTAACAAACTTGAATCTGACTCTCCCCCACTCCCCCCCCCCCCCCCCCCCCCAACCCCTATCGAATGCTGTATACCGAATATCAAAAGATTCCGATGACTGGTTCTGGAGATAAGATTTTAAAAAAAATTTTTTGCAAATATGCCGACTCAGCATTTTCTCGATGCCCATTACTGAACACCCAAACATAACCGATGGCAATTCTTTTTTACCATTCAATTCGACTGGTCCTAAGGATACTTCATACCAAATAACAGCTCTCTGTTCTGTGTGGTTTGGGAAATATGGGTGTTTGAAACTATTTCTATTTTAGGTCCCAGGGCTCCCATGGGGATGCAGGAATTTTTATTTGTTGCATAAGTCAAGTACTTATGACCCAATAATACCACAAACCAGATAGGATTTCAAATCTCGGATTTGTATGCAAATTTTGGGTGATTGGGGGTTCAAAATTTGTGTTTGGCCCTTGACATTATTGAGGTTGCACCAGCTAAATCTGGGCCATTGGTTCTAGTATAAAAAATATGGGTCTGCCCATACATTCAGGGACGCAATGTAGCTATGTTATTTTGTGTTTTTGAAAAGTGTCACAGGTTGTCCAAAGCCAAATATAACTTGCATAATTCCAATATATATATCTTCAGAATGATTCGCTTAAGTTTGAATGACAAATGAATGAGAAATGGTCCAAACAAACTTGTGTTGGAGAGTGCCAACCATACTGAAACAAAATAGTTGTACAGAAAACAATTTCCCCCAAATCTGTTCAAACAAGCTAATTCAATATGTGTATATAAAGCATGAACAGTGGATATTAGTACTTTTTAAAGGAACAATGATAGTGGTTGCTAGTACTTAACCAATTGATTAAGCAATGCTAATGAAGAAATATTTATCGAGAATTATGCAACTGATAATGGCTGCTTGAGCAAAATAATAAATAATAATAATGCAGAAACAATAATAATATTCATCTGCTGAAGTGACCTAAAAAAAATCTTCAATGAAAAGTAATGATAAAATACTGAAACACAATTTATTTTACCTTGCCAGCAAGGTGTACAGCAAATGCTTTAATATTTATTATCAATGAAACCAAGGAAGAAAGGTGACATGCAATACAGTAGAGCTGGTCGGTTTAACCGAATTGAAACCAAAACTAGTTTTTTGGTGGAAACCGAAACCGAACCAAAAAAGATATTAAAAACCAGACATTTTTGGTTTTGCTTAACTTTGAATATTCACATTTAGCATGCCATAGATTTTGTATCATCAGCTTAATGTCAGCTAAAATGAAAAAATTTATAGTAATTTATATATTTTTTATACTTACCAATGACCCAGAATTTTAGCTGTTGCTAACTCTTAATTATTCAGGGCCAAACACAAACGTTGCCCCCCACCCCATCAATCCCCAAAATTTGCAGCCAAATCCCCAAAATCAATGGTGGTCCACCATACTTTTAGACCAAAAAATTAGCAATGTCTGGAATGGAGGGATCATAAATATCAATAGAATGATCCCTACACCAACGATAGAAAATTTTCCACTTAGCAGCAAAATTTAGTGAAGAGGAGGTCCCCCTAAAGTTAGAAATTGCATCCACTGCTTGTCCTGTAAATTGCTAGCTGTTCAAGAAGTACCGCACAATGGAAATACGTTAAGGTTGAGACCTTGCAGGTTGTGATGCAGTGTACGCAATTTCCTCTGCAAAAGGTCCTCCCATGAAGAAGCTTCTGAGGAATGACCCATAACAAACACCTGAGTAGATTTATCCATGGTCTCTGGGGCAACAGAGATGCTACCAACAGAATCTTGCAGTGAGATTGCTTGATTTTTAGCAATACCTGTTGAATCAATGGAGCTGGAGGATACACGTATGGTATCATTCCGTCCCATGAGATCGAGAGAGTGTCTACTGCGAATGCTCGAGCATCTGGGCATGGCAACACATATGTCTGCAACTGATTGTTGAGATGCGTCGCAAACAAGTCTATTATTGGATGATCCCATCTGTAGCAGATCTGATTGAATACTCACTTGTTGAGAGTCCATTCTGACGGCAACATACAACCATTCTGAGAAAGTGAGTCCGCAAGAACGTTCAGACAACCTGGAATATGATGGACCGACAGAAGAACCTGATGCTCTAGAATGTACACTAGTACTGTCGAATTGTTCGACAGTATTTGAACATGTGAATTCTGAATTATGTTCATCCAATGACATAGCGCAAGCCAAATTGACATCATCTCTTTGATGTTTATATGCTTGTTCAGAAATTGCGGATCCCAAAGACCCTGGCACCTCGAATCTGTTGAGCTCAATGTCGCGTCCCAACCTTACCTACGTCAAAGTTGTGCAAAAAAATCACCAGAATATTTTGCTCTTTTCGATTTGCGCTTCTGCAACAGAGATTAGTGCTTCTGCAACAGAGCTTAGTACTCCTTCATTCCAACATGCCCGACATGCTTTTTCCGTCAAAAACATTACTTACAGATAGTTGCCATTAGCTCCATTAAAATACTGCATTTTTCCATCCTTGTGCTGTCTTTCAGTTTCTGTTACAATTACAAAAACAAGAGGCCCCACGGGGCCTGAAGCACTCATCTTGAACAGAACACAATATAAACAGAGCCCAAGAATGAGTCTACATTAAGCAATCTATCTCCATAGGCTACACTGTCAATCCCTGAGTCCCTCAGGAGTGACAAAAATAATCTGGGCATCATGCCTTTTCTTCAGTTGATCATAATGTAAAATGAAAAGCTCCCCTATGAAGCCCCTTAATACAACCAATGTGGATTAATCTTAGTTACACACCTCTAGAGGATACTGAATACAAAATCTTTAATTCTTCAGCAAAATAACCAATTTTGGCTCCAATAGGGAGTCCAAATATTAACCCAGGCTCTCGATTTGAACACAGTTGAATCTGACTTCCCTAGAGATGTAGTGTGCCAAATATGAAAGCATTCTGACTGTTGGATCTGAAGAAGAGAAATTTTAAAGAAATTTCTTCATATTGAACCAAGTTAAAATTTGGGCTACCATAGCGAGCCCAAATATTAACCTATGGATCCGATTTGAACAAACTTGAATCTGACCCCCTAGAGATGTTTATTACCAAATTTGAAAGCATTCTGACTAGTGGATCCAAAGATGATTTTGAAGAAAATCCCTCAGATTGTACTAAGTTAAATTTCAGGTTCCCATATGGAGCCTCAATATTAACCCAGACACTCGAATTGAACAAATTAGAATCTGACACCCCTAGAGATGTTGTATACCAAATATGAAAGCATTCCAACTAGTGGATCTGAAGAAGATTTTTAAAGAAATTTCCTCATGTCACACTAAATAAAAATTTGGGCTACCAATGGCGAGCCCAAATAAATACCTAGGGATCTGATTTAAACAGATGTGAATCTAACCCCCCTAGAGATGTTGCATACCAAATATGAAATCTTTCTCACTGGTGGATCTGAAGATTTTTAAAAATTATCCCCCATATTGAACAAAGTTAAAATTTGAGCTTCTGCAGGAAGACCAAATATTAACCTACGGACTTGGTTTGAACAATCTTGAATCTGATTCTCATAACAATGATGTATACCAAACATTAAAAGATTCTGACTGGTGGCTCTGAAGAAGAAAATTTTCCAAGAATATTCCCCATATTACCTTAGGTTAAAAACTTCGGGCTCCTGTATTCAGCTCAAATATGAACCAATGAGCTTTATTTTAACAAACTTGTATCTGACCCCCCACACCCCTCTCTATGAATGCTGTTTACCAAATATCAAAAGATTCTGATGATTGGTTCTGGAGAAAACATTTTTTTTTAATTTTTGCAAATATGCTGACTCAGTATTTTTTCAATGCCCATTGCAAAACACCCTAACATAACCAATGGCAATTTTTTTTACCATTGAATTCTACTGGTCTAAAGGATACTTCATACCAAATAACAGCTCTCTGTTCCGTGTGGCTTGAAAATATTTCTATTTTTAGCTCCCAGGGTTCCCATAGGGATGCAGGAATTTTCTTTTTTTGCATGTGTCAAGTACTTATGACCCAATAATACCACATACCAAATTTGGTTCAAACCGGATCATCGGTTCAGAAAAGAAAAATTTGGGGCGGGGCCAAAAATCTTACCCCCCCCCCCCCATTACAAAGCCAAATACTGCTTCACGAACTTCGTTTGAACAAACTTGATTCTACACCTCGAAAGGAAGCCCCATAGCAAATATCAAGTCATTGTACCCACTGGTTCATGAGAAGATTTTTAAAAAAATTTGGGGGATTTTTCCCTCTACCCCTCCCATGGGCAGGGCAAGTTGATTTGAAAGAAATACAAAATGCAATGTTAGAACACGCAATCACCTCAAATTTAACTAAAATTGGTTCAGTAGTTGAGGAGGGACAAGGGCAAACACCATGTTCATGGACGATGAATGATGGACGACAAGTGATCACTTTCAGTTAGGTGAGCTAACAAGATTAAGAAGAGTTTAAAATGAAAAGTAGATAGAATAATTCTTTCTTCAACCCCAAACAGTACTCTATGATACAACAAAGATGGGTCTCAAAGAAGTGCTTAATGTGGAATCTCAATAAGGGCAAGTAACCAGCAATACTTACGAAGATTGTTGGTGAAATCATGATTTCAACAAATTTTAATTGCACCCTCCACCCCAAATATTAAACAACTCTCAAATGAAATATTACTCAAAATGGATAAGTGGTTTTGGAGAAGACTCAAACGCCACCTTTAACCCCCTGCACACTGATGTCAAAATATCTAAATTTCAGGCTGCAATTGTTTCCCATCATGCAACTAGAAATATAATCAATTCCGTCTTGTTTGACAGAGCTCAGTGAGCTCTGTCAAACAAGATTGAATTGGTTAAATTTGTAGTTGTATTATGGGTATAATGGCTACTTGAATTATTGATATTTTGACACCAGAGTGCAGGAAGTTAAGCAACACCAGATGACAAATGAAAAGTGATCACAAAGGTTTACCTGAGGTTCAGAAAGGAAAGCTAAATTAATCAGGGACAATAACAGGATCTAAAGCATTTTAACAGCAGGAGTTGGTTTCATGTACTATAAAGTAAAGCAGAAGCTGAATCCCACAGTAAACAAGCCCTGCCAAACCTTAAAAGAGCATGATGATTCACATGTGCAGTACCTTACGCAAGAAAAAGGCATTTAAACTGCCTTAAAATCAATAACGTAAGGTAGTTACTATCTGTAGCTTTTTAACCTGATACAATATAAGTAATTTGACAAGTTTTAAAGTTTTGAAAAGCAAGAGAATGGTAACAAGAGCTGGACTTTCGTCCAGTGCATACCCCCACGTGGTGTACTGCCAAGTGTGGGCATACCTATGACCAACAAATATTATTTGTGAATACTCTCGTACGGACTGACGAACGGATGCACAGATGGATGGATACAATCCGGTATACCCCCCCCCCCTTCCATTTTCTTCGAAAGTTTTCAACAATGTCTAAGTCAAAAGGTATGGTAAATTGTTTGGTGTTTGGAAGTTTTATGCAATGAGGCAGAATTTTTAATAATTTCTAAGTCAAAAGGTATGGTAAATTGTTTGGTGTTTGGAAGTTTCATGCAATGAGGCAGAAGCCTTTGTCATAGGCAAACTGCATTCCATATTTCACTGAAATCCAATATCCCCAATCAGGGACCAGCCGTGAGGGCGACTAGGGCGATTAAGTCGCCCTACTACTCACAAAGTCGCTCTGAAAAAAGTTAGGGAGACTTCAAGTCGCTGTCTAAAAATCGGCCGAAATGAGGAAAAGCATAACTGAGTGATCCAAGGTTTACATAAAAACATTTGTTTTCAAGAATCGAATGTGCTTGAGTGTGATAAATGAGCATTTCCATTCGTCAAATAAGCGACCATTTATTTGAAATCACTTAAGAATCAATGCTCCATTGTCGCTTTTTGTGGATTTTTTATTTCTATTTTATTCTGTTTCAATCAGATCGGATCATCGTCTCGAAGTGAAAATAGGTGACTTGCGGAGCTCAACAAAATAACCCAGTTTGAAAATAGATTACATCTCGACTGAAAATGTACGCACACACAATAGACGTGTACAAGACAGAAGATTCTATTTACTCTGCAGTGACTTCCCAAACTGCAGTTATTAAAATATACACTGTTTGAACACTACTCTTTAGTACTGATGCTGGTTAATACTACAGAGAACAGGGATTGATCAAATGGCAAGACTCAGTGTTTTCAAAATTTCGTTGTTGCACAATAATGCGGAAAACAAAGGCCATGGGACATTACAAGTAACTATGGCTAGACATTTCAAGGGTTAACAATCCACTAATTTATTTCATTATAATGCACAATTTTAATCCAACTTATACCACTGTAAAAATTAACGACGATCGACTAAAAATAAAAACTGTTGACTACCACAACAGTTGATAGTCAGTCGATTAATCGAATAATCGCGACAGCCTATACCTAGAAATGAATGACTGGTTGATTACCAAGGACAATATACAAAAGTAAGCGTAAATGTTTGTTTTATAACTTACCAGCTGAATTTCTGTCCATCTTTACTGGTATATTTTCTCCTGAAGCATAAACAGAAAAACCATACATTAGAAAATGTCACAAACTTATGATATAGTACTTAATAAAACTTAACCAAAATATTAAAAAAATTCATCTCATCCTAACTGCCATTTCAAATACTACAAAACATCAATTTCCGACACATCCTGTTATCTATCAAACCAAGGGAGAGAGATTTAATCTTCTTTTAACATTATAATTGCAAGATAGTCAGATTTTTTTGAGTATATAAAATCAGAAAAGCAACACCTTCATAGCCCTAAAGCCTTAAGATATTGAAAAATTTCATTTCAAACACATTAGCACTTCAAATTTCAAAATATCTGCATTTCCTGATGCACCATTCCATGTAAGATATCACTTTATAGGCTTGTCAAAGTTTGGCATCAACATTACATTCATACATCTATATTTTAACTGTCATTTAGTTTTAGAAAAACTACTGGTTCACTGCCCTAGCCTTTACAGATAAAAAAAAAATTCATTTCATCATGACTGCCATTTCAAATATGACAAAACAACAATTTCCGACAGACCCTACTATCTATCAAACCAAGTGAGAGTGATTTAATCTTCTTTTAACATTATAACTGCAAGATAGTCAAATTTTTTTGAGTATATAAAATCAGAAAAGCAATACCTTCATAGCCCTAAAGCCTCGAGATATTGAAAAATTTCATTTCAAACACATTAGCACTTCAAATTTCAAAATATCTGCATTTCCTGATGCACCATTCCATCTAAGACATCACTTTATAGGCCTGTAAAAATTTGGCATCAACAATACACTCATACAGCTTATTTTAATTGGCATTTACATTTGGAAAAACTGCTGGTTCATTGCCCAAGTCATTACAAGATAAAAAAATCATTTCATACTGTCTGCCATTTCAATAACTTCAAAACATGAATTTCCGACAGACCCTACTATCTATCAACCCAAGTGAGAGAGATTTAATCTTCTTTTAACATTATAATTGCAAGATAGTCAGATTTGTTTGAGTATATAAAATCAGAAAAGCAACACCTTCATAGCCCTAAACCCTTAAGATATTGAAAAATTTCATTTCAAACACATTAGCAATTCAAATTTCTAAATATCTGCATTTCCTGATGCACCATTCCATGTAAGATATCACTTTATAGGCTTGTCAAAGTTTGGCATCAACATTACATTCATACATCTATATTTTAACTGACATTTAGTTTTAGAAAAACCAGTGGTTCACTGCCCTAGTCTTTACAGATAAAAAAAAATTCATTTCATCATGACTGCCATTTCAAATATGACAAAACAACAATTTCCGACAGACCCTACTATCTATCAAACCAAGTGAGAGAGATTTAATCTTCTTTTAACATTATAATTGCAAGATAATCAGATTTTTTTGAGTATATAAAATCAGAAAAGCAACACCTTCATAGCCCTAAAGCCTTAAGATATTGAAAAATTTCATTTCAAACACATTAGCACTTCAAATTTCAAAATATCTGCATTTCCTGATGCACCATTCCATCTAAGACATCACTTTATAGGCTTGTAAAAATTTGGCATCAACAATACACTCATACAGCTTTATTTTAATTGGCATTTACTTTTGGAAAAACTGCTGGTTCATTGCCCAAGTCATTACAAGATAAAAAAAATCATTTCATACTGTCTGCCATTTCAATAACTTCAAAACACGAATTTCCGACAGACCCTACTATCTATCAAACCAAGTGAGAGAGATTTAATCTTCTTTTAACATTATAATTGCAAGATAGTCAGATTTTTTTGAGTATATAAAATCAGAAAAGCAACACCTTCATAGCCCTAAACCCTTACGATATTGAAAAATTTCATTTCAAACACATTAGCAATTCAAATTTCTAAATATCTGCATTTCCTGATGCACCATTCCATGTAAGATATCACTTTATAGGCTTGTCAAAGTTTGGCATCAACATTACATTCATACAGCTATATTTTAACTGTCATTTAGTTTTAGAAAAACTACTGGTTCACTGCCCTAGCCTTTACAGATAAAAAAAAATTCATTTCATCATGACTGCCATTTCAAATATGACAAAACAACAATTTCCGACAGACCCTACTATCTATCAAACCAAGTGAGAGAGATTTAATCTTCTTTTAACATTATAATTGCAAGATAGTCAGATTTTTTTGAGTATATAAAATCAGAAAAGCAACACCTTCATAGCCCTAAAGCCTTAAGATATTGAAAAATTTCATTTCAAACACATTAGCACTTCAAATTTCAAAATATCTGCATTTCCTGATGCACCATTCCATCTAAGACATCACTTTATAGGCTTGTAAAAATTTGGCATCAACATTACATTCATACGTCTATATTTTAACTGTCATTTAGTTTTAGAAAAACCACTGGTTCACTGCCCTAGCCTTCACAGATAAGAAAAAAAAAAAAAAAAAAAAAAAAAAAAAAAAATTCATTTCATCATGACTGCCATTTCAAATATGACAAAACATCAATTTCCGACAGACCCTACTATCTATCAAACCAAGTGAGAGATTTAATCTTCTTTTAACATTATAATTGCAAGATAGTCAGATTTTTTTGAATATATAAAATCAGAAAAGCAACACCTTCATAGCCCTAAAGCCTTAAGATATTGAAAAATTTCATTTCAAACACATTAGCACTTCAAATTTCAAAATATCTGCATTTCCTGATGCACCATTCCATGTAAGATATCACTTTATAGGCTTGTCAAAGTTTGGCATCAACATTACATTCATACATCTATATTTTAACTGTCATTTAGTTTTAGAAAAACCACTGGTTCACTGCCCTAGCCTTTACAGATAAAAAAAAAATTCATTTCATCATGACTGCCATTTCAAATATGACAAAACAACAATTTCCGAAAGACCCTACTATCTATCAAACCAAGTGAGAGAGATTTAATCTTCTTTTAACATTATAATTGCAAGATAGTCAGATGTTTTTGAGTATATAAAATCAGAAAAGCAACACCTTCATAGCCCTAAAGCCTTAAGATATTAAAAAATTTCATTTCAAACACATTAGCACTTCAAATTTCAAAATATCTGCATTTCCTGATGCACCATTCCATCTAAGACATCACTTTATAGGCCTGTAAAAATTTGGCATCAACAATACACTCATACAGCTTTATTTTAATTGGCATTTACATTTGGAAAAACTGCTGGTTCATTGCCCAAGTCATTACAAGATAAAAAAAATCATTTCATACTGTCTGCCATTTCAATAACTTCAAAACATGAATTTCCGACAGACCCTACTATCTATCAACCCAAGTGAGAGAGATTTAATCTTCTTTTAACATTATAATTGCAAGATAGTCAGATTTTTTTGAGTATATAAAATCAGAAAAGCAACACCTTCATAGCCCTAAACCCTTAAGATATTGAAAAATTTCATTTCAAACACATTAGCAATTCAAATTTCTAAATATCTGCATTTCCTGATGCACCATTCCATGTAAGATATCACTTTATAGGCTTGTCAAAGTTTGGCATCAACATTACATTCATACATCTATATTTTAACTGTCATTTAGTTTTAGAAAAACTACTGGTTCACTGCCCTAGCCTTTACAGATAAAAAAAAATTCATTTCATCATGACTGCCATTTCAAATATGACAAAACAACAATTTCCGACAGACCCTACTATCTATCAAACCAAGTGAGAGAGATTTAATCTTCTTTTAACATTATAATTGCAAGATAGTCAGATTTTTTTGAGTATATAAAATCAGAAAAGCAACACCTTCATAGCCCTAAAGCCTTAAGATATTGAAAAATTTCATTTCAAACACATTAGCATTTCAAATTTCAAAATATCTGCATTTCCTGATGCACCATTCCATCTAAGACATCACTTTATAGGCTTGTAAAAATTTGGCATCAACATTACATTCATACGTCTATATTTTAACTGTCATTTAGTTTTAGAAAAACCACTGGTTCACTGCCCTAGCCTTCACAGATAAAAAAAAAATTCATTTCATCATGACTGCCATTTCAAATATGACAAAACATCAATTTCCGACAGACCCTACTATCTATCAAACCAAGTGAGAGATTTATTCTTCTTTTAACATTATAATTGCAAGATAGTCAGATTTTTTTGAGTATATAAAATCAGAAAAGCAACACCTTCATAGCCCTGAAGCCTTAAGATATTGAAAAATTTCATTTCAAACACATTAGCACTTCAAATTTCAAAATATCTGCATTTTCTGATGCACCATTCCATCTAAGACATCACTTTATAGGCTTGTAAAAATTTGGCATCAACAATACACTCATACAGCTTTATTTTAATTGGCATTTACATTTGGAAAAACTGCTGGTTCATTGCCCAAGTCATTACAAGATAAAAAAAATCATTTCATACTGTCTGCCATTTCAATAACTTCAAAACACGAATTTCCGACAGACCCTACTATCTATCAAACCAAGTGAGAGAGATTTAATTTTCTTTTAACATTATAATTGCAAGATAGTCAGATTTTTTTGAGTATATAAAATCAGAAAAGCAACACCTTCATAGCCCTAAAGCCTCGAGATATTGAAAAATTTCATTTCAAACACATTAGCACTTCAAATTTCAAAATATCTGCATTTCCTGATGCATCATTCCATGTAAGATATCACTTTATAGGCTTGTCAAAGTTTGGCATCAACATTACATTCATACATCTATATTTTAACTGTCATTTAGTTTTAGAAAAACTACTGGTTCACTGCCCTAGCCTTTACAGATAAAAAAAAATTCATTTCATCATGACTGCCATTTCAAATATGACAAAACAACAATTTCCGACAGACCCTACTATCTATCAAACCAAGTGAGAGAGATTTAATCTTCTTTTAACATTATAATTGCAAGATAGTCAGATTTTTTGGAGTATATAAAATCAGAAAAGCAATACCTTCATAGCCCTAAAGCCTTGAGATATTGAAAAATTTCATTTCAAACACATTAGCACTTCAAATTTCAAAATATCTGCATTTCCTGATGCATCATTCCATGTAAGATATCACTTTATAGGCTTGTCAAAGTTTGGCATCAACATTACATTCATACAGCTATATTTTAACTGTCATTTAGATTTAGAAAAACTACTGGTTCACTGCCCTAGCCTTTACAGATAAAAAAAAATTCATTTCATCATGACTGCCATTTCAAATATGACAAAACAACAATTTCCGACAGACCCTACTATCTATCAAACCAAGTGAGAGAGATTTAATCTTCTTTTAACATTATAATTGCAAGATAATCAGATTTTTTTGCGTATATAAAATCAGAAAAGCAACACCTTCATAGCCCTAAAGCCTTAAGATATTGAAAAATTTCATTTCAAACACATTAGCACTTCAAATTTCAAAATATCTGCATTTTCTGATGCATCATTCCATCTAAGACATCACTTTATAGGCTTGTAAAAATTTGGCATCAACAATACACTCATACAGCTTTATTTTAATTGGCATTTACATTTGGAAAAACTGCTGGTTCATTGCCCAAGTCATTACAAGATAAAAAAAATCATTTCATACTGTCTGCCATTTCAATAACTTCAAAACACGAATTTCCGACAGACCCTACTATCTATCAAACCAAGTGAGAGAGATTTAATTTTCTTTTAACATTATAATTGCAAGATAGTCAGATTTTTTTGAGTATATAAAATCAGAAAAGCAACACCTTCATAGCCCTAAAGCCTCGAGATATTGAAAAATTTCATTTCAAACACATTAGCACTTCAAATTTCAAAATATCTGCATTTCTTGATGCATCATTCCATGTAAGATATCACTTTATAGGCTTGTCAAAGTTTGGCATCAACATTACATTCATACATCTATATTTTAACTGTCATTTACTTTTAGAAAAACTACTGGTTCACTGCCCTAGCCTTTACAGATAAAAAAAAATTCATTTCATCATGACTGCCATTTCAAATATGACAAAACAACAATTTCCGACAGACCCTACTATCTATCAAACCAAGTGAGAGAGATTTAATCTTCTTTTAACATTATAATTGCAAGATAGTCAGATTTTTTGGAGTATATAAAATCAGAAAAGCAATACCTTCATAGCCCTAAAGCCTTGAGATATTGAAAAATTTCATTTCAAACACATTAGCACTTCAAATTTCAAAATATCTGCATTTCCTGATGCATCATTCCATGTAAGATATCACTTTATAGGCTTGTCAAAGTTTGGCATCAACATTACATTCATACAGCTATATTTTAACTGTCATTTAGATTTAGAAAAACTACTGGTTCACTGCCCTAGCCTTTACAGATAAAAAAAAATTCATTTCATCATGACTGCCATTTCAAATATGACAAAACAACAATTTCCGACAGACCCTACTATCTATCAAACCAAGTGAGAGAGATTTAATCTTCTTTTAACATTATAATTGCAAGATAATCAGATTTTTTGGCGAATATAAAATCAGAAAAGCAACACCTTCATAGCCCTAAAGCCTTAAGATATTGAAAAATTTCATTTCAAACACATTAGCACTTCAAATTTCAAAATATCTGCATTTCCTGATGCACCATTCCATCTAAGACATCACTTCATAGGCTTGTAAAAATTTGGCATCAACAATACACTCATACAGCTTTATTTTAATTGGCATTTACTTTTGTAAAAACTGCTGGTTCATTGCCCAAGTCATTACAAGATAAAAAAAATCATTTCATACTGTCTGCCATTTCAATAACTTCAAAACACGAATTTCCGACAGACCCTACTATCTATCAAACCAAGTGAGAGAGATTTAATCTTCTTTTAACATTATAATTGCAAGATAGTCAGATTTTTTTGAATATATAAAATCAGAAAAGCAACACCTTCATAGCCCTAAAGCCTTAAGATATTGAAAAATTTCATTTCAAACACATTAGCACTTCAAATTTCAAAATATCTGCATTTCCTGATGCACCATTCCATGTAAGATATCACTTTATAGGCTTGTCAAAGTTTGGCATCAACATTACATTCATACATCTAAATTTTAACTGTCATTTAGTTTTAGAAAAACTACTGGTTCACTGCCCTAGTCTTTACAGATAAAAAAAAATTCATTTCATCATGACTGCCATTTCAAATATGACAAAACAACAATTTCCGACAGACCCTACTATCTATCAAACCAAGTGAGAGAGATTTAATCTTCTTTTAACATTATAATTGCAAGATAGTCAGATTTTTTTGAGTATATAAAATCAGAAAAGCAACACCTTCATAGCCCTAAAGCCTTAAGATATTAAAAAATTTCATTTCAAACACATTAGCACTTCAAATTTCAAAATATCTGCATTTCCTGATGCACCATTCCATCTAAGACATCACTTTATAGGCTTGTAAAAATTTGGCATCAACAATACACTCATACAGCTTTATTTTAATTGGCATTTACTTTTGGAAAAACTGCTGGTTCATTGCCCAAGTCATTACAAGATAAAAAAAATCATTTCATACTGTCTGCCATTTCAATAACTTCAAAACACGAATTTCCGACAGACCCTACTATCTATCAAACCAAGTGAGAGAGATTTAATCTTCTTTTAACATTATAATTGCAAGATAGTCAGATTTTTTTGAATATATAAAATCAGAAAAGCAACACCTTCATAGCCCTAAAGCCTTAAGATATTGAAAAAATTTCATTTCAAACACATTAGCACTTCAAATTTCAAAATATCTGCATTTCCTGATGCACCATTCCATGTAAGATATCACTTTATAGGCTTGTCAAAGTTTGGCATCAACATTACATTCATACATCTATATTTTAACTGTCATTTAGTTTTAGAAAAACTACTGGTTCACTGCCCTAGCCTTTACAGATAAAAAAAAATTCATTTCATCATGACTGCCATTTCAAATATGACAAAACAACAATTTCCGACAGACCCTACTATCTATCAAACCAAGTGAGAGAGATTTAATCTTCTTTTAACATTATAATTGCAAGATAGTCAGATTTTTTTGAGTATATAAAATCAGAAAAGCAACACCTTCATAGCCCTAAAGCCTTAAGATATTAAAAAATTTCATTTCAAACACATTAGCACTTCAAATTTCAAAATATCTGCATTTCCTGATGCACCATTCCATCTAAGACATCACTTTATAGGCCTGTAAAAATTTGGCATCAACAATACACTCATACAGCTTTATTTTAATTGGCATTTACATTTGGAAAAACTGCTGGTTCATTGCCAAAGTCATTACAAGATAAAAAAAATCATTTCATACTGTCTGCCATTTCAATAACTTCAAAACATGAATTTCCGACAGACCCTACTATCTATCAACCCAAGTGAGAGAAATTTAATCTTCTTTTAGCATTATAATTGCAAGATAGTCTGATTTTATGAGTATATAAGATCAGAAAAGCAACACCTTCATAGCCGTAAAGCCTTGTGATATTAAAAAAGGGGGCCAATTTGAACAAACTTGAATCAGATCCACCCCACAATGTTGCAAGCCAAATATCAAAAGATTCTGCCTGCTGGATCTTGAGAAGAAGATTTTTTAAGAAATTTGCCTGAAATGCACTAAGTTCGAATTCAGGCTTCTATACTGAGCCCAAATATGAACAAACTTGAATCAGATCCACCCCACAATGTTGCATACCAAATATCAAAAGATTCTGCCCACTGGTTCTGGAGAAGATTTTTTAATAATTTTTCTATAATTCATATGGTGCTATCAGAGTTATGCCCCATACAGAGCCCCCCAAAGACGTGGCCATTTCATTTGAACAAACATGAATTGCCATATAGGAATGAACATCCACATGAAGTTTCGTGAAAATCGTACCAGTGGTTTCAGAGGAGAAGTTGTTTGAAAAATGTTCACGGCGACGCCGACGGCAAGAGATAAGTTGAGCTCCCTTCGGTGAGCTAAAAATGACTGAGTGTATAAAATCGGGACGATACACATTAAATAAGGCAATTTTCATAACAAAGTAAGCAGAATGCTTCAGAAATCACTTTTTCACGAAGTATATTCCAAGTGACCTGGAACTATATTGAGCGTGTTGATTTCCCCAGATGTTGTGAAGCTATTTATAACCATGGAATTTGTCGCGGCTTGATGTCTGCAAAGGACCGATTGAAGATGGGTTGACAATGATGCATTCGCACCTTTAAATAAGGTGCGCTTGGAAAATGCTGAGAATTTAGTTTTTTCTTGCAACCAACCATACTAACACAGGCGTCGATCAGTGTCTTTTGCCATCATTTTACACTGACAAATGTGACAAATCTCCTTCACCGGAAACTATCTCCCAATTTGCATATCACAATAAACATAACCACTGTCAGCGTGACCGAAACGAATTATCGAATCCACTGTCAAAATTAGCTACAATTGGCTTTTAAACAAATGAAATACACGAAATATTCGCATTTTCTTCATTATCCATGCCGAGTTACTTTTTAACCAGACCACATGCATTCAGTTTCGTTTGTCGGCATCAAGCTGATATTGTTTGTGGTAATTAATAGTACGAGAAGGCAAAAGAAGCCAAATATTTCCCACAATCTATAAATTAAAATTGCTAATTCCTTTTATTTTACTGAAATTATGAATTAGTAAGGTGGTGTGTGTTGCGATTATTATGCCCCAGACCTGGAAGTTGGAAAATCAAAGGTGCATCTAGGGCTGTGCAGTGGAGACCTCTGTCCTCTTACCCATTCATCATTACATGTACCAACATTCTCCCTTGTATCTCAACCATTGCTACTCCAATTTGAAAGATATTTGGTGTTGTGATCAAGCATCATGGGGAAACAATGCCTATGTAGCAGCTGCTGTAGCATGTGTTTCTTCCTTCAATCAGTGAGCACGCCACTTATAACATTTGGTCTCAATCTTTATTACTTTCATGAATTAGGAAAAGATTTCTTCGAGTATTACTTCAATGTTTATAGAATACAGCTGTTACTTTATTTTGAGGTATTTTATTGTAAAAATTTTGTTCTCTTACTTAAGCCATAGCAGACTTTCAGGTGGTGCTATTTACACATGGCAGCAGTTCCATGGCAAATTTCAGTTTCCACATGTTCTATGTTTCATTCCAAGCATTTTGGTATATAATTTTTTGAGGTAATTCGTTTTGGGCATTTTTTAGACTTGAAAGAAAATTGCATGAAATTTGACCAAAGTTAGGAACTTAGGTTGGGACGTCCCCTTAACTTTAGTTAAGGAATGTGAGTGGTGGGAATTTCAAAATAAACAAATTACATTACTTATATAGCCTCTTAAGGGCCTATATAAGTAAAAAATTTTGTTTAGTTTGAAATTCTCACCTCTCATATTCCTTAAACTCAGATTAAATATACACAAATTATACATCAAAATGAAGGTTGGGATGTATAGAACACGAAACACATGTGTAATCAACTTGTAGAGTCGACTGTAGGCACCACTGGTTCCTGGAAGTCTGCTACCGTATTCGCACCAGAACTGATAATAAAATATTTCATCAGAACAACTTGTGGCCAAATGTGCTTCATATATCCAAGAACAAAGCTTGGCATTCAAAACACTTTCGAATACAGCGATAGGTCTGCATTTTGGAAAAGGACAACACTGTCTGCATTTTTTATTGAAAATGGTTTCCATGTTCGACAGACATGCGTAAATCACTCGTTACCACGAATTTCCATCAAAAAACAAAATAGTAATTCTAAGAAATTTCAACAGGTATCATGATATCTTGCATTGAATATGGCAACTGTGCAATCTCTATCTAATAACAGTATACTGTATGAAGGCGATCTTTTTCATTATTTGATTTTAGACGGCGTTGTTTTTACATGCTTTTTCTGTCCGATGACGTCGCCGGAAATCGAAAGTATACCCACACGTAAACAAAAGCAAAGGCGTTGGAATTTTCCCCAATGCAGCTCTGTCGCTGTGTTTTGAAGAATATTTATCCCCTAGCTTTGTTCTTGGATATGTAAAGCACATTTGGCCACAAGTTGTTTTCGTGAAATATTATTAAATTATCAGTTCTGATGCGAATACGGCAGCAGACTTCCAGGAACCAGTGGTGCCTACAGTTGATTCTATGAGTTGATTACACATGTGTTTCTTGTTCTATACATCCCAACCTTCATTTTGATGTACATTTTGTGTATATTTAATTTGAATTGAAGGAATATCGGAGGTGAGAATTTTCAAAATAAACAAAATTTCATTACTTAAATAGGCCCTTAAAAAATAAACAAAAAGAGTCAAAATACACGTTGGTGAGGATGTTCAATGCAAGATTTGGCCGCTGGGTTTATTTTTGGATTATGTACTCCCGTACTGGTAACAACTTGGGCGAGAGTTTTGGGTGTACAGAAGCCCATTGTGGTGTTTGGACGGAACAATCTTGCAAAAGATTCCGATAATAAATTAGGAATGTATGACTTTGTTTTCGGTCATATGGAATTGTTTTCATCAATCTGTTGAACTATTTCATTTCGGAATATCATTGGACACGGTTAGTTGCATTTAATTTGTTCACAAACTGTGTGATAAGTCATTTAATTTTTCAGCGTTTCGAAAAAGCAACAACCTTCAAAGAATGAAAATGGCGATGAATTCTTTCAAAGTTTCAGGAGTTTCTCGTTTCAGTCTGAATTGTTTCGGAAATTTACCACTTTCTACGCATACCAGAAAAAAAAGGTTCATATTATTAAGACTGAGAGGTGGTAAAATTTATTTTCGCGAGAAGGGAACGTTTATTCAATAATAAACAAGCACTATTTAGTTATGCGCGTACTACAAACTGGTGTGGAATTTTCCAAAAGAGGCGGGGCATAAGAATTTACTTCAAGTTCGTATCTACTGCCTCCCTGACTACGGAAACATCAGCTACGATGACGTAATATTGGATGCAACCAAGTTGAATTGTCAAAAAATGAATCGGAGAGAAATTTCTCGCAAATGTTCAGATTTTGAGGTTAAGAAAGAGCCGAAAGATACTGAAGAACATGTGAACAAGAAATCTGAACAATTAATGGCATCTGGTGTGGATGACATTGGTAACGAATCGGACAAACTCACCTACGACAAATTTGTGGAGCTAGGAGCAAAGTTAGAAAGTGCTCGCATGGCAGAGAAACAGGAAGAAAAATGGCTTCAAGCAAAACTTGAGGAAGAACTGGAGAAAACGAACAAACGGGTAGAGAAGTTAAAAGGTGCAAAATCAGAAACTACTCATTTATTTACATGTATTTGTTTATTGGGATTTAAGGGCCTATATAAGTAATGAAATTTTGTTTATTTTGAAAATTCTCACCTCTGATATTCCTTCAATTCAAATTCAATATACACAAAATGTACATCAAAATGAAGGTTGGGATGTATAGAACACGAAACACATGTGTAATCAACTCATAGAGCCGACTGTAGGCACCACTGGTTCCTGGAAGTCTGCTGCCGTATTCGCACCAGAACTGATAATTTAATAATACATGTATTTCACGAAAACAACGGTGACGGGTCGTTTCGTTCCTTTTCGTCGCCCAGGTCGTTTCGTACCTTTACCTTTTCGTACTGGGTCATTTCGTGCCCTTTTAGGTAGAAACTGCTCACCAAAATAAAAAAGGAACGAAACGACTCACATAAAAAGTGGAGGGGGGGGGGGGGGGGGGGGGGCAAAACGACTCAGTTTTAGAGGTAAGTAGCGAGCGAAACTAAATGACGGCTGAAAATGAACGAAACTGAAACTACTCACATAAAAAGATGATACGACAAAAAGGAGATATTCGAAGTATTTAATTCGCCGGGCCTATAGTAGATTGCCAACAGAGTGAGGAAAAATGGAATACATGTAACTTAATAAGCTAACACTTGAAATTGTGAAGGCCTGTGCTGGTCGTAGACAGTAAGGAAAACGGGGGTGGGGAGGAGGGGAGGGGCGAAGTTAAGGTCTTTGGGAGAGACGCTCCAGAAGGGACCTTGGGTGAAATCATTTCATTTCTTAATTTTGTTGTGCATTTAACTACTGGAATATGAACACAAGTTAAGAGAGTGGGTGGAGTGCAAGCAATTTAAAAAGTCAAACTTCTAATTGTTATCCTGATTTTTTTTAAAGTTAAGGGCCTATATAAGTAATGAAATTTTGTTCATTTTGAAAATTCACACCTCTCATATTCCTTTAATTCAAATTAAAAATACACAAAATGTACATCAAAATGAAGGTTGGGATGTATAGAACACGAAACACATGTGTAATCAACTCATAGAGTCCATTGTAGGCACCACTGGTTCCTGGAAGTCTGCTGCTGCATTCGCACCAGAACTGACAATTTAATAATATTTCACGGAAACAACTTGTGGCCAAATGTGCTTTACATATCCAAGAACAAAGCTAGGGGATAAAAATTCTCCAAAACACGGCGACAGAGCTGCATGGGGGAAAATTCCAAAGCCTTTGCTTTTGTTTACGTATGAGTGTACTTTCGATTTCCGGTCGACGTCATCGGACAGAAAAAGCATGTACATGTAAAAACAACGCCATCTAAAATCAAATAATGAAAAAGATCACCTTCATACAGTATACTGTTATTAGATAGAGATTGCACAGTTGCCATGTTCAATGCAAGGTATCATGATACCTATTGAAATTTCTTAGAATTACGATTTTGTTTTTTGATGGAAATTCGTGGTAACGAGTGATTTGCGCATGTTTGTCGAGCATGGAAACCATCTTCAAAAAAAAATGCAGACAGTGTTGTCCTTTTCCAATATGCAGACCTGTCGCTGTATTCGAAAGTGTTTTGAATGCCTAGCTTTGTTCTTGGATATATAAAGCACATTTGGCCACAAGTTGTTCTGATGAAATATTATTTTATCATCAGTTCAGGTGCGAATACGGTAGCAGACTTCCAGGAACCAGTGGTGCCTACAGTCGACTCTATGAGTTGATTACATATGTGTTTCGTGTTCTCTACATCCCAACCTTCATTTTGATGCATAATTTGTGTATATGTAATCTGAATTTAAGGAATGTGAGAGGTGAGAATTTCAAAATAAACAAAATTCCTTTACTTATATAGGCCCTTAAAAACTATGCCTAAAACTTCCGAATAAAAATTTAGAAAAATAGAAGTGAAATTTACCCGAGTCATTTCGTTCCTTTTAGGTACGAAACGACTCAGTACGAAACGACCCAGTACGAAAGGGAAAAGGTACGAAGCGACCCGTAACCAAAACACCTACTTGTGACCAAATGTGCTTTACATATCCAAGAACAAAGCTAGGGGATAAAAATTCTTCAAAACACGGCGACAGAGCTGCATTGGGGAAAATTCCAAAGCTTTTGCTTTTGTTTACGTATAAGTATACTTTCGATTTCCGGTCGACGTCATCGGACAGAAAAAGCATGTAAAAACAACGCAATCTAAAATCAAATAATGAAAAAGATCGCCTTCATACAGTATACTGTTATTAGATAGAGATTGCACAGTTGCCATATTCAATGCAAGGTTTCATGATACCTGTTGAAATTTCTTAGAATTACGATTTTGTTTTTTGATGGAAATTCGTGGTAACGAGTGATTTGCGCATGCCTGTCGAGCATGGAAACCATCTTCAATAAAAAATGCAGTTATGCAGACAGTGTTGTCCTTTTCCAAAATGCGGACCTATCGCTGTATTCAAAAGTGTTTTGAATGCCTAGCTTTGTTCTTGGATTTCTGAAGCACATTTGGCCACAAGTTGTTCTGATGAAATATTTTATTATTATCAGTTCTGGTGCGAATACGGTAGCAGACTTCCAGGAACCAGTGGTGACTACAGTCGACTCTATGAGTTGATTACATATGTGTTTCGTGTTCTATACATCCCAACCTTCATTTTGATGTATAATTTCTGTATATTTAATCTGAATTTAAGGAATATGAGAGGTGAGAATTTCAAAATAAACAAAATTCCATTACTTATATAGGCCCTTAAGGTGCTATGTAAGTAATAGAACTTTGTTTATTTGTGAAATTCCCACCTCTGATATTCCTTACATTCAAATTAAATACATGTACATGTATACACAATTACAGCAAAATGAAGGTTGGGAGGTATAGAACACAAAAAGTACAGTTGAAACTAGAAGTCCTGTCATGAAATGTGCAGAAATAGCACGTCGATCTGCGCGTTAATCTACGCGTTATAACCATAGTAAGGCTATCAAATTCTGTACATATGACCTGTGCACAAGCAATGTTTCAGCCAATGGACCTCCGGGTAACCCGGAGGTCCATTGGCAGAAACATTGCCTGTGTTTGCTCCGAGTAACCAGGAGAACCTGCGGTGCTTTGGATGCCATTAGATATTTCAACTGCACGCAATTCAAGCGCGCAATTAAGCCTAGATAAGCGCACAGTTCGGGACAGGACTTCTAGTTTTAACTGTACATGAAATCAGCTTATAGAGTTGACAGCAGGCACCAATGGAAGTCTGCTACCGTATTCATACCAGAACTGATAAATAAATATTATTTCATGAGAAAAACTTGTGGCCAAATCTGCTTGACATATCCAAGAACAAAGCTGGGGCATCAAAATTCTTCAAAGAACAAAAACAGAGCTGCATGAGGGTAAATTCCAAAACCGACGCCTTTGTTTACATACAGTGCATGGAGAGTGTTTTATCACTAAATCACCTGCAGAGTGGAGATTCCACCCCAAGCAATAATTGCAAATTTGTTGCAAAGCATAACAAGCACAAGCAAAGTTTCAGCCAATGGATTTCCGGGTTAAACCTGGATGTCCATTGGCTGAAACATTGCTTGTGTTTTTAGTCAATATATACAAAATTTGAAAGTTTTAGTTTGGGTGATGATTCCACTCCGCAGGTGATTTAGCTACAATCCACTCTCCACATACTGTACATGTATATGTACATGTACAAATGTACTGTGGCCTCAATATTTTCTTTCTGTTTGATTGCTTCGGTTCATGATTTCACTGCTGCTCTCTCTTGACTCTAAAATAGCACATTACAATTTGCATTACACAACGCAAACACATCTAATGTATTTCAGACTACTTCATTCTTCTGAAAAGATTTGTTCTCAGATGTACATGTACCAGAGCAATAACAGGCTAAGTAGATGGATCCCATAGTTGCCTCAGTAACCTCAGTTTGTAAATAGGCGGGAAATCCGGTAACAGGTCGATCCGGCCACATGTACAATATAATTAGTTGTGCCATGTATTGCTTTTTGAGGGTTTAAAAAATTAAAAAACATAACAGAAAAACACTCATAAATGGAGAGAATACAAACAAACATTACATCATAACAAGCATCAGTGAATTTCATTTAAGCACTAATGGATGAACTTTATTTAACTGTTGACCTAATTACCTATTTTTCAGTTTTTGCATCAAGACATATCGTATAAGCCAAGATTTTGAGACATAAAAATAAAAAAAAGAAGGAAAATTGAATGCTATTTTTATCTGTCCGATTTAAGGCTGTCACGATTAATCGATTGTTGATCGATCACCCCAAAATCGATTAGTATTTTTCGTTATTGACGAATCGCTAAATTTTACTCCGTTTTAGACGTTTAATAGCTAAAAAAAATTGGATGAAAAAACTATTGTTGCTAAAGGTAAAAGGTCAAGAACGTCAACGTTAAACCTCAAGAAGCTGCTTGAAGCATTTGTCGTTCAGGTACATCAAAGCTTTGATGTTCTGAACTTTTGAACCATCAGTGTAATAATCAAGACCGGTCGGCAGTTGCGAACTTGTGAAGTTCGCAACGGACGACCGATCTTGGTTATTACACTGACGGTTCAAAAGTTCAGAACATCAAAGCTTTGAATGAACCTAAAAGAGGATATTCTTCGTTGTTTACTTGAGGTTGGTCAGCTAACTTGAACTTCATTTTTAACGACTTCAAAGAGAGGTGGGGGGGGGGGGGGGGTCATCTAGGTACGATTAATTGATTATTTGCGACGATTAATCGATTCCTAAATTAAAGAATCGTGACAGTCCTAGTCCGATTTTGGCCGTTATGTTACGAAACACAGCAGAAAAACACCCTTGCCGTTTTTAAAAAATCACATTTCAAGAATTATGTATAAACCCCCCTCTGTATTTTAACATAGACAAACGAAAATTTAATCATCATTATTATTATTATTATTTGCTGATATTACCGTTTTGAGAATTGACTTGAGGCTAAACATTTTATTGGCAAATAAAAATATGTTTAGTAAAAAAAAAAACAACATTATTCTGGAATAACTTTTGCGCTGTTCTCAGCAATTACCATTCAAATTTCATTCTTCTTTTCATTTTTGAGTCAAAAAGATTTTAGATTTGTTTTAACACAGTTAAAACATTAAGTTTATACAAGGGTTGTGAATAGACTAATGATAGAAGTTAAGCAACAAGTCGTTAAAATACAAGTTTTCATTTCATTTTTGTATTTCTATTTCATATTTCATATTTAATTTTGCCAACTAGACTTCAATAAAAAATCACTACAATTAATTGGGGCCAGATCGACTACGGTACATAGTGGCGGATCGACTCGAAAACAGGAAATCCACTGACAAGGTCAAGCTTAATCCATGGTTTAATGATTTTGAATGTTTTGGGGGTGCGGTGCGTTGCGGTAACTGGTTCTCGTCAGATCACCGAAGTTAAACAATGTCTAGCCCAGTTAGTCCTCGGATGGGTGACCGTCTGAGCGATCGATTCAGACTCCCGTACTGTGCCCTTCGGCAAGGCACTTCACTAGTGAAGAACCGATTATCAAAACTTGCTATCAACCGATTACCGATTATTTCTCTGCCAATTATGCCAATTCCGATGGTTGAAATAGGACACTGAAGAAAATTTGTTGGTGCCTGTTATAGTTATACTATAGCATTTCGTTGATAAATCATCAGTTACGAAAGCTTAATACCACATAAGTTTTCAGAGTATGCATATTTAGTGCTGGGCAATATTAGCCCAGATAATATTTGCATTTTGATTGGTGTGTGGGGAAAAGATTGTTATTAACGATACAATCACACGATATTGTTTTTGTGAAGATTGTGTTGTATTCCAGTAAATAGTGTTAATACATGTATAAAAATAACATGATTTTGGAGGGCATTATGGTTCATTGGCGGCCCTGCAGCAATGATGAACAGCCCGAGGGTTTATTAAAGGCCCGAGACGAATTTGAGGGCTGTTAATAAGCCCAAGGGCTGTTCATCATTGCTGCAGGGCCGCTAAAGAAATTTGAATCATGATTTCTGACAACAATCATGTTATTACTATTATTACCACTCCCTGTTAAAGCTAACTTGAATCTAAACATATCCGGGCCTTGGGCAGCTAATGGCTATTTATATCATTATCGCCCATGGCCCGGCTCCATTGAATGACGTCACTGAAATTATGGAGTTTTAACGGGCCTCCAAACTTACGTTAATCGACTAGTAACTTATAGATTGAGTGGTAATAATACGGTTTTGTGTAAGTAAACAATACTCTTGGCTGTATTAAACAGGAATATACTGCACGTTGATGGTGCGCATGTCTTCAACCAATGTAACCCTGCCTCTGCTGCAGTGCGGAGTTTCGATGTTGGAGAGCTGGCAGCTGCTCGGTGGTTCTCTCCGACTCCGAGTACTCCAGCTTCCTCCACCCGTAAAACTGTCATGGTCATGATTAGCCACTGTGCATAAATTTGTGGCCTTAAACACCAATAAATAAATTTAAATGTTTTATTTTACTTTGATCCAACATCTTTTGTGCATACAGTTAAAACTAGAAGTCCTGTCATGAACTGTGCGCTTATCTAGGCTTAATTGCACGTTGGAATTGCTTGCAGTTGCCATATCGAATGGCATCCAAAGCACGGCATGTTCTCCTGGTTAATCATGGCAAACCCATGCAATGTTTCTGCCAATGGACCTCCGGGTTTCCCGGTGGTCCATTGGCAGAAACATTGCTTGTGCATAGGCCATACATGTATGTACAGAATTTGATAGCCTTACTATGGTCATAACGCGTAGATTAACGCACAGATCGACGTGCTATTTGTGCACATTTCATGACAGGACTTCTAGTTTTAACTGTACGTGCAGGAGTACGGGTATGTTTGAAGATTGCACATCACTTTTTTTTAGCAATGTTAAACTATTGTAAGTCAAAATATTCCTGTGCTGAATAAAATCATCGTTGACTAATTCAGTCTTCAATGATTTTTTTCAGGGCAAAATAGTTTGTGTACACATTTTTGGATTTCACTTTTCTTGAGGCTTCCGATCCAAAACGTTTACCACATGCAAATACTGTCTAAACCTGTGATGTCTCTCTGTTATAATAGTGAGAGACTGCTTATGATCTTGTTTCGTGAACTGATTACCGTTTTTTTGTCAAGATAAATAGGCCGATGCCAATTTTCGATTACTGAATTTATTAAACACCTGGCCTTAGGAATGTCATCTTAAACTGTCAAAATGAGCAGTCATCCTTAATACCGCAGGTCCCTCTAAAATATTTTTTTTATAACTGAAGTATTATTACAGTCAAAACTAGAAGTCCTGTCACGAACTGTGCACTTATCTAGACTTAATTGCGCGTAGGAATTGCGCGCAATTGCCATATCGAATAGCATCCAAAGCACGGCACGTTCTTCTGGTTACTCATAGCAAACACAGGCAGGTCCATTGGCTGAAACTTTGCATGTGCACAGGCCATATGTACAGAATTTGATAGCCTTAGTATGGTCATAACGCGTAGATTAACGCGCAGATCGACGTGCTATTTGTGCGCTTTTCATGACAGGACTTCTAGTTTTAACTGTATATTTTAAGCCTAAAGTCGGACTGTTCCCTATGGGGAGGGTAGACTGAAAATTTCTGACAACATTTCTGGAAATATTAGGAAAATGACCGAAAAACCTCCATTTTGCACACAAATTCTAGTAAAGATTAGGGGACTTGCCTGCCTTTTGAAAAATCTAGAAGAGCAACTATGGCTCCCCTAAACCTGTGCCAGGAGTGCTATTCCATACTTTAGTCTGTTATTAATAAGGGAATTAGAGGTTTAAGGAGAGCTGTTTCAGCTCTTAAGGAGAGCAATTATGGCTCTCCTTAAATTGATTTTGCAGGAGCCATGGAGCACGGAGCTATAGCTCTCCTCAAACGACCAGGCCTGGGCTGCCTATAAACCTACTAGTAAAGCATTTACAGACACTTCTTCCGAACGTAAAGTGCCACAGGTCACCTAAACTTTATCACGATTCTTTCTTTTTCTTACAAGAGACTAATGAAACAACCCATGCAGGCTCGAATCTGGACTGTTCCCTCTAAGGGCATTAAGGGGGGAATATATGAGGTCATTGAGGGTTCCAAAAGACAAATAAAATTGGGTGAAATTAATTTTGAGCTTAACTTGACAAAGTCAAGATAAGCTATTGCCATCACGCATGCGGAAGTCTGTTAGTCTATGAATCTGTTCACATTTTCCTTTAGCACAGGCTACACCGCGTAGTTCTTGTCTGATCGTCACGAAATATAACATGCAGGTTTGGGGTCATGTCTAGATGAGAACGTCCCTTTTTGGTCGTGGTCGGTCAACCGATATGGCTGCCCGAGCCCAAAACCCGAAAACCATTAGCACAGTGTACAGGTCGTATTTATGAAGGCCATTGAAGCGATTTCATTGTAACCTGGTAGGATGCCTATGTATAATGCCTACACTACACTGCAAGCGACGATTACATGAATCGCTCAGGTCCGAGTTGAGAGAAAAGATTTAAACCTGTCCGATATTACGCCGACTGAGTTAGCAATAATTAAATCCAGTGAGGCATTTCAAGAGAAAAGGATTAGCTCATGTCGCGTAATCTCGGAGATAATTGTGTAAAGGATTAGCGGTAATTCAATTTTTAAAAAAAATGCAATCTTCGAACAGAATAGATTACGCTCTCTGCGAAAAACGCCTATAGAAATATATAAATTTATATTAAATAAGGTTGTGCTTATTTAATATTAATTTATATGTATACATGTAATCTTGTTTTCACAATTATGGGGAAATCGAGTGTTTATTTTGAAATTGTTGTTTAAATGGGTAATAATAATTTGTGAAGCGCTTTGCAACGAGTTAAAAATGGTCGGCGTAACTTGATTTAGTTTTAATATTTTCATAATTTCTTTTTGCAACTTGAGAGAATAGTTGTTCAAATCTAATGTCAATAATAATTGTGAAGCTTAATCTTTTTCACAGTACGGTCCGAGAAACCAATCAAGTCGATAATCCATTTGTCTCGTACTGTCCGAGTTTTTAATCAAATGTCGGACACAGATGAGATCACAGATATACTCGCCGACAATCATCGGCAATTTGTGAGCGATCTTGAGACACAGTTCCTCGGACCTGGGAGATTCATGTAATCGTCGCTTGCAGCGTAGTGTAGATGAGTCAGAGAACATCCCCTTTAGTTATGATCTGTCAACTGTGATGGCTGCCCAGGCCCAAAACCCAAAAGCTTTTAGCACAGTCTGCAGGTCATATTTAATGTGGAGGGATTTCATTGTAACCTGGTGGGATGACTCCGTATGATGTCTAGATGTGAACTTCCCCATTTGGTTGCGATCTGTCAACCGTGACGACTGCGCGAGCCCAAAACACGAAAACCTTTAGCACAGTCTACAGGTCATATTTATGGATGGATTTCCTTGTAACTTGGTACATGTAGGTTGACTTCATATAATGTCTACATGAGAACGTCCCCTTTTGGACGTGATTGTGCAACTATAACGGCTACAGGGGCCCGAAGCCCAGAAACCTTTAGCACAATCTACAGGTCATATGTATGAAGGGATTTCATTGTAACTTGGTAGGATGACTCCAAATAATGCCTACAGTTAAAACTAGAAGTCCTGTCATGAATAGTGCGCTCATCTAGGCTTAATTGCGCGTTGGAATTGCGCGCAATTTCCACATCGAATGGCATCCAAAGCACGGCAGGTTCTCCTGGTTACTCATAGCAAACACATGCAATGTTTCTGCCAATGGACCTCCGGGTTACCTGGAGGTCCATTGGCTGAAACATTGTTCGTGCACAGGCCATATGTACAGACTTTGATAGCTTTACTTGGGCCATAACGCGTACATTAACGCACATATCAACGTGCTATTTGTGCGCATTTCATGACAGGACTTCTAGTTTTAACTGTAGATGAGAACGTCCCCTTTTGGTCGCGATCATTTAGCCTTGATGGCTGTCCGAGACCAAAAACCTTTAGCATAGTCTGTACATGTAAGTCGTATTTATGGAAGAATTTCATTGTAACTTGTTAGGTTGACTCCACATAATGCCCAGATGATGCCATCTCCTTTTGGTTGTGATTGGTCAACTGTGACGGCTACAGGGGCCCGAAGCCCAAAAACCTTGAGCACAGTCTACAGGTCATATTTATGAAGGGATTTCATTGTAGCTTGGTAGGATGACTCCAAATAATGTCTAGGTGAGAACGTCCCCCTTTGGTCGTGATCATGTAGCCTTGATGGCTGCCCGAGACCAAAAACCTTTAGCATAGTCTGTAGGTCGTATTTATAGAATAATTTCATTGTAGCTTGGTAGGATGACTCCAACTAATGTCTAGATGATATCGTCCCATTTTGATCGCGATCATGCAGCCTTGATGGGTGCCCGAGCCCAAAAACCTTTAGCAAAGGCAAAAGGTCATATTTATGGAAGGATTTCATTGTAACCTGTTAGGTTGACTCCATATAATGCCTAGATGATGACATCCCCTTTTGGTTGTGATTGGTCAACTGTGACGGCTACAGGGGCCCGAAGCTCGAAAACCTTGAGCACAGTCTACTGGTCATATTTATGAAGGGATTTCATTGTAACTTCGTAGGATCACTCCAGATGATGCCCAGATGAGAATGTCCCTTTTTGGTTGCAATGATTCAGCAATGATGGCTGCCCGAGCCCGAAGCCCGAAAACCTTTAGCACATCTACAGGTCATATTTATGAAGAGATTTCATTGTAGCCTGGTAGCTTGACTTCATATAATGTCTGGATAAGAAAGTCCCCTTTTGGATGTCATTGGGCAACTATGACGGCTACAGGGGCCCAAAGCCCGAAAACCTTCACAGTCTGCAGGTCGTATTTATGAAGGGATTTCATTGTAACTTGGTAGGATGACTCCAAATAATGACTAGATGAGAACGTCCCCTTTTGGTCGCGATCATTCAGCCTTGATGTTTGCCCGAGCCCCAAAACCTTTAGTATAGTCTATAGGTCGTATTTATGGAAGGATTTCTGATTTTTCATTGTAATTGTTAGGTTAACTCCATATAATACCTAGATGATGACATCCCCTTTTGGTCGTGATTGGTCAACTGTGACAGCTACAGCGGCCTGAAGCCCGAAAACATTGAGCACAGTTTACAGGTCATATTTATATAGGGATTTCCTTGTACCTTTGTAGGATCACTCCAGATGATGCCCAGATGAGAATGTGCCCTTTTGGTTGTGATCATTCAACCATGATGGCTGCCCGAGAACAGAAGCCCCAAAACCTTTAGCACAGTCTACAGGTCATATTTATGAAGGGATTTCATTGAAACTTGGTAGGTTGACTTCTTATAATGTCTAGATGAGAACGTCCCCTTATGGACGCAATTGGGCAACTGTGACGGCTACAGGGGCCCAAAGCCTGAAAACCTTTAGCACGGTCTACAGGTCATATTTATGAAGGGATTTCATTGTAATTTGGTAGGATGACTCCAAATAATGTCTCGATGAGAACGTCCCCTTTTGGTCACAATCATTCAGCCATGATGGCTGCCAAAACCCAAAAACTTTTAGCATAGTCTATTGGTCGTATTTATGGAATGATTTCATTATAACTTGTCAGGTGACTCCATATAATGCCCAGATGATGACATCCTCTTTTGGTCGTGATTGGTCAACTGTGACGGCTTCAGGGTCCTGAAGCCCAAAACCCTTGAGCACAGTCTAATCTCATCGCTCTCCGTCCGTCGTCTGTCAACACCATGTTTTGGTCTTCTCCTCCAAAGCCACTGGGCCAATTCAAGTGAAAGTTGTGTGAGTGATGGTCCAAAAGGGGCATTTCAGTTTTTGTTCAACTCAACATGCCCAGCCCCACAGGGAGGGAGTGGGGGAAAATGCTCCAAAATATTTTTAAAATCTTCTCAAGAACCAGTATGTACAATGACTTGATATTTGCTATGGAGCTTCCATATGAGGTGTAGAATCAAGTTTGTTCAAACAAAGTTCCTGAAGTAATATTTGGCTTTGCAATAGAAGGGGTAAGATGTTTGGCCCCGCCCAAAATTTCTATTTTCTGAACCGATGGTCCGGTATGAACCAAATTTGGTTTGTGGTAGTATTGGGTCATAAGTACTTGAGTCTTGACCCATGCAAAAAAAAAAAAAAATTCCCGCATCCCCATGGGAACCCTGGGAGCTAAAAATAGAAATATTTTCAAACACCCATGTTTCCCGAACCCCACAGAACAGAGAGCTGTTATTTGGTATGAAGTATCCTTGTGACCAGTAGAATTGAATGGTAAAAAAAATTGCCATTGGTTATCTTAGGGTGTTCTGTAATGGGCATCGAAAAAATGCTGAGTCAGCATATTTGCAAAAATTTTAAAAAATCTTTTCTCCAGAACCAATCATCAGAATCTTTTGATATTTGGTATACAGCATTCATAGGCGGTCAGATAAAAGTTTGTTGAAACAAAGCTCATTGGTTCATATTTGGGCTCTCTACAGGAGCCCGAAGTTTTAACATAGGGTAATATTGGGAATATTCTTTAAAAATCTTCTTCAGAACCACCAGTCAGAATCTTTTAATGTTTGGTATACAGCATTGTTATGAGGGTCAGATTCAAGATTGTTCAAACCAAGTCCCTAGGTTAATATATGGCTTCCTATGGAAGCCCAAATTTGATCTTTGTTCAATATGGAGGGTAATTTAAAAAAATCTTCTTCAGATAGAATGCTTTGATATTTGGTATGCAACATCTCTAAGGGGGGGGGGGGGGGGGGGGGGGCAGATTCAAGTTTGTTCAAATCAGATCCCTAGGTATATATTTGGGCTCACTATGGTAGCCCCAATTTTTACTTAGTGCAATATAAGGAAATTTCTTTAAAAATCTTCTTCTTCAGATCCACCTGTTGGAATGCTTTTATATTTGGTATACAACATCTCTAGGGCAGTCAGATTCCAGGTTGTTCTATTCGAGTGCCTAGGTTAATATTTGGGATCCATATGGGAACGTGGAATTTAACCTAGTACAATATGAGAGAATTTCTTCAAAAATCTTCTTTAGATCCACTCGTCAGAATGCTTTCACATTTGGTATACAACATCTCTAGGGGGGTCAGATTCAAGTTTGTTCAAATCAGATCCATAGGTTAATATTTGGGCTCATTATGGTAGCCAAAATTTGAACTTTGTGCAATTCGAGGAAATTTCTTTACAATTTCTCTTCTTCAGAGCCAACAGTCAGAATGCTTTCATATGCGGTATACAACTCTATGGAAGTCAGATTCAACAATTTCAACTGCGTTCAAATCAAGAGCCTGGGTTAATATTTGGGCTCTCTATAGGAGCCGGAGCCATTTTGCTGAAGAATTAAAAATTTTGTATTCAGTACCCTCTAGGGGTGTGTAACTAAGATTAATCCACATAGGTTGTACATGTATAACTAAGATTAATCCACGTAGGTTGTATCAAGGGGCTTCATAAGGGAGCTCTACATTTTACTTTATGATCAACTGAAGAAAAGGCATTATTATTTTTCTCACTCCTGAGGGACTCAAGGATTGACAGTGTAGCCTATGTAGTTCAGCGATCTGAACATAGTCACTACCCCCTCTACGTTCAGATTCTTCCCATTCAATCCTATAGAAAAAGTTCCCATCAAGTTTTTATGGGAACTCAAAACTCGAAATAGGAATATATATCAAGCTTTCACCCTTATTACTGGCTGCAATCGATAGTACACATATTTCCTTACATTTGGGCAGAGTTTATTGATCCAAACTATGTTTTATCCTTTAAGTACCGTCATTTGAAGACTCGCGAGGTGTCAACGGAAATTTCGAAATCGGCCATGTTTTTGTATAAATATAAAACAGTAAAAACAATAATCTGGTAATGGCGCCGAAACGAATAGACCTTTTCATAAATGAGGAATCGGAAATTTGATCGCCTTTGTGCAGAGGTCATCAAACTCGGTCGCATTCGCACAGAGCTTCAAATGACGGTAATTAAAGGATAAAACTTAGTTTGAATCAATAAACTCTGCCCAAATGTAAGGAAATACGTGTATTATCGATTGCAGCCTCTAATAAGGGTGAAAGCTTGATATCTTTTCCTAATTTCGAGTTTTGAGTTCCCGTAAAAACTTGATGGGAACTTTTTCTATAGGACTGAATGGTAAGAATCTGAATGTAGAGGGGTAGCCACTACGTTTGGATCGCTGAACTATAGCCTCTGGAGATGGCTTGCTTAATGTAGACTCATTCTTGGACTCTGTTTAAATTGTGTACTGTTCAAGATGAGCGCTTCAGGCCCTGTGGGGCCTCTTGTTTATTAAAAACATAGCATACAGGGAACAGAAATTAACATATTCCCAATTATCACAATTCTTGTCTTATTTCATAATCCTTTCATAAACATTGAACATTATCCTTTTCATCAAACACAAAACACAGACATGTTAAGCTACAGTGTCATTGACACTTTCATTTATTCTCTTTCAAACGCAAGCACAAGAAAAAATACAACAATGGTTTAGCCCCAAACAATAAATAAACAACATCAAACGATAAATAAACCATCCCAATACAAACAACAAGCCCCCAAAATAACAATAAAACACCCAAACAATATAAAAAAGGCTTACTAACAATAGAGCTATTGAGATGAGGATGACATTCGTTTCTCGTCGGTGGATGTCACCCTGTTATCTCCAAATATTGCATCTGTAATCGTTTTCCTGGCAGTTACTGTTAACCCTTAAGTACAGTTAAAACTAGAAGTCCTGTCACGAAATGTGCGCTTATCTAGGCTTAATAACGCGTTGAAATTGCGCGGAGTTGCCATATCGAATGGCATCCAAAGCCCGACTGGTTCTCCTGGTTACTCATAGCAAGCACAAGCAATGTTTCTGCCAATGGACCTCTGGGTTGCCCGGAGGTCCATTGGCTGAAACATTGCTTGTGCACAGGCCATATGTAAAGAATTTGATAGCATTATTATGGTCATAACGCGAGGATTAACGCGCAAATTAACGTGCTATTTGTGCGCATTTCATGACAGGACTTCTAGTTTTAACTGTAGAACCACTGCCAGGGAAAATTCAGTCTACACACAAGAGTAATAAAAAAGATTACACAAGGGAGCACCTGCTTCAATGCAATATAAAAGTGGTGGTTTGGGGCTATATGGGGTCTTAAGGGTTAATCCTATTTTGTTAGCTCAACTTGACAAAGTCAAGATAAGCTATTGCCATCACATGTGCGGAAGTCTGTTTGTCTGGGAGTCTGTTCACATTTTCCTATAGCACAGGCTACAGTCCACAGTTCTTGTCTGATCGTCAGGAAATTTCATATGCAGGTTTGGGGTCATGTCTGGATGAGAACATCTCCTTTTGGTCACGATCGGTCAACCGGTATGGCAGCCCGGGCCCAAAACAAAAAAAACATTAGCACAGTCTACAGGCTGTGTTTATGAAGGGATTTCATGGTAATTTGGTAGGATGCCTCTGTATAATGTGTAGATGAGAATGTCCCCTTTTGGTCATGATCTGTCAACGGTGATGGCTGCCCAAGCCCGAAACCCAAAAACTTTTAGCACAACTGCAGGTCATATTTAATATGGAAGGATTTCATTGTAACTTGGTAGGTTGACTTCATATAATGTCTAGATGAGAACGTCCCCTTTTGGACACGATTTGTCAACTGTGATGGCTACAGGGGTCCAAAAACCTTTTGCACAGTCTACAGGTCATATTTATGAAGGGATTTCATTGTAACTCGGTAGGATGACTCCAAATAATGTCTAGATGAGAACGTCCCCTTTTGGTCGCGATCCTTCAGCCTTTATGGCTGCCAGAGCCAAAAGACTTTTAGCATAGTCTATAGGTCGTATTTATGGAAGGATTTCATTGTAACTTGTTAGGTTGACTCCATATAATGCCTAGATGATGACATCCCCTTTTGTCGTGATTGGTCAACTGAGATGGCTACAAAGCCAAAAACCTTGAGCACAGTCTACAGGTCATATTTATGAAGGGATTTCGTTGTAACTTCGTAGGATCACTCCAGATGATGCCCAGATGAGAATGTCCCCCTTTGATTGCGATCATTCAACCATTATGGCTGCCTGAGCCCGAAGCCTGAATACCTTTAGCACAGTCTACAGGTCATATTTATGAAGGGATTTCATTGTAACTTGGTAGGTTTGACTTCATATAATGTCAAGATGAGAACAGCCCCTTTTGGACACCATTAGGCAACTGTGATGGCTACAGGGGCCTGAAGCCCAAAAACCTTTAGCACAGTCTATAGGTGACATTTATGAAGGGATTTCATTGTACCCTGGTAGGATGATTCCAAATAATGTCTAGATGAGAACGTGCCCTTTTGGTCGCGATCATTCAGCCTTGATGGCTGCCCGAGCCCAAAACCTTTAGCATAGTCTATAGGTCTTATTTATGGAAGGATTTCATTGTAACCTGTTAGTTTGACTCCATATAATGCCCAGATGATGACATCCCTTCTTGGTCGTGATTGGTCAACTGTGATGGTTTCAGGGGCCCGAAGCCCGAAAACCTTGAGCACAGTTTACAAGTCATATTTGTGAAGGGATTTCATTGTAACTTTGTAGGATCATTCCAGATGCCTTTAGCACATACAGTTAAAACTAGAAGTCCTGTCACGAATAGTGCGCTTATCTAGGCTTAATTGCGCGTTGGAATTGCGCTCAATTGCCATATCGAATGGCACCCAAAGCACGGCAGGTTCTCCTGGTTACTCATAGCAAACACATGCACAGTTTCTGCCAATGGACCTCCGGGTTACCCGGAGGTCCATTGGCTGAAACATTGCCTGTGCACAGGCCATATGTACAGAATATGATAGCTTTAATTGGGCCATAACGCGCACATTAACGCGCATATCAACGTGCTATGTGTGCGCATTTCATGACAGGACTTCTAGTTTTAACTGTAGAGCTGCAGGGAACAGAAAAGAACATATTCCCAATTATCACAATTCTTGTCTTATTTCATAATCCTTTCATAAACATTGAACATTATCCTTTTCATCAAACACAACATGCAAGTTAAGCTACAATGTCATTGACACTTTCATTTACTTCTAACCATGCTTACATTGTATTAGTCCTTATTAAACTCAAGCTTGTTCCATTAATGGGTCATGAAGTATGTTTTGGAGTCGAGAAATGAAAAAGTAAAATTTGAATAGCAAATTTTGTATATCACAAGTGCAGATATGGCAGATTCGTTAGGTAAATGGTTAACAAAAAATGGCTCTGACTATTTTGTGTCTGAGCATTGCCATTGCTGTGACAGTCGGGCTGCATGCGTGACATCACTCTAGTTAGTAGAGTTATAGCCCCTTGTTTATGAGAATTTTGCCCAAGTTCTTGTTTAGTTGTAATCGTTTGAGCTGAGTTAAATTTGGCGTGTGGATTTAGTACAACAAAATAATGGTTGGGTTCGATTTCCGTCTTTAGCAGCCCATTTTAATTTACATATGTTCTCGCTCTCTTGAGCAGAACTCAGTCAAAAGTTCTTACATTTCAATAATATTTGGTATGGTTCACCACCTAGTCTCCTTGCTGTACAAACTGAGGGACATTACCCTCAAAATACATGTCAAGCTGTATTTGTATTTTGTGTATCCCCCATTACATGAGATACAGCACTTGGCACTGTCAACAGTGCAATAGAACCCTGTTAATTGAATAGCCACTTTGTCAATGAAAATTATTCAGTTAATATGAATATTCAGTTTACAGATTTTCGTCAGTTTCTAGAGATAAACTGTGCATTTATTCTATTATATCTTGTTTGACAGAGCTCATAGAGCTCACAAAAACATAATAGATTAGTTGTCTGTATTGGATGTACTGAGGCCAAATATGTCTATAAACATAGGGAATTTGGTGATTATCACTGATTATCAAGGAAATTTTTCGACATATTACAACATTTTCATTCAATTAACAGGAGTCTACTCTATTACCTAAATGCTATTAACATGTCTAAATTATACTTGACAACCAAAAAAAAAAAAAACGGTGTATTTTGCCATACCTCAGCATTGATCTTGTTCCATTCTTGGACAGGCATGGCACCAAGCTCTTGGACACTTCTTGGCTGGACTGGATGGGCTGAAAGTGCAAGCTGCAACTCATTCCAGACATGGTCGATTGGATTAAGGTTGGGCGATCTTGCTGGCCAGTCCATACGCTCAATCCCCTCTCTCTGTCGGTACTCTCCAACAGCATGGGCAACATGAGTACGGGCATTATCGTCCACCAGAGTGAATCTATCACCCACTGCACACAATCTGACGTGGACATCCAGGATGTCATCAATATACCGCTGTGCAGTCAATGTACCACGTTCAAGGACACAGAGCTCTGTACGTCCATCGCTGCTGATGCCACCCCAGACCATGATAGACCCTCCGCCTTAGCAGTCATGCTCAGCAATGTTGACTGCATGGAATCGCTCTCCTGGTCTTCTCCATACCCTAGAACGCCTATCTGTGTGGTCTAGGCAGTACCTTGACTCAAGTGTAAAAATGACAGGTCGCCAATCTTCTCGGGTCCATCCAACGTGGTCCATGGCCCATTCATATCGTGTCTGGTGATGGTTCTGGGACAGTGGAATGCGAATACATGGTCTTCTCGATCGCAGACCACCTTTTAGCAACCTTGCCTCGATAGTCTGCATCGAAACATTTACCCCAGATGCATTCTGAAGATCACTGCGAAGCTGGGTTGCTGTGACAAAAGCGGTTCTTATGGGCCTGAATGATCAAAAATCGGTCTTCAGCTGCAGGTGTTGTCCTGTCTCTGCCACCACCATGCCGTCTTATTGGTGTGCCATACTTCTGAAATCTTGCCCAGGCTCTGGTGATCACCGTATGGTGCACACCAAGGGCTTCACCAATCACCAACCTGACAATGGGTAGCCCCTTGCTCCACCATCCCTACATCCCGCCATATTTCTGCTTCAGACAAATGTCTTCCTACATTTGCATTTGCCATATTCAATCATTATATCACAGGAGTTTGTGTTGAAATGAAGACTGAATACCCTATTCATGTCATGAACATGTAGACAGTACACAAAAACATCATGAAAATCAAGGGGTACATGCTTTTCACGACTCACGAAAAGTCTGCCTGTCAAGAGAGCTAATGAAAACACTGAGGACCATCTCAATACATCCCTCAATCATATCCACTAAAAATATCGCAAATATGTCACAAGCAAATTTCACAATGATGTGTCAAATATTTGGTGCTTAGCAAACCAAGTAGTATACATGTAGATAGAAGCAGAGAATTCTGAAAGAATTCGAAACTGTAAAACTTGTTAACTTCACATTATCGACTTCTCCTCAGAAACAACTGGACCAATGGATCCAAATTTGGTATGCATGGTCGTTATCATATGCAATTCAGGTTTGTTCAAATAAAGTTGCCACGCTCACTAGGGGTCCCACAAGGGTCATTACTCTGATAGTACCCATATATTCGAAAAACAAATTTTAGAAAATCTTCTCCAGAACCATCAATTAGAATCCTTTGATATTTGGTATATCTCTAGGAGGGTCAGATTCAAGTTTGTTCAATTCAAGTCCAAGAGTTAATTAATATTTGGGCTCTCTATGGGAGCCTGAATTTTAACTTTGTGCAATATGAGGAAATTTCTTTAAATGTGCTTCTTCAGATTCACCAGTAAGAATTCTTTCATATCTGGAAAACAACATCTCTCGGTGGGTCACGTTCAAGTTTTAAAATTGGGTCCCTGAGTTAATATTTGGTCTCTGTTGGATCCCAAAGTTTAACTTAGTACATAACTTTGTGCAATATGAGGTAATTTCTTTAAAAATCTTCACATCCACCAGTCAGAATCCTTTCATATTTACCATCTTTAGGGTGATCAGATTCCAGTTTGTTCAATTTGAAATCCTACTTAATACTTTTTATGGGTTTGGGAGCAGGTGGGGGCAGGTGAGGTTCAAGGTTGTTCAAATCCATTTCTTAGTGTTTTACCATAAAGTTTGGCAGTGCTTGTGTACAGCTGATAGAATGGAAATGGAAGCAGTCAGGAAGACCTACTGGGTATGATAATAATCATCTGACATATGGACACTAGAGTGATGAATAAATTCATGACTTTGTTCCTCTGAACCATGACTAGCTGAATATGACCCAAAATACTTCTTTGAACCACTTTGTCAGGTGAGCGTTTAAGCCCCCTTGGGGCCTCTTTTTTATTATACTTACCGATGTAACAGAAACACATTGCCCTCCTGCCTATATAAACTGTTATATGTCCGTCCTCCCTCTCTCATGTATCTATGCATCATTGTCTTTAAAATTCGGAAATTGACTTTGTGTGTGATGAGAGGGAATTGGACAATAGTCCCTGTTCTTTGTAGGATACTGGTTACCAGTTTATTGTACCTACACAATTCGTACCTGGTGAACTCGGTTAGATATCAATTTTGACTTTTGTCAATTTTAACCCAACTGAAAGATTTTTTGTTAGGATTTTCCAAAATTTGCCTTCTTTACCATTTGAGAGTAAGGAAGAGGAACAGGCACTTGTGTTACTTTGGTAAATATAATAAAAAACTAGATCGAGTTATTTGTGTGCAAAGCACACAATGGTGTATCCCCGCATTTCCTTAGCAACACCTCCGCATAGTTTTAACGTTTCGAATTAATACCCAAGGAGCCTTTCAATGAAAACTGATTTTCTAACAATAAAAGTGGTTCCACTGGAACAACATGGGGCCAAATCAAAATTCCGAACCCTTCATGCACATCTAGAGATGTTACCTGAACATAGCATAGTTTAAACATTTCGAATTAAATACCCAAGGAGCCTTTCGATGAAAACTGATTTTCTAACGATAAAAGTGGTTCTACTGGAACCACCTGGGGCCAAAGCAAAATTCCGAAACCTTCATGCACATCTAGTGATGCTACCAGAACACTTTAGCATAGTTTAAACGTTTCAAATTAAATACCCTAGGAGCCTTTCGAAGAAAACTTATTTTCCAACAATAAAAGTGGTTCCACTCACTGAAACCATCTGGGGCCAAATCAAAATTTCGAAATCTTCATGCACATCTAGAGATGTTACCTGACCACATTAGCCTTGTTTAAGCATTTCAAATTAAATACCCTAGGAGCCTTTCGATGAAAACTGATTTTCTAACGATAAAAGTGGTTCTACTGGAACCACCTGGGGCCAAATCAAAATTCCGAAACCTTCATGCACATCTAGAGATGTTACCTGAACACCTTAGCATAGTTTTAACGTTTCAAATTAAATACCCTAAGAGCCTTTCGATGAAAACTGATTTTTTAACGATAAAAGTGGTTCCACTGGAACCACCTTGGGCCAGATCAAAATTCCGAACCCTTCATGCGCATCTAGAGATGTTACCTGAACACATTAGTTTAGTTTAAATGTTTCGAATTAAATACCCTAGGAGCGTTTCGATGAAAACTGATTTTCTAACGATAAAAGTGGTTCCACTGGAACCACCTGAGGCCAAATCAAAATTTCGAAACCGTCATGCACATCTAGAGATGTTACCTGAACACATTAGCATAGTTTAAACGTTTCGAATTAAATAACCTACATGTAGGAGCCTTTCGATGAAAACTGATTTTCTAACGATAAAAGTGGTTACACTGGAACCACTGGGGGCAAAATCAAAATTCCGAGACCTGAATTCATGCACATCTAGAGATGTTACCTGAACACATTAGCATAGTTTAAACGTTTCAAATTAAATACCCTAGGAGCCTTTCGATGAAAACTGATTTTCTAACGATAAAAGTGGTTCCACTGGAACCACCTGGGGCCAAATCAAAATTCCGAACCCTTCATGCACATCTAAAGTTGTTACCTGAACACATCAGCATAGTTTAAACATTTCAAATTAAATACCATACCCTAAGAGTCTTTCGATGAAAACTGATTTTGTAACGATAAAAGTGGTTCCACTGGAACCACCTGGGGCCAAATCAAAATTTCGAAACCTTCATGCACATTGTTTAAGCTTTTCGAATTAAATACCCTAGAAGCCTTTCGATGAAAACTGATTTTCTAACAATAAAAGTGGTTCCACTGGAACCACCTGGGGCCAAATCAAAATTCCAAAACCTTCATGCACATCTGGAGTTGCTACCTGAAAGCATTAGCATAGTTTAAACGTTTCGAATTAAATACCTGAGGAGCCTTGCGATGAAAACTGATTTTCTAACGATAAAAGTGGTTCCACTGGAACTACAGTTAAAACTAGAAGTTCTGTCATGAAATGCGCGCAAATAGCACGTCAATCTGCGCGTTAATCTACGTGTTTTGACCATTGTAAGGCTATCAAATTCTGTGCATATGGCCTGTGCACAAGCAATGTTTCAGCCAATGGACCTCCGGGTAGCCCGCAGGTCCATTGACAGAAACATTGCCTGTGTTTGCTAAGAGTAACCAGGAGATCCAGCCGTGCTTTGGATGCCATCCGATATGGCAATTGCGCGAAATTCCTACGCGCAATTAAGCCTAGATAAGCACACAGTTCGGGACAGGACTTCTGCTTTAACTGTACCTGAGGCCAAATCAAAATTCCGAAACCTTCATGCACATCTAGAGATGTTACCTGAACACATTAGCATAGTTTAAGCATTTCAAATTAAATACCCTAGGAGCCTTTCGATGAAAACTGATTTTCTAACGATAAAAGTGGTTCCACTGGAACCACTGGGGGCAAAATCAAAATTCCAAAACCTCCATGCACATCTAGAGATGTTACCTGAACACATTAGCATAGTTTAAACGTTTCGAATTAAATACCCTAGGAGCCTTTTGATGAAAACTGATTTTCTAACGATAAAAGTGGTTCCACTGGAACCACCTGGGGCCAAATCAAAATTCCAAACCCTTCATTCACATCTAGAGATGTTACCTGAACATATTAGCATTGTTGAAGCGTTTCAAATTAAATACCCTAGGAGCCTTTCGATGAAAACTGATTTTGTAACGATAAAAGTGGTTCCACTGGAACCACCGGGGGCAAAATCAAAATTCCGAAACCTTCATGCACATCTACAGATGTTACCTGAACACATTAGCGTAGTTTAAACGTTTCGAATTAAATACCCTAGGAGCCTTTCGATGAAAACTGATTTTCCAGTGATAAAAGTGGTTCCACTGGAACCCCTGGGACCAAATCAAAATTCCGAAACCTTCATGCACATCTAGAGATGTTACCTGAACACAATAGCATAGTTTAAATATTACGAATTAAATACCCTAGGAGCCTTTTGATGAAAACTGATTTTCTAACGCTAAAAGTGGTTCCACTGGAACCACCTGGGGCCAAATCAAAACTCCGAAACCTTCATGCACATCTAGAGATGTTACCTGAACACATTAGCATTGTTTAAGCGTTTCAAATTAAATACCCTAGGAGGCTTTCGATGAAAACTGATTTTCTAACGATAAAAGTGGTTGCACTGGAACCACCTTGGTCCAAATCAAAATTTGAAACCTTCATGCACATCTAGGGTTGCTACCTGAACACATTAGCATAGTTTAAACGTTTCAAATTGAATTCTGTAGCAGCCTTTCAGGGTGTGACGTACGTATGGACGGAGGGACGCCCGGACGGATGGACAGAGATCACGACTATATCCCAGCATTTCTGAAAATGCAGAGATAATCAAATTTGGTATAAAATTTTAATTTTAGGCCTGAAAAAATAAAAATTCTGTTTCTCAGGCCCTCCCGCATGGTCCGTTTGGCTGCCGCATGCTTTCTTTTTATGACCAATGTAAACTTTAAAAAATAAAAATTAAATGGTTTATGTCTGATATTTTACCCAAGTTAAAAAATTGATAAATTTGTACCTTGAGTGCAAGAAGGCTTTGCAATGCTTCAGCATTGCAAAGCCTTCTTGCTCTCAAGGGACGAAATACATGTACACCATCACCCATGCTGTTCCGTAGAATATGAGGCCTAAAACATAAACCAAGAACATGAACTTTGATGGCCAAGAAATAATTACAAAAAAAAAAAATAAAATAAAAAATCGTTCGCCTGCATGCAATTTTACAAATAATGGCCTGAGAAACAGAAGATCTACTTTGTGTGGCCTTAGTGCATCATTTTTAGCTCAACTTTGGCAAAGCCAAATTTGAGCTTATGCCATCGCCAGTCGTCCGTCGTTCGTCTGGTCCTCTGTCCGTCTGTCCGTCAACAATTCAATACGGCTCGGGCTAGAGGCCGTATTTATGAACCGATCTTTACGAAACGTCTTGGGTACCTTTGTTATGACTGTGGGACGAGAACGAGTGTTTTTGGGTCCGGTCCGAAATTCAAGATGGCTGCCAGCCGCCAATTTGTACCGACGATGCAGAAATCTGTTTTTTGCACAGAACTTCCATATGAAAGCGCTGATTTGAATAATTTTTTGTATGAATGTTTAGTACCACGGGATACACATATAATACAGGTTTTTTTCTCGTACGTAAATTATGCAAATTAGACTAACTTTGATGTATTTAGTGTTACTTTCAAAACTGTCAGTGCAAATGCCAATACGGCTCGGGCTTGAGGCCACATTTGTGAACCGATCTTTACGAAACTTCTTTGGTACCTTTGGTATCACCGTGGGATGAGAACGAGTGTTTTTGGGTGCAGTCCAAAATTCAAGATGCCGATTTTGTTCAAAATTAGGGGCAATCAGATTTTTGCGCAGAACTTCCACATGAAAGCTCTGATTTGAATAATTTTTTGTGTGAATGTTTAGTACCATGGGATACATCATAATACGTTTTTTTTTCTCATACAGAAATTATGCAATTTAGATGAACTTTGAATTGTTCAGTGCTACTTACACACAGTAAGTACACATGTCAATACGGCTCGTGCTAGAGGCTGTATTTATCAACCGATTTCTTATCAACCTACTCACAATTGTTTACTACAGGCTTGCACTACAGTGGAAGTCCCTAACTCGGATAAAATACTCTCTATTTTTGTCTTTCCCAAGCAAGTTGGGAAAGAAAAGTGGTGCAAAAGCACCAATAAAAATAAGCCAAAACTGGGTCGAGTGCAACCGGCGCAGACCCAGTACGGGACGCTCTCTCCCAAGTACAACTCCACGGCTTCCGTTGCCAGTGCGCATATACCGTCTCTAAAGACTCATTCTTTTTGAAATCCGCTTCGTGTCGAGATGTTTTTGCACGCTTATCAGTGTTCCACCAGCTCGATGTTTGATGATTCCTGATTCATTAAATGCCACAGTGTATCCTTTGTATTCTCAGGAACAATGTTTTATATATTCTCTTTTCTATTATATGTCCATAATGTATTTTTATTTGCTCTCTCTCGAGTCGCTCGCGAATTTCGCGTGCCACGCGGTTTGGACTTAGATTTTTTCACACTTATTGTTAATGCTTTTTTTTGCAAAATTTTCAAATTGTGTTAGAGTTAGGTGTCAGCGGGGTACCACTCCTGCAGTGTTTCTTCTTTCTTTTGAGAGTAGTCTTCCTGTTGGGTGGTTCCCGGTTGACCTTCTGGGGTCTTTGTTTCTGTCACCTTTCTCTCTTCTTTCGGGGTGTTCTGTTTTCTCATCTCCACTTCTCTGCTCCTCTCACCTCTATCATGCCCAGGACAATTCCCTGTGGGCAATGTCTGCTGCCAAAGCATGTGGACGATGTACATTTGTCTTGTTCCTCCTGTAATGGGTGTTCGGCCGAGCGGCCGTGTGGTGTCTGTGGAACATGGTCTTCCACCTTCTGGGCGTCAGTAAACCGTGTCGTTCGTTCTCGTGGCCGTGCCTCCCGCTCCTGCGGGAAAGGAGAACGTAGTCGTTCGGGGCCTCCCGAGTCAACTTTGTCTGGTGAGAGTTATTCCTCCTCCGTGGGGGATGTGCAGTCTTTTCCTGTGGTGGATACTGCGGGAGCCGTTGAGTGTTCTGGTGTAGAGATGCCTGGTTCCGGGACTACGGTCCCCCTCCAGTCGACATCTGAGGCTGTCACTAGGGTTGTGACTCCTCCTTCGGAGCCGAGCCGGTGTGCTCTCTCCACTATTTCACCAGCCTCAACGACTCTCGACGTATCTACTACTGCTGCTGGCCCGTCTGCTTCGTTATCTGTTTCAGCCGGCCTCGGCTTTTCGCTGCAGGGGACTGCAGGACTGTCCGATACTGTAGACGTGGGATATCGGCCTCAGCCTTCCCTGACTTCAACTCGGCGAAGTCGGAAGGGGCTGCCGGCCGAGCCCATCGCTGTGGTCTCTTCGCCGTCGAGCACCACAGTTGTGTCTTTGGATTCGGATGTCCGTAGTGGAAACACTATGAACTCCGAGGCATTTCCGTCTACTCACTCTGGTCACACGATCAGTTTTGGGGGACCAACGCCTTTTGTGCAGCCTGGACCTTCTGCCCCGCAGAGGTCCGCGGTGACTCTCATGAGTTCTCGCAATATTGATCCTCGGGGTGCATCGTACCCCTATACACGTCTGCCTTCAGATGTTTCGGCTGCCGCCCGTCGTCCCGCGTCGGGTGTTTTGGAGGATCGTGACCCTTCGCTGGTTAAGAGGGTCAGAGGTGAAGCCACTTTGCCGGTTCGCTCCCCTGTCGAACCGGTCGGTACAGGCAGTGAGCTTAGGGAGGCCCTCTCCTTACTCACTCAGGTTCTTTCTAAGAGCCTTCCTGTTGCTTCCAGCGAGGCTATGGGTGGTTTCCAGGCGCCTCCTTTGGCGCCGCCTCCCAGGATTGGAAACAGGCCGGTTTCCGATTCCTCTGGTGTCCCGACACCATGGGAGGCGTCGGCTGGTTTGCCCACGATGGGCTATGTGTCTTCCGACTCTGGGGAGGAGTCCGACATGCTTGAGGTCGAGGGCCAGCAGTCTTCGGACTTGGGGGCGGCTCTTGACTTTGTGTTTGGGTTTCTGCCTGAGCTCAAACCTGCTAACCAGCCGACAGTGTCAGCCTGGCCGCGATCATCGGTCGCGCGCCAACAGCCTATGGAGCAACCTGCTTCTGGGCGCCTTCGACCGTGCCAGTCGGTACAGGTGGTTGAGGCTTTTTCAGCATTGGATGCCAAGCTGAATTCCAAGGCTTTGAAGACTTCGTTCTTCACCAGGGTTGACACCTTTTTGCCTCCTGTGCGTTATCGTTCCTACGATCCCTTCCCGAGGAGCAGCGTGCTACTCTTCGATCTGCTTCTTTGGCAGGTCCGCAACTTTTCCATGGTTCCGTGTCGACGGTCCGGGATGACGTCCTACGTCATTCCAAAGATCAGCTGCTGTTTCGTCAGCTTGATCAGCCTTCTCGGGGAGGCAAGGGCCGTTCCAAGCCTAACAAGTACCCTTCTGCTTCCTCTGTGAAGCAAAAGGCTGGTCCTTCTGCCGCCGCCTCTACTTCTTACTCACGGGGTAAAGGTAGGGGTCGGCAGAATCGAGGGAAGTCTCAGGATTCTTCATTTAGCAGAGGAGGTGGTTTCTCCTCTCGCGGGCCTCGTCGGGGCTCGAAATGAAGGTCCTCACCTCGACTCGTCCCAGGTTGGAGGAAGGATAGCAGAGTTCGCAGACCATTGGACCACCATCACATCCGATCCATGGGTGTTAGATGTTGTTCGGTCCGGGCTGCGCATATCCTTCCGACGGCACCCCACTCTGTCAAGGGTGCCTCTTCCAACCACAGTTCCTTCAGACGTTTTACGTCGGGAACTTTTGTCCACAGAGATTGCCAATCTCCTGGCAAAGGGGGCGATCGAGGTCGTCAAGAACGTTCAGTCAGTGGGTTTCTATTCCCGCCTGTTCTTGGTGCCGAAGAAGGACGGCCGACTCCGACCGGTTATCGATCTGAGTATCCTGAACCAGTCTATCATTGCTCCCAAGTTCAGCATGGAGACTTTCAGGTCGGTCCGCCAATCCATTCACCAGGGAGATTTCGCAGCCAGCATCGACCTGCGAGACGCTTACTTCCACGTTCCGATGCATCGGGCGTCACGGAAGTATCTCAGGTTCGCTTTTCTGGGGCGAGTTTACCAGTTCAAGGCCATGCCTTTCGGCCTCAACCTGGCTCCTTGGGTGTTCACCAGACTGATGTCGCATGTGATAGCGTTCCATCGCACACAGTCCAGGGTGACTACTTCGGCATATCTGGACGATATCCTCCAGAGGCATTCCAATGCTGCCTTACTGGAATCGGATGTTGCCACTCTGTTGAGCTTGCTCACGTCGCTAGGATTCAGAGTCAACGAGGAGAAGTCGGACCTGGTCCCTTCTCAGTCGTTTTGTCATCTGGGGATGTCTTTCCAAACCAAATTCAATTTGTGGCTGTTTCCCAGGCCAAGGCTGTGATTCTCTCAGCTTTTGCTCTGACTCTGTCCCAGTCCAGGTCCGCGACCGCTCGGGAGTTTTCTCCGGCTGATCGGTCTCTGCGGTTCGGTGACGGATCTCATTCCTCTAGGTCGGCTGCGTGTCAGACCTCTCCAACACTTTCTGCTCAGTCGTTGGAGACCGAATGTAGATTCTCTGGATCAGGTGCTTCCGTTTCCGGACTTTCTGTATCCTCACCTTCTTCCCTGGACAGATGTTCAGTGGATTACGCAGGGTGTTCCGCTGGACTTACCCACGTCCGATCGCGTTCTGACGGCAGATGCCAGCGATCTCGGATGGGGTGCGACGTTGGATCCTCTCGGTCTTTCCCTACACGGGATGTGGGACCAGGATCAAGCAGCTCTACACATCAACCAGAAGGAGCTTCTTGCTCTTCTGAGTTTCAGGCAGTGGATCCCTCACCTGTCGAATCGCCAGGTCCTTCTACTGTCCGACAATTCGACAGTGGTTGCTTACATTCGGAACCAGGGCGGCACGCACTCGCTTCCGATGTACGAGTTAGCTCGGGATCTTTTACTGCTCGCTCAGGATGTTCACGCCGGAGTGGTTGTTCGTCACATTCCCGGTCGTCTGAACGTCCTAGCCGACTCCCTGTCCCGACAGGGCAGGGTTATTTCCACCGAGTGGATGCTTCACAGGGCAGTGTTCCAGTCGCTTTGCGATCTCTGGGGACGTCCCCACATCGACCTCTTTGCGACTCGTTGGAACCATCAGGTGGACACTTTCGTGTCCCCGTGTCCAGATCCTCTGGCTTTTGCCGTGGACGCACTGTCACTCGATTGGAACGGTCTAGTCGGCTACGCCTTCCCGCCGGTTCTGATTCTTCCTCAGGTTCTCGCCAAAATTCGAACCTGCAGTTGTCGAATCATTCTGATCGCTCCCCTGTCGCCTCAGCGGGTGTGGATCAATCAGCTCCGCTCGCTGATGGCGGCGGTTCCGGCACGTCTCCCGCTACGTCGTGACCTTCTTTGTCAAGGTCGCCCGAGGAGGTTTCACGTCGACCCGACTTCATTGTGCCTTCACGCATATCTTTTGTCAGGTCCTGTCTCCTCCGTAGAGGTTTTTCGAGACGAGCAGTGGAGTGCATTTCTTCTTCAAGGAGGCACTCCACTGGTTTAGCTTATGCAGCTAAATGGAAGGTCTTCTGTCGATGGTGTGCTGATCACTCTGTTGATTATGCCAATCCTTCGATTTCACAGATTGCGGAGTTTCTGGTATATCTGTTTGATTCTCGGGGTCTCCAGCCTGTTACCATCAAGGGTTACAGGTCTATGCTTTCAGAGACTTTTTCTTATGTGGGGAAGTGGGGAAGCTTCGTATCGGCACTAATCCTTACCTCTCCAAGCTTGTTCGGCACTCTTCTTTGAAAAGGCCTCGGACTTTGCAGCTTACTCCACGATGGAATCTTTCGTGGGTGCTGCTTTGCTTGGGTGGGGGGGTTCGAACCTTTATCCCAGGTGGATATGCATTTTCTCACATATAAGACGGCTTTTCTGATGGCATTTGCTTCGGCCAGACGGGTTAGTGAGCTTCACGCCCTCTCGGTTGGCCCGGCCTTTTTTAGGAGCTCTCCCAACAGTGTTACTTTTACCACTGATTGCTCCTTTTTGGCTAAGAATCAGTTACCAGATACTACTCCTCCTCCTATCTGTATCAGGGCTCTTCCCTCTGTTGAGAGTACTCGCCCTTTGCTCTGTCCGGTCCCCGCTATTCGCATTTATCTTGATCGGACACGCTTCATACGGAAAGGCAGAAAACGTTTTTTTCTGTCTCTCATTCCGGGTCGACAGAAGATCTCTCCTCAATCCATTTCTCGATGGATTTGTCTTGCTATTCGTACGGCTTATAGTCGTTTAGCAGCTGGCGATTGTATTACCAATCGTATTTCTGCCCACGAGGTGCGGGCACTGTCTACCTCTTGGGCTTATTCTAACTCCGTCAAGTTGTCGGATGTTATGCAGACAGCCTACTGGAGAAATGCTTCTACTTTCTCCACCTTTTATTTACGCCAGTTGCAGGAGCAGTCGGAGGACCTTTTTGCCCTGGGTCCTCTTTCTTCTGCTCAGGCTGTTGTCTGCCATAGCCATTAGGCTTCTTGAAGGTCAGTTTCAGCCTTGTGCTGTTACTGCCCTTTTTCTGTCTGTGTGTCACACAGGCTCATATGTCTCTTTTCATTGTCCTTTACCAATGATTGCGACATTATGGTTGATAAGCCTCGGGACCTCTTCCATCTACTTCACGATTCCAGTGCACTAGGGTTATGTGGGTGTTGGTTATGCGATTCCCTCCAGCCTTTTGTCTATTCAGCCTGTAGTAAACAATTGTGAGTAGGTTGATAAGAAATCTAAATTTTATAGTAAATTTCCTTTCTTATTATACCTACCACAATTGTTTAGATGGAGGCCCTCCCGTCTTCTTTACGGGTAAAGAATCTTTCCTCCCCGCTGATCACATAACTCTAACGTTTACGGATTCAAAAAAGAATGAGTCTTTAGAGACGGTATATGCGCACTGGCAACGGAAGTCGTGGAGTTGTACTTGGGAGAGAGCGTCCCGTACTGGGTCTGCGCCGGTTGCACTCGACCCAGTTTTGGCTTATTTTTATTGGTGCTTTTGCACCACTTTACTTTCCCAACTTGCTTGGGAAAGACAAAAATAGAGAGTATTTTATCCGAGTTAGGGACTTCCACTGTAGTGCAAGCCTGTAGTAAACAATTGTGGTAGGTATAATAAGAAAGGAAATTTACTATAAAATTTAGATTTTCATGAAACTTCTTGGGTACCTCTGCTATCACCTTGGGACGAGAACAAGTGTTTCTGAGTGCAGTCCGAAATTCAAGATGGCTGCCAGTGGCCATTTTGTACCGAAATTAGGTCTAATCAGTTTTTTGTACACAACTTCTATACGTCTCAGGCAAGAGGCCGTATTTATGAACCGATCTTTACGAAACGTCTTGGGTACCTTTGTTATCACCGTGGGATCAGAACGGGTGTTTTTGGTTGTAGTCCAAAATTCAACATGGCCACCAGCAGCCATTTTGTACCAAAATTAGTGCAATCAGTCTTTTGTACAGAACTTCTGTATGAAAGTTCTGATTTGAATAAATTTTTATATGAATGTTTAGTAAAATGGAATAATCACATACAGTACAGGTTTTTTTCTCGTGCAGAAATTATGCAGATTAGATGAATTTTGATTTATTTAGTGCTACTTGTACACTGTAAGTGCACATGTCAATACGGCTCGGGCTAGAGGCTGTATTTATCAATCGATCTTCTTGAAACTTCTTGGGTACCTTTGTTATCACTTTGGGACGGGAACGAGTGTTTCTAAGTGGGTACAAAATTCAAGATGGCTGCCATTGGCCATTTTGTACCCAAATTAGGTCCAATCAGTTTTGTGTCATGACTTCTATACAGCTCGTATTTATGTACTGATCTTCACGAAACTTCTTGGGTACCTTTGTTTTCACCTTGGGACAGGAATGAGTGTGTTTTGGGGTGCCTTTGTTATCACTGTGCTATGAGAACAAATATTTTGGGGTTCAGTCAGACCCACTCTGGGACTCAAAGATTTCTTTTCTAGTTTAGCATCTGACTGTCACCGACCTTTACAATACTTTACCTATACATTTGTTACAGGCTACGGTCAGTATTTATGTACAGGCCGTTACAAAACTTTATATGTACCTTTGTTATCAGGTCATTACCTAGATGTTTGTCATTGCTGTGTCACATACTATACATGTACATGTCTTGACAAGTTGAGCTACAGTGTCATTGACACTTTCATTAAAATCTGTGGGAAGCCAGAGAGCTAAAAATAATGTTTTTTTTAATAGCCAAAGAGCATCCTTAGAGGTATCGCATTCAAATTTGTTGAAATCAGGTCCCTGCATTTTTTACTTTGTTTTATGTGATATGTTTGAAAATCTTCTTTAGATCCACCAGTCAGAATCTTTTGATATTTGGTATACAGCATCCCTATAGGGGTGGGATTCAGGTTTGTTAAAATTTTAACTTGGTGCAGAATAAGAAATAGTCTTTAAAAATCTTTTGACAGTTGATGTACATCATCTTTCTTTTTTCTTTTTGGGGAGGGGGTGGCAGATTCAGATTTGTTCAAATCAAGTCCCTGAGTTAATATTTGAACTCCCTGTGGGAGCCCAAATTGTAACTTTGTGCAATATGGGGAATAATCTTGAAAAAATCTTCTTCAGATCCACTGTAGTCAGAATTTTTTTATATTTAGTTTTCAGCATTTTTATGGGGGTCATATTCAGCTATGTTCATATCAAGTTTCTGGGTTTGTATTTCAGCTCTGTGCAATCCTGAATTCTTACTTTGTGCAACATGAAGAAAATATGAAGAAATTCTTCTTCAGATGCGCTGATCAAAATATTGAGTAGACAGCATCCTTATGAAAGGGGGGGGGGGGGGTGGGGGGGGGGAGCTTGTGCTCCCAACATTGTGGCTAGGGTTTTCCCCAACATGTACACAATTAACAGAGGCAGTTTCCCCGATGGGAGTGGGTGGAGGCAAAGCCTTCAACTCCCCCCTCCCCTCGGCACCGCGCATGTACTTGGTGGCCTCTGGATTTATTTTAAAATCACAAAAAAAATCACAAAAAAGTATTATGAATCCTTTCAAATAGCACCTCATATATATTATGGTTGTATAATTTGTAATGTGGTTATTGGTTGAGCTGGGAAGTGCGGTGACTCCGTGGTTACTGCATTGGACCTTACATGTAAATCGATCCCCACTACATGTAGATGTAACACCTTGTGCAAGTCACTTCATCCAGATTAATATGTCTGATATACAACATTTTTCTGGGGTTAATGTGCCTGATATACAACAGTTTGTGGTGGCATGGCAGCATCGGCTTACCTGCTGGACGGCATCCTCCGGAGGCATTCCAATGCTGCTCTTCAGAAGTCTGATGTCGGCACAATGTTGAACCTGCTTTCTTCGCTAGAGTTCAGAGTCAACGAGGAGAAGTCAGGTTTGGTCCCTTCTCAGTCGTTTTGTCATCTGGGGATGGACTTAGTTGAATACGGTGGCAGTTCCCCGGGCGAGGACAGTGATTCTCTCAGGTTTCTCCCTGACTCTGACTCAGTCCATGTCTGCGACAGCTCGGAGTATTCTCCGGCTGCTCGGTCTCTGGAAATCGGTCTATATCATTCCTTAAGGTCAGCTGCATGTCAGACCTGGAAGCCAAATGTCGATCCTGTGGATCTGGTGCTTCAGTTACCAGCATCTCTCAGTTGTCACCTTCTTCCTTGGACGGGTGTTCAGTGGATTATGCAAGGACTTCTGTTGGATTTGCCTACAGTTAAAACTAGAAGTCCTGTCATGAACTGTGTGCTTATCTAGGCTTAATTGCGCGTAGGAATTGCGCACAGTTGTCGTATCGAATGACATCCAAAGCACGCAGGTTCTCCTGGTTACACATAGCAAACACAGGCAATGTTTCTGCCAATGGACCTCCGGGTTACCCGGAGATCCTTTGGCTGAAACATTGCTTGTGCACAGGCCATATACATGTATACAGAATTTGATAGCCTTACTATGGTCATAATGCGTAGATTAACATGCAGATCGACATGCTATTTGCACACATTTCATGACAGGACTTCCAGTTTTAACTGTACTTCTGATCATGTTCTGATGGCAGATGCCAGTGATCTTGGATGGAGTACAACATTGGATCCTCTTTCCCTTCACAGTGTTTGGGACCAGGATCAGGCAGCTCTTTACATCAACCAGAAGGAGCTTCTTGTTCTTTTTCTGAGTTTCCAGCCGTGGATCCCCACCTTTCGAATCGTCAGGTCCTTGTGTGGCAATTCGACAGTGGTGGCTTACATTCGGAACCAGGGCGGCACGCACTCGTATCCCATGTATGAATTGGCTCAGGATCTGCTACTGCTCACTCAGGATGTCAACTCCAGGGTGGTGGTTCGTCACATCCCCTGTCGTCTGAATGTCCTAGACGACTCCCTGTCCCGATGGGGCAGGGTCATTTCCACCGAGTGGATGATTCACAGGGCCGTGTTCCAGTCACTTTGCGATGTCTGGGGTCGTCCCCACATTGATCTGTTTGTGACCTGTTGGAACCACCAGGTGGACACTTTCGTGTCTCCATGTCCAGATCCTCTGGCTTTCGCCGTGAATGCTCTGTCACTCGATTGGAACAGTCTAGTCGGCTACGCCTTCCCGCCGGTTCTGTTTCTACCTCAGATTCTAGCCAAGATATGAACCTGCAGTTGTCGAATCATTCTGGGAGCTCCTGAACCTGGCATGCTTTGTGTGCCATTCGATATGGCAATTGCGCGCAATTTCTACGCGCAATTAAGCCTAGATAAGCACGCAGTTCGTGACAGGACTTCTAGTTTTAACTGTACCTCTCCAAGCTTGTTTGGCACTTTTCTTTGAAAAGACCTAGGGTTTTACAGCTGACCCCAAGATGGAATCTTTCTTGGGTGCTGCTTTGCTTGGGGAGTGGGGGTTCCGAACCATTATCCTAGGTGAATAGGCATTTTCTCACATACTAGACGTCTCTACTGATGGCTTTTGCCTCCGTCAGGAGAGTTAGTGAGCTTCATGCCCTCTCATTTAATCCGGCCTTTTTCAGGAGCTCCGCCAACAGTGTTACTTTTACCACTGATTGCTGTCTCTGATCCCTGGTCGACAGAAGATCTCTCCTCAGTTCATTTCTAGGTGGATTTGTCTTGCTATTCACACGTCATAAGCTCGTTTGCCGACTGACGCTTTGCATTACCAATTGCATTTCTGTTCATGAGGTGTATGCATTGATGCATTGCCTACCTCCTGGGCTTACATGTATGCTAACTCAGTCAAGTTGTCGATATTATGCAGGCAGCCTACTGGAGAAATGCTTCTACTTTCTCCACCTTCTACCTGCGTCAGTTGCAGCAGCAGTCTGAGGACCTTTTTTCTTCAGGACCTCTTTCTTCTGCTCGGACTATTATCCACCCTATCCATTAGGCTTTCTTTGAGGGTCAGTTCCAGCCCTGTGCTTGGTTGCTGTCCTTTGTGCCTGTGTGTCACACATGGCCATACACCTCATCTCTCATGTTCTTTTCAAATGTTTGTGATGCGAGGGTTTTATAGGCCTTGGGTGCTCTTCTTCTGTCCACGGTTCCTGCGCAGTCAGATTATGTGGGCGTTGGTTATGTGATTCCCTCCTCCTGTTGTCTATTCAGCCTGTTGTAAACAATTGTAAGGTAGGTTGATAAGAAATTTAAATTTTATAGTAGATTTCCTTTCTTATTATACCTACCACAATTGTTTACCAGGAGGTCCTCCCGTCTTCTTATCAGGTAAGAATCCTTCCTCCCCGCTGATCACATAACTCCAATGCCTGCAGATTCAAATAGAATGACACATTGGTTATATGAATGAGCACTAGTACCGGAAGCCGTGGATTAGTAAAGAGAAGGGTGTCCCTTATTGAGTGCTTGCTGGCTGCACTCGGCCCAGTTTTGGCTTATATTTTTTCTTGGTGCTTTTGCACCACTTCTTCTTTCCCAAATTGCTTGGGAAAGAACAAAATAGAGGGTATACTTCCGAGTTGGGGACTTCCACTGAAATACAAGCCTGTTCTAAACAATTGTGGTAGATATAATAAGAAAGGAAATTTACTATGAAATTTGAATTTCTGCTACAATGTTCAAAGAGCAAAAACTAACACTCAATCTCGCTTTGCAGAGATACATGTAACATGTTAGTTTTTGCTATTTATTTGGGCAGGAATTCTGTTAAGATCTACAGTTAAAACTAAAAGTCCTGTCCTGAAATGCGCACAAATAGCACGTCGATATGCGCGTTAATCTACGCGATATGACCATAGTAAGGTTATCAAATTCTGTACATAAGGCCTGTGCACAAGCATTGTTTCAGCCAATGGACCTCCGGGTAAACCGGAGGTCCATTGGCAGAAACATTGCCCGTGTTTGCTTTGAGTAACCAGAAGAACCTGCCGTGCTTTGGATGCCATTCGATATGGCAATTGCGCGCAATTAGTACGCGCAATTAAGCCGAGATAAGCGCACAGTTCGTGACAGGACTTCTACTTTTAACTGTAAATGGCCTGCCACTCTATTCAAATGTGGATACAATGAGCACACTTTATGTCGAGCTTCAATACGGCCGCCGTGGACTGGTATCTTTCCACTGGTGGGCAAATATTTCCATGTTCGCAATATTACATTCCAAACACTAATTATAGAAATAACTGTCAAACATTTAATCAATGAAGCACCGGGTACAACCTGGTGCTTCATTAATTAACATATTGCCGATGATGATTTTTATTACCTGGTATACAGTTAAAACTAGAAGTCCTGTCACGAATTGTGCGCTTATCTAGGCTTAATTGCGCATTGGAATTGCGCACAATTGCCATATTGAATGGCATCCAAAGCATGGCATGTTCTCCTGGTCACTCATAGCAAACACATGCAATGTTTCTGCCAATGGACCTCCGTGTTACCCGGAGGTCCATTGGCTGAAACATTGCTTGTACACAGGCCATACAGTTAAAACTAGAAGTCCTGTCACAAATAGTGCGCTTATCAAGGCTTAATTGCGCATTGGAATTGCGCGCAATTGCCATATCGAATGGCACCCAAAGCACGGCAGGTTCTCTTGGTTACTCATAGCAAACACACGCAATTACAACTGACTAAATGTAACACCAAAGAAATCAATATATGTGGTGACTTCATCCAATCAGCAACATGTATTAGGTATTTGGGAGCATTTCTGGACGAGACTCTTAATTTTAAAGAGCATGTGAAACGAAAATGTCAAACTGCAATGCTGAACTATTTTAGAATCAAAAACATAAGAAAATACCTATCTAGAGATGCAACTGAAACTCTTGTATTGTCTTTGGTAATTTCCCATCTAGATTATTGTAATGTAATTTTGTACGGCATTTCTGAAACCGAGTTGTCAAAGCTCCAACGTATCCAAAATATGTGTGCTAAACTTGTATTGGGTCGCTGTATTTATGATAGCTCTAAGCAAGCACTTTTTGAACTACATTGGCTTCCAATCAGAGTACGAATTGGTTTTAAGATCCTCACATACATGTACAATTGCTCTGTAGGAAAAGCACCGTCGTATCTGATAAACCTTTTATGTCCTCACTCGTCAATAAGATCTCTGCGATCGTCAGAATCATCTGTAGGTTGTTACACAATCCCGTTTAATAAAAAGAAAACTTTTTCTGACAGAGGGTTTAGTACAATAGGGCCAAAACTGTGGAATGATATACCTGCCGACATTAGAAACAGTCCATCAAATGACATTTTCAAACATCGATTGAAAACATATTATTTTGACCATTATTTTGATCTGTTTTGAATACATTTATGTAACAGAGTGGAGTATTTCGTGTAGTATTTAGAGGGGGGGGGGGGGGGGGGGGGGGGGGGGGGGGGGGGTGGGGTTGGAATTTATGTCTTTATAATATGCACACATATTTTTATTTTTATATTGTAAAACGCCATTGAATATGTATATGTAGAAATAGGCGTTTAATCAAATTTGTATGTTACATGTTTCATTGTATGTTTCATATATCTGGCACATGGATAGAGGGTTGTAATGGGATGTTGCACGTTCAATATTTGTTTTCCAAAATTCAAGATGGCGCCATGGCAACCATTTCTGTTGTGTTTTTAGCTCAACTTGACAAAGTCAAGCTGAGCTATTGCCATCACTTCTTGTCCGTCGGCATACGAACGTACGTACGTACGTACGTACGTACGTTAGTATGTTAGTACGTTAGTACGTACGTCCACAATTTCCTTTGGCAAACCTCACAGGTCGCATTTATGATCAGATTATTTGAAACTTGGTATGCTTGTTTGGGGTGACCTCTAGATGGGAGCTATCGATTTTCTTCAATTTCCGTCAAAAAATGTTGCCGCGGCCAACGTTCTTAGAACTTAGTTTAGTCAAACCACAATATTTCCCTTTGGCACACCCTACAGGGCACATTTATGATCAGATTGCTTTGAAACCTGGTATGCTTGTTTGGGGTGACCTCTAGATGGGAGCTATCGATTTTCTTCAATTTCTGTCAAAAAATGTTGCCGCGGCCAACGTTCTTAGAACTTTGTTTAGTCAGAAGACTCAATATTTCCCTTTTGCACACCCTACAGGGTACATTTATGATCGGATTGCTTTGAAACCTGGCATGCTTGTTTGGAGTGACCTCTAGATGGGAGCTATCGATTTTCTTCAATTTCTGTCAAAAAATGTTGCCGCAGCCAACGTTCTTAGAACCTAGTTTAGTCAAACCACAATATTACCCTTTGGCACACCCTACAGGGCATATTTATGATATGATTGCTTTGAAACCTGGTATGCTTATTTAGGGTGACCTCTAGATAGGAGCTATCGATTTTCTTCAATTTCTGGCAAAAAATGTTGCCACGGCCAACGTTTGTAGAACTTAGTTCAGTCAGACCTCAATATTTGCCTTTGGCACACCCTACAGGGCCCATTTATGATCAGATTGCTTTTAAACCTGGTATGCTTGTTTGGGGAGACCTCTAGATGGGAGCTATCGATTTTCTTCAATTTCCATCAAAAAATGTTGCCGCGGCCACTGTTTTTAGAACTCAGTTTAGTCAGACCACAATATTTCCCTTTGGCACACCCTACAGGGCACATTTATGATTTGATTGCTTTGAAACCTGGTATGCGTGTTTGGGGAGACCTCTAGATGGGAGCTATCGATTTTCTTCAATTTCCATCAAAAAATGTTGCCGCAGCCAATATTCTTAGAACTTAGTTTAGTCAGATCACAATATTTCCCTTTGGCTCACCCTACAGGGCTCATTTATGATTAGATTGCTTTGAAACCTGGTATGCTTATTTACGGTGGCCTCTAGATGGGAGCTATCGATTTTCTTCCATTTCTGTCAAAAAATGTTGCCACGGGTCGGCCAACGTTCTTAGAATTTAGTCAGACCACAATATTTCCCTTTTGTACACCCTACAGGGCACATTTATGATCGGATTGCTTTGAAACCTGGCATGCTTGTTTGGGGAGGCCTCTAGATGGGAGCTATCGATTTTCTTCGGTTTCTGTCAAAAAATGTTGCCACTGGCAAAAAAACTGACATTGGTCCCAATGATCTTCAATTTTGCCATTTCATTTATAACTTACCAAGTTCAAGTTTGTCAAGTTCAGCTACAGTGTCATTGACACTTTGATTGTCAAGTTCTGTCAAAAAATGTTGCCGCGGCCAACGTTCTTAGAACTTAGTTCAGTCAGAAGACTCAATATTTCCCTTTGGCACACCCTGCAGGGTACATTTATGATCGGATTGCTTTGAAACCTGGCACGCTTGTTTGGGGTGACCTCTAGATGGGAGCTATCAATTTTCTTCAATTTCCGTCAAAAAATGTTGCCGCGGCTAACGTTCTTAGAACTTAGTTTAGTCAAACCACAATATTTCCCTTTGGCACAGCCTACAGGGCACATTTATGATTTGATTGCTTTGAAACCTGGTATGCTTATTTAGGGTGACCTCTAGATGGGAGCTATTGATTTTCTTCAATTTCCGGCAAAAAATGTTGCCACGGCCAACGTTCGTAGAACTTAGTTTAGTCAGACCTCAATATTTCCCTTTGATACACCCTACAGGGTACATTTACGATCAGATTGCTTTGAAACCTGATATGCTTGTTTGGGGAGACCTCTAGATGGGAGCTATCGATTTTCTTCAATTTCTGTCAAAAAATGTTGCCGCGGCCAACGTTCTTAGAACTTAGTTTAGTCAGAAGACTCAATATTTCCCTTTGGTACACCCTACAGGGTACATTTATGATTGGATTGCTTTGAAACCTGGCATGCTTGTTTGGGGTGAGATCTAGATGGGAGCTATCGATTTTCTTCAATTTCCGCCAAAAAATGTTGCCGCGGCCAACATTTTTAGAACTCAGTTTAGTCAGACCACAATATTTCCCTTTGGCACACCCTACAGGGCACATTTGTGATTTGATTGCTTTGAAACCTGGTATGCTTGTTTGGGGAGACCTCTAGATGGGAGCTATCGATTTTCTTCAATTTCCATCAAAAAATGTTGCTGCGGTCAACGTTCTTAGAACTTGGTTTAGTCAAAAGACTCGATATTTCCCTTTGGCACACCCTACAGGGCACATTTATGATCGGATTGCTTTGAAACCTTTCATGCTTGTTTGGGGTGACCTCTAGATGGGAGCTATCGATTTTCTTCAATTTCTATCAAAAAATGTTGCCGCAGCCAACATTCTTAGAACTTAGTTTAGTCAGACCACAATATTTCCCTTTGGCTCACCCTACAGGGCTCATTTATGATTAGATTGCTTTGAAACCTGGTATTCTTATTTACAGTGACCTCTAGATGGGAGCTATCGATTTTCTTCCATTTCCGTCAAAAAATGTTGCCACGGCCAACGTTCTTAGAATTTAGTCTAGTCAGACCACAATATTTCCCTTTTGTACACCCTACAGGGCACATTTATGATCGGATTGCTTTGAAACCTGGCATGCTTGTTTGGGGAGGCCTCTAGATGGGAGCTATCGATTTTCTTCGGTTTCTGTCAAAAAATGTTGCCACTGGCAAAAAAACTGACATTGATCCCAATGATCTTCAATTTTGCCATTTCATTTATAACTTACCAAGTTCAAGTTCAAGTTTGTCAAGTTGAGCTACAGTGTCATTGACACTTTCATTTAAGCTTTTTCTCTATTTTATGTTACCACCCCTCCTCCAACATGGTTCAAGCTACGCCTTTCATATATGGTACATAGATAAAGGGTTGTGAGGGGATTATGCATGCTCAATATTTTTTTTTCAAAATCCAATCTTGATGCTTAAAAACTTTGTCTTCTGTGACAAAAACACCTTATGTCACAAAAGCGCCGTAGGGGACCAATACCACCTCGGTGGTCAAACACTTATTATTATTATTATTATCAAAAGATTGTCTAATTTGACTGACGAAATATGCAGGATTAAGAATTTCATTTATGTTGTATTATTTTGTCATAACCATCCATTTTATTATAACGATAACTTAACTACAGTTGCGTGGCCTGATGTCACGCTTACAAATAAATAAATAAAACCCTCTCTCTGTCATAGCTTTACTGTACCAATTTTTATAATGCTCGGTAAGTTTATATGTGTGGCGAGTGGTCCTTGGGTGGGTTAACCAATAATTCTTGCTACCAGATCTGTCTGCAGTCTCTCTTTCAAAATTTATATAAAATTTCCATACAGTGTTCAATACCATAAGATCTCACAGAGGATAGTTGTCATTGTATAATCTGTGGATATTTATTTATTTGCTTTTTTTGTTTTGTTTTTTTTAGTCACAATCATAACAAAGATGGATTCATTTCGGAATGTAATCACCCTGAAAATGAATTAAATTTAAAAAAAAATTATAAAAATGAACGAACAAACAAAATTTGCTCTTTGTTCTGGCACAATTGTACCAATTTCAACAATGCTCAGTAAATTTATTCTATCAGAATGTGTGTCAAGCTGTCCTTGGACTGGTTTACAATAATTGTATCCACCAGATCTGTTTGTAGCATCTCTCCCATAAGTTGTTTTATAATTTCCACACGTTGTGCAATGACAGTTATATATCTCACAGAGAATAACTGTCCTTGCATAATCTGTGGACATTTACTTGTTTACAATCGTACTCAGTTATTTATTTCGGCATTACATTGCCTTCGGTAAAATGAGAGAAGTTAATAAATATATATACCAGTTCGTCTCTTTGTAGTGTCTCTCTCATAAATTGTACAAAATTTCCACATATTGTTCAATGGCAGTTAAATCTCTTAAACCTCTCAGAGGATAGCTGTCAGTGGAAAATGTATGGACGTTTATTTTGTTTATTTAATTACAAATAACTAATATTCACTGATTGCGGCATGACCTTACTCTCAAAATAAAAAAAAAAAAAAATAATAATAAAAGAATAAATAATTAAGCAAACAAACATATAAACTTAAAAAAGAAATCGCCCTCTGTGCTAGCTCAACTGTACAAATTTCATAATGCTCAGCACATTTTTACCTGCGTCGCCAGCGGCAGAACAGGTCTAGTAACCGCTCGACTCCGTCCGTCCGTCCGAAACACTTCTTCCGTCAAAGTTTTCTTGGCTTCTATGTAAGGGAATGATTTTATATTGGGTCTGTTGCTTCATAATGATGAGTTGTATCGTGTCAGAAATTTTCAGATCTGCCATGCAGCCACTTCCAGTTTTCCGATACTTTGAAATTTTACTGAACCCACTGAACATTGAAATTTTTCGTCAAACTTTTCTTGGCTTCTATGCAAGGGATTGATTTTATATTTCATCTGGAGCCTGGTAATGATCAGTTGTATCGTGTATGCAATTTTCAGATCTGCCGCGCAGCCACTTCCTGTTTGCCGATTCAATTGCATGCAGCGACACAGGTCCAGACCCGGTATTGGTCTTGGCTTATTTTTAGCTTAACTTGACATAGTCAAGATAAGCTATTGCCATCACGCGTGCGGAAGTCTGTTAGTCTGTGAGTCTGTGACGTCTGTTCACATTTTCCTTTAGCACGGGCTACACCCCGCAGTTCTTGTCTGATCGTCATGAAATTTCATATGCAGGTTTGGGGTCATGTCTAGATGAGAACGTCCCCTTTTGGTTGCGATCGGGCAACCGGTATGGCTGCCCGAGCCCAAAACCCGAAAACCATTAGCACAGTCTACAGGTCGTATTTATGAAGGGATTTCATTGTAACTTGGTAGGATGCCTCTGTATAATGCCTAGATGAGAACGTCCCCTTTTGGGCATGATCTATGAACCGTGATGGCTGCCCAAGCCCGAAACCCAAAAACTTTTAGCACAGTCTGCAGGTCATGTTTAATGTGGAGGGATTTCATTGTAACTTGGTAGGATGACTCCTTATGATGTCTAGATGAGAATTTCCCCATTTGGGCATGATCTGCCAACCGTGACGACTGCCCGAGCCCAAAACCCGAAAACCTTTACCACAGTCTACAGGTCATATTTATTGAGGAATTTCATTGTAACTTGGTGGGTTGACTTCATACAATGTCTAGATGAGAAAGTCACCTTTTGAGCATGATTGGGCAACTGTGGCAGCTACAGGGGCCCAAAGCCCGAAAACCTTTAGCACAGTCTAGAGGTCATATTTATGAAGGGATTTCATTGTAACTTGGTAGGATAACTCCAAATAATGTCTAGATGATATCGTCCCATTTTGATCGCGATCATGCAGCCTTGATGGGTGCCCGAGGCCAAAAACCTTTAGCATAGGCAAAAGGTCATATTTATGGAAGGATTTCATTGTAACCTGTTAGGTTGACTCCATGTAATGCCTAGATGATGACATCCCCTTTTGGTCGTGATTGGTCAGTTGTGATGGCTACTAGTGCCCGAAGCCCGAAAACCTTGAGCACAGTCCACAGGTCATATTTATGAAGGGATTTCATTGTAACTTCTTAGGATCACTCCAGATGATGCCCAGATGAGATTGTCTCCTTTGGTTGCGATCATTCAACCATGATGGCTGCTCGAGCCCGAAAACCTTTAGCACAGTCTACAGGTCATATTTATGAAGGGATTTCATTGTAACTTGGTAGGTTGACTTCATATAATGTCTAGATGAGAACGTCCCCTTTTGGACTTGATTGGGCAACATTGACGGCTAAAGGTGCCCGAAGCCTGAAAACCTTTAGCACAGTCTACAGGTCATATTTATGAAGGGATTTCATTGTAACTTGGTAGGATGACTCCAAATAATGTCTAGATGAGAACGCCCCATTGTGGCCGTGATCATTCTGCCTTGATGGGTGCCCGAGCCCAAAAACCTTTAGCATAGGCAAAAGGTTATATTTATAGAAGGATTTCAGTGTAACCTGTTAGTTTGACTCCATATAATGCCTAGATGATGACATCCCCTTTTGGTCGTGATTGGTCAGCTGTGATGGCTACAGGTGCCCAAAGCCCGAAAACTTTGAGTACAGTCTACAGGTCATATTTATGAAGGGATTTCATTGTAACTTTGCAGGATCACTCCAGATGATGCCCAGATGAGATTGTCCCCTTTGGTTGCTATCATTCAACCATGATGGCTGCCCGAGCCCGAAGCCCGAAAACCTTTAGCACAGTCTACAGGTCATAATTATGAAGGGATTTCATTGTAACTTGGTAGGTTGACTTCATATAATGTCTAGATGAGAATGTCCCCTTTTGGACACGATTGGGCAACTGTGGCGGCTTCAGTGGCCCAAAGCCCAAAAACCTTTAGAACAGTCTACAGGTCATAATTATGAAGGGATTTCATTGTAGCTTGGTAGGATGACTCCAAATAGTGTTCAGATGAGAATGTCCCCTTTTGGTTGCGATCATTCAACCATGATGGCTGCCAGAGCCCAAAGCCCAAAAACCTTTAGCACTGTCTACAGGTCATATTTATTAAGGGATTTCATTGTAACTTGGTAGATTGACTTCATGTAATGTCCAGATGAGAGCGTCCCCTTTGGACGCAACTGGGAAACTGACGGCTACAGGGGCCCGAAGCCCGAAAACCTTTAGCACAGTCTACAGGCCATATTTATGAGGGGATTTTAATGTAACTTGATAGGATTAATTTGTTTTGGAATAATTTCACTGTAACTTGGTAACTTTTGTTGATATACGTTAACTGTGAGGGCCACATACATTAACTGTGAGGTCATATTAACCCACCCCTCAGCTCTTTAGTACAGTGTACACCTCATATTATTTTTATCATAAACATAGCACACAGGGAACAGAAATGAACATATTCCCAATTATCACAATTCTTGTCTTATTTCATAATCCTTTCATAAACATTGAACATTATCCTTTTCATCAGACACAACACACAAGTTAAGCTACAGTGTCATTGACACTTTCATTTCTTCTATCCAAATGTGTGTCAAGTTGTCCTTGGATTGGTTTATAATAATTGTTTCCACCAGATCTCAAAAAAGTTGCTTTATAATTTCCCCATATTGTGCATTGACAGTTATGTATCTCTCTGAGAATAACTGCCATTGCATAATCTGTGGACGTTTACTTGTTTACAATCATCCTCTGATACAATTATTTCGGCATGACATTACCCTCAAAAGAAAAAGATAACAAATAAATAAGTAAGTAAATAAAAAAAATAATTAAACGATGAGTAAGTTAATGTTATTTCGCACTTTGTTCCAACTCAGCTGTACCAGTTTCGACAGCTGACAGCGTATAGCTGTCATTGTATAGTCATTATTTGCTTATTGTTTATTTAGTCACGATCATAACAAAGATAGATTCATTTCGGAATGTAATCACCCTGAAAATAAATTAAAAAAAACCCCATTTATTATAAAAATGAACAAACAAAATTCGCTCTCTGTTCTGGCTCAATTGTACCAATTTCAACAATGCTCAGTACATTTATTCTATCAGAATGTGTGTCAAGCTGTCCTTGGACTGGTTTACAATAATTGTTTCCACAAGATCTGTTTGTTTCCACTAGATCTGTTTGTAGCGTCCCTCCCAGAAGTTGTTTTATAATTTCCACACATTGTGCAATGACAGTTATATACCTCACAGAGAATGACTGTCATTGCATAATCTGTGGACATTTACTTGTTTACAATCATCCACTGATACAATTATTTTGGCACGACATCACCCTCGAAAGAAAAAGATAACAAAAAAATAAGTAAATAAATAAAAAAATAAATAATCAAACGATGAGTAAATTAATATTACTTCGCACTTTGTTCCAACTCAGCTGTACCAGTTTCGATAACGCTCAGTAAAGTTGAGCAAAACAAATGTGTGACAAGTGTTTCCTTGTATTGATAACCTGATGGTTTATATTTTTCCCTCCTTTTAAATCATTATCGAAACCCTCAGCCTTGTAGAAGTGTTATTGCTGTCAAACGCTGTTATGTATGGATTCGGTTGACTTGTCAACGGTATTTATAGAAAATTGTGAATGTGTTACAATGAAGTCCCCCACTCACACCACTCCATAACTACATCATTTCCCAGTCTATGACTGTCATTGTACACTATGAGTATGTGGTTTTGATATGATCGTGGAATGTCCCAGTAATAATTCCGGGAGGTGAAACACTGTTTGCTCAGTAAAGTTGAGCAAAACAAATGTGTGACAAGTGTTTCCTTGTATTGATAACCTGATAGTTTATATTTTGCCCTCCTTTTAAATCATTATTGCAACCCTCAGCCTTGTAGAAGTGTTATTGCTGTCAAACGCTGTTATGTATGGATTCTGTTGACTTGTCAACGGTATTTATAGGAAATTATAAATGTGTTACAATGAAGTCCCCCACTCACCATTCCATAATTACATCATTTCCCAGTCTATGACTGTCATCGTACAGTATGAGGATGTGGTTTTGATATAATCGTGGAATGTCCCAGTAAGAATTCCGGGAGGTGAAACACTGTTTGCTTACAGAAGCATAGAACTCCTATTCTTATGGCAAAATAGAGCCCAGTCAACAAAACCCGAGATGGAAGCCCTCTTTAATAGGTGGCATGGGTGTAAACTACTGGCTTATCCTAAATACAGTTGATTCGGAAAAATGTTACCGTCATAAATAATATATAAACACCGGCACTTTCCAATTTGCTTGTAACAAGAGAAAATTACATAAACAAGATATTATCTGCGATTGATCGAATATGTCACATGAGCACTGAAAACAAATGTTTCTGCTCTGGTATCATTGTGTCGCCTGCCCCACGAAGTGGGGAGCGACATATAGGGATTACTTCTGTCGTCTTGCGTCGTCTGCGTCGTCGTCCATGTCACACTTTCTCTTATCTGCCACTCCTCTTTAACCTATGATTGGATTTTGATGAAACTTTGTGATTCTTTATCACATAATGGCATTGTGCACCTCCTATTTTATTTTTTGATCCGCTGTGTTTTTTTCCAGAGTTATGCCCCTTTTCCACTTAGAATTCTGTCTGAAATATTAAAATATAGTGCAGGCGACACACGTCTTCCATGGAAGACTCGCATCTAAGTTTTTTTTTTTCCTCCTCTTTTTTTTTTTGCTTCTCTTGAAGACCTCAGGGTGGCATCAGGCACTCATACAGCTATTTCAGTTTTGCGGGGGCTGTGATGCACACATAGAGTCAAATCAGTATGTGTGCATCACTGCTGCTATCGCGACTGCCCACTACTAAGGGAGGGTGACATTAAACACCAATAAGTACATTAGTATGGAAGAAAACAAACTCTAAATCTTTGCTATTGTTTTGTTTACTGACAATTAACCCTCTTATCATAGACCGAGCCCCAACTAAAATTGTAATCACAAACCCATGATAACATAGTCACTTCCTAAGATTTTGATAGAATCCCCCCCCCCCCCCCCCCACTACAATTAAACCCCATACCATATATATCTTGCCCTCCTTTTAAATCATTATCGCAACCCTCAGCTTTATGCTCATGTTATTACTGTCCAACGTTTTGTTGTGTGGATTCGGTTGACTTGTCAACGGTATTTATAGGAAATTATAAATGTGTTACAATGAAGACCCCCCCCCCCCCCTCACTCACCATTCCATAACTACATCATTTCCCAGTCTATGACTGTCATTGTACAGTGTGAGGATGTGGTTTTGATATAATCGTGGAATGTCTCAGTAAGAATTACGGGAGGTGAAACTTTGCTTGCTTACAGAAGTATAGAAGTCCTATTCCAAGGGCACAACAGAACCCAGTCAACAAAACCTGGGGTGGAAGCCTTCTATAACAGGTAGTATGGGTACAAACTATTGGCTTATCTCCAATACCTTGATTCGGAAAAATGTCACCATCATTAGAAATAAATGAATAAATGACGAGTAAATCAAGAATAATTTGCTTTCTCTTGTGGCTTAACTGTACCACTTCAGTCACTCATGGCAAAGTTGCTAACTGGTCGGGGGCTTGTAAATTTTTGGTGGTCTGAATTTAACGTCCCAAATTTGCTCTGTTACAAATTGTTGGAGAGTACACACAGGCACTCTCCAATTGCTTGTAACAAGAGAAAATTACATAAACAAGATATTATCTGCGATTGATTGAATATGTCATAAGAGCAATGAAAACAAATGTTTCTGCTCTGGTATCAATTTTTTATTTTTTTTTTTCTCTAGAAGCCCTTAGTGTAATATCAAGCACTCATACAGCTATTTCAGTATTGCAGGTGCAGTGATGCACACATGCAGTCAAATCAGTGTGTGTGCATCACTGTTGCTATCGCGGCTGCCCACTACTAAGGGCGGCTGACAATAATCAGCAGTAAGTGAACTACAGTTAAAACTAGAAGTCCTGTCATGAAATGCGCACAAATAGCACGTCGATCTGCGCGTTAATCTACGCGTTTTGACCATAGTAAGACTGTCAAATTCTGTGCATATGGCCTGTGCACAAGCAATGTTTCAGCCAATGGACCTCCGGTTAACCCGGAGGTCCATTGACAGAAACATTGCCTGTGTTTACTAAGAGTAACCAGGAGAACCTGCCGTGCTTTGGATGCCATCCGATATGGCAATTGCGCGAAATTCCTCTGTGCAATTAAGCCTAGATAAGCGCACAGTTCGGGACAGGACTTCTACTTTTAACAGTAGTATGGAAGGACACAAACTACAAACGTTTGCTGTTGCTTTGTTTACTGACAATTAACCCTCTTATGATAGACCGAGCCCCAACTAAAATTGTAATCTCAAACCAATGATGACATAGTCTCTTCCTAAGACTATGATAGAGCCCCCCCCCCCCCACCCCCCTCCCCCACTACAATTAAACCATCACCCCATAGAAAGCTACTCCCACTTCACTTACCTCCCCATTTCGATGTACAATGTCCAGTATTATCGCATCATATGTTGTTGTTGATTATTTGTTAATGCAATTGTTGACTAAATCATAACTATAATTTAGGGCTGTCGCGACTATCATTTTTTGTAATCGACTAATCGTGACCAGTAATCGATGGTTAGTCGATTAATAGTCGCTTCCCATGATTTTCTAGCAAATCATCCTTCTGTTCGTAAAACTCTGAAAATGACAATGGCACCAGTGTGTTCAGACGAAGTGGGGTTGTGGAAACAACAAATCGGTCCCGACTGAAGCTACATGTAGTCCAATCTTTGACCCACAGTCCGTAATATAATTTTTGGGGTTGGTACGTCCTGTAGGACGTACCAACCCCAAAAATAATATTACTGACTGCGGGTCCAAGTTTGAACTAGATTGAAGCCGATGAATTAAAATGAATTTACCAAAGAACGTTCCTGCATATGTTTCCTTCCTGCAATAAGTTTCTCGAAATTTTGAACATTGAGATCTATGCATTCCCTCATCAGTTGTTAAAATTGGATCTTACTCTGAAGTTCCGAACTTTGAGAAGTGATCTGACGTTCTGACTTTCGTCATAATTTTGTCACTTCCGCGCTTTGGGTTTTCCAATGGGTGCATTCGTGTGTGCAAGACTGGAGAAATTCAGAAGAATCTATTCTTCTCGAGTAACTGTGAGTGTTCTTTCTTACTCAGTCAGTGACAGTCGTACAGTCTTCCGGATATGAATGTTAACTATGGTTAGATATTTAAAGTTATTCACCTTCATTGATTATTCACCTCACAAAATAATGCAATTTAGCCCCGATGTTTAGTAGACGTGTACCACCTTGAAAATGAACGAAGACCGACTAAAAATAAAAAACGTCGACTACTTCAATAGTCGACGGTTAGTCGACTAATCAAATAATCGCGACAGCCCTACTATAATTGTTTAAGTTTAACAGGCAATAAATAGTTCCCATCATTGATTCAACCCCAACTTGCAATATCACCGACATGCCTTGACCAGCCTCTATATTTCATATGGTACAAGTAGGCCATGACATGATCTCGCTTGTCAAACATTGTTATTTTCAAAATGTGACATAAGCACAACAACTGTAGTCTTGTAGATAAACCAACTACTTGCTTGTAACTGCAATCTTAATTTTGTTTTACAATTGCTGTCAAATCAGTAGTTCTCAATTATATTATACATGAGTACTTCTGATCAGCGTTTTCTCTCGGCGTGGTACAACTGTAATATTAATTATCAAGCACCTCGTTTAACACGAACCTGGTGGATTTTGTACTAAAAAGTGTTTTCAGAGTTTTCTCTAGGGGTGGTACAACTGTAATATTAATTATCAAGCACCTCGTTTACCACGGACCTGGTGTTTTTTGTTTTTTGTTTTTTTTTTTATTAAAAGGAAATGACTTCATGTGACACAATTGGACTTTATTAAGTTGCCATATTAAGGCACAAGTTAGTCCTATAATGGTTTATCGTCCCCTGAGCACCAATGTGCCTAATAGCATGTAGAGCACATTACTGCACTGGTTATTTTCTATTTTTTAACTGGTTTATTTCATTCAAAACAAGAGTCCGTATTGATTGAATTGACTGACCCTGCTAACGCCATGTTGAGGCACTATCTGACCCTGTAATGATTTATTGTCCCACCTAACCCCCGGGTTTGAATGTTGTCTGTGTGCCTAAGAGGGATTTGGAGGTGGGAGGTGGTGTGGGGGTGTATCAACCCAACCCCCCCACCCAACCCCCACCCAGCTAGGAGTATTTTTTTCAATTGTTGGAAAAATATATAATCAATTTAAAAGATATCACCTAGCGCTGCTGTGCAACCACCTATCGGAACCACTCACAGTTTGGAATTTACACCGGTGACACCCCCCTCCCTCGCTAGCTGAAACCCTCTAGCAACATCCCTGGTGCCTAGTGACACATGGGTCACACTGGAGTCCAGGGGGAGTCGTGTCTCTTCAGCTACTGTTTTATACTGAACCAATTACAACTGTGATAAGTAATAAATGTTGTAATTCTTACTTGCATCGCGCGAAGCGGTCGCTAATTTGCCTATTCAAAATTGTGATTGAACAAAGGGGAGTTCATTGTCTATTGGTCACTGTACATAGTTTACAGTATATTGATTATGGAACAGTCTAGAATCATTGTGGAATGTTAGGTACATCGTGGGGGCGCACCCCATTAGCAAACCTATTAGCAGTTGCATAATAGAATAACAATGTTGAATGGATAGCACTTTCAAAACACATACTAATCCTAGTACCATCGGTACCAAATTGACATATTTATTGCATTCGGTTTGACTAAATTGCATTTCATTGAATACAAACCATGCAACTTGTCGGTAATTAACCCGATACTCACTGCATTCCCATAGCTACCTTGACCTGCACGAATGTGGTGTCCGTACGTACAGTATATCCACGTGATCTGTCCTGCCTTGTTTGACAAAGCTCCTCGAGCTGTGTCAAAGAGGACATGGTAGACTCAATTGGCCCACAGAATATAGGAAAGCGATCAATTTTCTGATAATCATAATCGAATACTCATGTTAGCTGAATAATTCTCACTGGCCGAGTGGCTTTTTGAATGAAACAGGTCGCTACTCCACAAGGTAACGTACAAAACACCAAACTGGATTGAAAAAAAAGATCGTACCATTATAAAAAATATTCCTCAGAGCAGACCAAACCAACGGAAAATCAAACCTGGCTTTCGTGAGTAGAATGCCCAGATTTATGTTACTCTGTAATCTATTACAATTTCTTCACTTGTTTGTAAATATATTGTTTGATAACTCTCACCATCTTCATCAAACATTGTCATTATATTTTATTGTACATATTCTTGACAACACGATTATGAATTCTTATTTCGAAACTTTAAATTGCTCACTAGAACCTTATTTACCAGTACTTAACTTCGGAACTAACCTCGGAACTTGCCCTCACCTCTCCATACAACACTATGGCTAACAAGTTTACTCTGGATGAGATTCAAAGCAACGATTCTTTTGATTTCGTTAGTAAGTTCAATACAACTGTCACTGGTAATTCCAATGATGAGTCCCATCCAGCATTCGCTATTGATAGAAACTGTTGCGAGTACTATAGCCTGAAAGAATTTGAAACGACTGTAGTAAATGAAAATAAAACTCTGTCTTTACTCAACATGAATTGTCGAAGTCTGAACGCTAACTGGGACAACTTCCACAACCTAATTTGCGATCTCCAGCCATCATTCAACTTTCTAGACATTGTTGGAATAACAGAAGTTTTTGAAGTCGGAAATAATGAGTACACCCTTGAAGGCTATCATCCGCTAGAAACCCGCCTGCATCCCGACCGAGACGACGGCCGAGGAGGAGTTGCCATGTTCGTAAAAGAGTGTATAGGCTATACAATCCATAATGATCTCTCAGTTTTTATCCCTCATGTTTTTGAATCCTTGTTCATAGAAATTACTTCCAAATATAAATGTATAGTTGGTATAATTTATAGACCTAACACAGCCCCGAAAGCCGACCTTGACTTGTTTCTGGAAACGCTTACACAGTTGATCAGTAAGATAAATAATGAAAATAAAACCCTCGTGGGAACCCCGGGAGGTGAAGCAGTGCTTGTTTACTGTGATAATCAAGCTCTGTTTCACTGGTAAAATAGGACCCAGTCACTAATGCTTGGGGTGCGAGTCCTCTAAAATAGGCAACATGGGGTATAAACGATTGATTGACCTCGACTTTATCTCCATGTTGTGGTCATGATTAGCCATTGTGCAGAAGTATGTGACCTTAAACAACAATAAATAAATAACTAATATAATAATAATGAAAATAAAAAGGCCTTCTTGATGGGAGATTTTAATATTGATCTTCTTAGTTTTGGTAGCCATAACAAAACTAATCAATTTATTGATTTAATGTTTAGTGCAGGTTTCATGCCCGTCATCACAAAACCAACAAGAGTTACAGATTATTCTGCGACACTAATTGACCATATATTTTGCAACAGAAATGAAAATAACAAAGCAGGAATAATCATCACAGACGAGAGCGATCACTTTGCGACATTTTATGTCGACGAGATTGTACATCGCAGTTACACATGTAAAGGAAAATTTGAAAGATCATTTAAAGAGGAGAACTCAATGAGATTCAAAAACATTCTGTCTATTTGCGACTTCTCAAATATATATAATGCAACCTGTCCTAATGAAGCCTATGAAAATCTGACTGACCATCTCCACCAAGCCTTCAGTGGCGCCTTCCCCTTGAAAAAGGTATTTGTTTCCCCCAAATGGGTAAAATACGAGCCATGGATGACTGCCGGTCTGCTACAATCCTCACTAAATGAGGAAAACCGTCTTAGGAAAAAACTAAAAAATCCCTCAAACTACAATGTTGAACAATATAAAAACCACTGTTGTATTTTCAATCGCCTGAAACGTAGTTTGAAGACAGAATACTAGAACTTTGTACTCCTGGAGAATAAACATAACATCAAGAAGACTTGGGAAATTCTTCGTAAAGCCATAAACAGATCAAATCGCTCCCCAAACCTACCTATCACCTCCAAGGAAAAGAATATGGAAATAACTGACCCTGAAGAAATAGCAGAAAAATTCAACCTGTTCTTTGCTCACATCGGAAAAAATGTAAGCAAACAAATTCATAGTGTTAATTCCGATTTCTCGGATTACATCAAATTTAATAATGCCGAGTCATTTTTTATCTCACCTACAAATATACAGGAAGTTGTTCTATGTGTAAGTGGTTTACGGCCAAAAATGAGTAAGGACTGTGACAACATCTCTACTAGTCTTTTAAAAAAGATAATACCAGAAATAGCAGAACCATTAACCCATATAATTAATCTTTCATTCTCAACTGGAAAAGTCCCTGATAAAATGAAAGTAGCAAAAATCATACCAATTTTTAAGTCTGGCGATCATAATCTCTTTAACAACTACAGACCAATCAGTATCCTTCCTGCTCTCTCCAAAGTTCTGGAAAAGATTATGCACCGAAGACTGACCAATTTCCTAAACGAAAACAAGCTAATATACTGATATCAATTTGGATTCCGCAAGGGGCATACAACATTTCATCCAATACTGCATCTTATAAATAACTTTACAGAAAGAAATGACAGACCAACGAAAGAGTGCACATTGTCAGTTTTCCTTGATTTCTCCAAGGCCTTCGACACAATAAATCACTCAATTCTGTTACAGAAACTGCAGTCATATGGGATAAGGGGTGTAGCCAATTCGTGGTTTAAAGACTACCTGTCTGGTCGCTCACAATTCGTCTCATATAGGAGTAAGTCCTCGGATTTCCAGCCTGTAGTCATGGGTGTCCCTCAAGGTTCTATTCTCGGGCCCATCCTATTTCTCTTGTTCATCAACGATATTAGTGAATCAACGCTTCTGAAGATACTGTCATTTGCTGATGATACAACTGCGTTCACCTCTGGTAACAACCTGGACACCTTAATTGACACTACGAATAATGAAGTGTCAAAAATAAGTGATTGGTGTGCTGCTAACAAACTCCTCCTGAATGCCAGTAAAACAAAATGCATCTTGCTCCACCCGCAAGGCTCAACTAATGTTGCGGGTAGGCATGTTACTGTAAATGGCACAAGCATACCTTTAGTTAGTAACAATAATGATGATAAATTCATAAAATTTCTTGGCTACAATATGGATGAACATTTGAGTTTCAAACACCACGTCTCAGCCGTTTGTTCCAAAATATCCAGGGCCATGTATGCAATAAATAGAGCGAAAAAAATACTTCCCTTCAATGCCACGAAAACCCTGTATTATACCCTGATACATAGCCATTTATTGTACGGGATTCAGGTGTGGGGTCATATACCGGCTACTAAGAGAATCTTCAAACTCCAAAAAAAGGCAGTTCGTATTATAGGAAATAAAAGGTATAATGCGCACACCAACCCACTATTTAAAGAACTTCAAATTCTAAAATTTGAAGATCTGTACACACTGCAAGTTCTCCTCTTTATGCATGACTGGTACAACAGCAGATTACCGGATTGTTTCATTGAGACCTTCAAAATATATACAAATCCATCGGGTGTGGATACAAGACAATCAGGGAAACTCCAAACTTCTAAACCAACAACACAATTTTCAGCTAAACTCCCACCACACACATTTCGAAACTTATGGAATCAAATCACGCCCCAAAAGCAAACTCTCTCTAGGCCCCAATTTAAGAGAACTCTCGTTGAAGAGTTCTTTGATTCGTACCAGTCAACAGTAAATTGTAATAACCCATGGTGTCCTGCTTGCTAATCATAACCGCCCCCTCCCCCCCCCCCCCCCCCCAAATAAAAAAAAAACAAAAAAAAACTGCCACCAACTTATTTTTGTAACAGCAAACGCCTATAAAAGATCATTTCGTTCTTTGCCTACGTGAGAATGAGAAACACTATAACCCTCGCTGAATGGTTGATTAGTGTACTACTTATTGTTTTAATTATTGTACTAATTAACAAGTCATGTCCCTTGTCTACCTCGTTGTATAGAGGTGGGGACGCTACAGATGTATCAGTGGTTAATTCTCCACCCTACAAGTTTTGATAACTCGCGAATATGGGCTGCAGGAACTGGCGATGGGTTTTTTTTTTTTTTTTTTTGTCCCGTGGGGGTTGGTCTTATCCAACGGTTCACGGACTGGCGGCCCATCGACGCCATTTGTAATCATTGTTCGGGGGTTTGATTTACCCTCTCGTACATTGTTAGCGTTTCTCTCACAAACCGTTTACTATCCACCATAATATTATTCCAAAAGAGGTTCTATCACTAAACCTAATGTGCCAATGATAGAAACTATAGCCCTTACCGTATAGCCCTTACCGAATTGTTGCTTAGTGTATTACTTATTGTATTAATTATCGTACTAAACAAAAAAGTTGTATCCCTTGTCTACATCCTTGTAGAGTGGTGAGGGAGGACGCTACAGAGGTATCAGTGGTGAATTCTCCACCCGACAAGTTTCTAATAACTGGCGAATATAGGCCACAGGAACTGGCGATGGGTTTTCGGTCGTGGGGGTTGGTCATATCCAACGGTTCGCGGAACAACGGCTTATCAGCGCTTTTTGTATTCTATGTTCGAGGGGTTGATATGCCCACACGTACATTGGTAGCGTTTCTCTCACAAACTGTTTACTATACCCCATATTATCTTTCCAAGAAGAGGTTCCATCACTAAACCTAATGAGCCATCAACACAAATCTTGCTGTCAAGAATATACTTTTCGTCAAAAGGGAATGGCAGGAAGACAGCCTCTCAGGCTATGCCATTTCCTTGAAGCGCGTTCAACTATAACCTGTTTTATTGTTATCTTGCATATTCTTATGCTGCAAAATAAATCAATCAAATAACCTATTGTGCAGTCGCACATTTTAAGATCGACGTAACTCCCACATAACATTAGCAATTGTTTTGGGGTTATTTTCAGGCCTGGAGACATTGTACATCAGGGACCGACCTGGGCATGCGCCAGTGCGTATTTGGTTCTGAAACATCAGGACCTGGCTCTTAAATCTCAGAAATAGACTTCTCAGTTGGCGCGTAACTTCTCAGATCATATTTTGATATTCTTTCGATGGATAATCGAGAGAGACACTCTTACATGTATTATATATATGATTATCATTTATCATTGTTGTAGAGTGCTTAAGTTAATACTTCAAGTCTTAATTACCGAGCATTAATCTTCACTGTGGTTTCTGATCAAGTCTTGGCTGCCTAAATAGGCAGCCAAGACTTGATCAGAAACCACAGTGAAGATAAATGTTTGCTACAGTGTACTAAATGAAAATGATGAGAGCTATTACATACTTGCAGTGTGTGTTACAAACAGCAGTGTGACTCCGTAAATTGAAATCTGACGCATGAATTGAAAAAATAGGCTCCGAGGCTAGAGCGTATTTTAAATAGCCCTGATCGGTCCCTGGTACATCATACAACATGTATTATTTATGAAAAAACAATTTACTCTCTTTTGAAGCTGAAAGTTACAAGAATGTACAAGAACAGATAAAAGATGAAAAAACGGAAGAATTTTCCATTACACTTAAAGAACAAAGAACTGGATTGAGTTATAAAATTAAAGGAGGAAGACAAATTACTCTGTTAAATGCAATGAAGTCACATGATAAGTTAAAAAATAAACGATTGCATGAAACCGTGTTAAGTCCTTGTAAGGAAGACAAATGTAAAGGAATACCAAATTTAGGTACTCCACTCTATCTTGTTGATGGTGTAGAGTTTATGTATGATCGTCCATTTAACATACCACTAGGAGAGTTTCATCATCGCACAAACCTCTCAGTTGAAAATTTTGATTCTGTAATATTAATTCATATTGAAATGAACCAATGCAAGAGCATTCTTAAGCGACCCATACTGGCTGAACAAACATTAACAATACCAGCAGTGATAGGTTCTTCTTTGTATGAAGCATTTCATTGGGATGGACGATTTCAAATGGAGAAATTTGGAAACATTGAGTTACGGGAAGCTTACAGCCAAATTGACCAAATTATAAAGTGGAGATCACTAGATGCCTCTGAAATGCTATCTCCAATAAAGAAACAACATTGTGTATTCTATTACAAAGTTAATAAGTCTTCAACACCAAACATGTATCGGTGTCATAGGCAAAAAATAGAAGAAATGATTGGCAGACAGCAGATAAAAGTAGAGAAAAGTCAGGAAAAAGTTTCCGTACTCGGTACTGAACAGCAAGAAATAGAAGAAATGTTTGACAGACAGATGGAAGTTGAACCTAGGAAGAGTGTGAAGGTGGAGAAAAGTCTAGTTACTAAATGTGATGAGGTGATGAACCGTTTAATACTTTGTATCAAACAAATATATAAAGATGATAATTTAATTAATGAACAAAGTTTTCATAAAATGGAAAAAGACATAAGGAATAACATTTTCACAAAATTGGCCGGATATAGTAAGCATGATAAATTTAAGCTGTCTGGCTCCCTTATTTCTATACTCAATTATTATCAAAGGGCTGTATGTCGTATTATGAATGAAAATATGTCACCTGTGGGAGTTGGATGGCATCTCGGGCAGGGGTATATTATTACAAACCACCACGTGGTTTTTCCTTTTCAGAACAACCTAGGAAACATTCGAATATCTTTTGATTATAATGTTGGGGATGATACTAATGATATTTTACCCAACATTATTCCCAAGGAAGATCATACAATGAAAATTTATGATGTTGAGAAGAAGGTTTATATTGAAAATGGTTGTATTGAAAAGATAACTGAAGAAGGGGGCTTTCTTTTAGGAGAATCTTTTGATTATTCCATATTAAAACTACAAACTGATAACACATGCAACATACCTGTTGTTTCACCGGAACATTTTCATAGTCGACCAAAACCTGGCAGTATTATTCATATCATTGGCTGGACAGGAAATTCATTAACTAGGGAAGTAGACCTCTTCTGTCTTATTCTTGGTGAAGGTGTTGAAAACTCATACGGGAAATCAACATTCTTTGCTAAGTTTCCAGGAAGAAACTATCATACCTGCATGCTACAAGGTAGCAGTGGTTCTCTTGTAATTGACAATAACGGGAGACCGGTTTTACTACATCATGGTGGGGTGTTGAATGGGAAAATAAGTTTGTATGAAGAAGGCATGTGCCTGTCAGAAATTAAAAGAGATATATTGAGTCAGTTGAAAAATAAAAATGGTGTTGAATTTGAAGATATCAGAGCAATATTTGAACATTCACCAGTGGATACAAACTAGTGCATATACAGTACTGCCATGGCAATAAGTTCATAATCAAAAATAATCCCCTCTCCAGCTTTTCAGATTTTAGTTTTAAGTCCTCTCCTTGTAAATTAGCCCAGTCCCTGACATTGGAATGACATCAACGACAGTCATGCTGGTAAGTTATTACAATGAAAAGACCCCTTACCCAATGTTCCAATAAGAGACTTAGAGTAAAATCTTCGCCCTCTGATTGGATGAGAGCCGGCATAGTCTGTTTTATGTTTACGGCATTAGTAGCAAATGTTACTGTCTGACACTACCACACGAGATATTTGAAATGACCTGGCCTGTTTCGTAATTGCTTCATCAACAGAGTGACAAGCAAGCCGCTTTATTTTTCTACATTTTTCACAGTGCAGCAGATGGTGTTCCGGATAAAATGTCTTTTAAATTACTAACCGATTTACGATTTGAACTAAGATAGAATGAGTTTATCTGGTTTATTGATTATTTATCCGGTGCTGTGCTATGTGGGGTTTTTTTTGGTAAAGGAATACATAACAAAATGTTCCAAACTGTCAACACTCTCGATTGTTTGAGGGGTGGGGGAGTCGTTTTAAAATGCGAATGTTACAGGACTCTTAAGGAAAGCAGGAAAAAGAAACGTACATTTTTATTTGCGTTTCAAACATGGTTAAAAGTAAATGCACATTTCGATACCGAGTTCCATTTTTTTCTAAGTGTACATACGTCATAGATACGACTTGCAACAAAATGGAACCAGGTAGATAATTATCTACTTGGTAATAAATAATTATACGTCTGTCTTCTAATTATAGGATCCTTCTCTCATTGTACTAATCAAGCATCATGGGCACGACTTACGATATGTGGTCTGTTGTGTTCGAGCTTGTTGCAATAAAAAATGGATCCTTAATTTTTCAGCTCTGTAGGTACTAGGAAGTAGAGTTTGGGATACAGGGAAGGAAGCCCCGACCCCATCTCTGTTCATTCTTGTTTAAATACGCATTTCCAGCAAACTTAAATGGGGGCATGTTTCAAAACATTTTCTCGGGTTATAGGTGCAACCCCACCCCTCCCCGCCTCCGATTATAGTCGATTTACAGTCTCTCAAATCAATTTGAGTTCTGCAGGTTGGTCAACTAATTACAAGAGTATTCTCTTGTAATTAGTCTTAATTAATTCTCTATTAAAATCATATTTTTTTAAACTATGGGATATTTACTTTTATCATATGACTCGTTCATTTTGTTCACTTTAAAACATTTGATATTTTGTTTTCATAATAATCAGTGATAAATAAAGCCTTCCGTCAATTTCATTGGTCAGTTTCAAAACTAGACAATTTGATTGGCTGAACAAAATACAACTGGGCCACATTTTCATAATTTGCATACTTAGAGTTTCAAAACTGGACAATTTGATTGGCTAAACAAAATACAACTGGGTCACATTTACATAATTTCAGGTTTGTTAAACTCCAGTTCCGACGTTTATATTACAGCTTCATATGGGAGCCTGAATTTTAACTTATTTTGGCAGTGCAGTATGAGAATAATTCTTTAAAAATCTTTTTCTTCGGATCCACCAGTCAAATTCTATTTATAGGTAGTGTACAGCGGCCTTAGGGTAGAGCTGTAGGTTAACCGAAACCGAACCGAGGTTTTTAGTTTTTTTTAAAAAACCGAAACCGTTGACATCCCGTAATCTAAGGTTTTTCGTTTTTTATTAAATACTCTCTTGCCAGCTCTTGCTGCAGAAATTCACAGAATGTAGCCATCCCAGAGTAGTGAGAGTACCCAGACACTGCCAATGGCAGTGTCTGGGTACTCTCACTAGTACTCCGGGAAGGCTACATTTTGTGAATTTCCGACATTTCAGTTTAGTTGTTGTCAGACCTCGAAAAATGGCCAAGCACAATAAAAGTTCTGTACATTTGGGTAATTATTATATTGGCCTTCCTGATTCTTCATGTATTATAGCTTATTTCGGACATTCATTGAGTTACACTCAATTTCATTACCATTCAGTTATGACTCTGGACATAAAAATGAGTTTTATTGAATTTTACTTGGCCTCATGAACAAAACGAAAACCAAACCGAACCAAGGTTTTTCTCCACCTGAAAAACCAAAACCGAAACCGAACAAGAAATTTAAAAACCTACAGCTCTACCTTAGGGGTCAGATTCAATTTTGCTCAACTCATTGGGTTCGTATTTGGGCTCCTTTTTGGGAACTCAAACTTTGAATCAATGCAATATGAGAAAAAGTATTTTAAAATCTCCTTCAAATCTAATAGTCAGAGTCTTTTGTTATTTGGTATTCAGCATTCTCAGGACTGGGTTGGATATTGGATTCAAGTTTGTTCAAATTCATGTTTATGTATTCATATTTGAGCTCCTTGCGAAATACAGTTAAAACTAGAAGTCCTGTCATGAAATGCGCACAAATAGCACGTTGATATGCGCGACAATCTACGCGTTATGACTATAGTAAGGCTAGGGGAGCGTGGTGGCTCAGTAGGAAGAGGTGCAGGCTGCAAGCCGAGAGGTCCTTGGTTCGAATCCCACCTGCGGCAACCACGTTGTGTCCTTGGGCAAGATACTTCATCTCCATTGCCCGCATTGGGGGCACGATGACGCCGTGTACTAAGGCATACTGCACGTCGATGGTACGCATGTCTTCAACCAATCTAACCCTGCCTGTGCTGCAGTGCGGAGTTACGATGTTGGGGAGCTGGCAGCTGCTCGTCGTTGCTCTGTGGTTGGTCGAAAAGATTAATGTTTGTTTAAATTGGGCCCACCAGGCCTCATGACACCCTAACTGCCCCCACCCCTGATTCTAATGGGTGAAAGGTTCTATTGTATCAGCATCTTGTAAACTGATTTTAAATTTTACAGCAAGAAATAAAAATTAATCAAATGCTACTCCCTCCCTCCACCGTCAAAAAGGAACCCTTGATATCCAGGGAATCCCCCCCCCCCCCCCCCCCCCCCCCCCCCCCGCCCCACATGCCATTGACATATGAGTTGGAAACAAGGTTTGCTGCTCTTCCTTGGAAACCGAAAAATAGAATTCCAGGCCCTGGGAAAATGATACTGATAATGGGAAACGTTACTGATAATCCAGGCATTATTTTTGTGGCTTCTGGATACTAGACTAGATGCTGAATGTGGCTTTAAATCCTTAAACAACTGTCTCAAGTGGGCGGTGCAGGCACCCCCCCCCCCCCCCCCCACCCAATGAGAATGTCCAATGTTGGTTATGGTTGGCCGCACACAATAACTACCACCTGCAATGGGCACCATAGCTGCCATCATGTTTTACTTCAGCACACCCCACAGGTTGCAGTTATCTTCTCCCTACTGCCTTGTCTGCAGGATGACTTCAATACAAATCTTCCTGTCATAATCAGGGATGTGGCGACAAGGGGGAGGGGGGGGGGGGGGAAGAATTTTTTTCAATAGTTGGAAATTCCGAGGTCAAAAATCAAATAGTTGGAAATTCAATAAATTAACATTGTTCATGAAAAATATTAAAATTCCAACTAATGATGAGAAATTTTGATCTTTTATTTCCAACTGGAAACTTGAGTTTCAAATTTCCTACTCTAAAATTGACATGCCCTCAAAATATCGACTCTGACATCAATCCGGTAAATTTTCTGACCCAGACACATTATAAATGGTGCTTTTTCCGTTTCAGGACCAGTGAAAATTTTCAGAAGGGTTCATAAGCATGTGTATATATATATATAATCACTTTAACCCAACGCAGACGTTTTCAAAATCATTATTTTAAATATCATTAGGGCCCCGCCGAGAGGCGGACGTCCTATAGTGATCGCTCTGTCCGTGCGTCCGTCCGTCCATCCGTAATCTTTCTCTCTTAATAGATAAGGTTTTGATATTTGACATGTGGGTATATTAGCTCAAGACGATGTGTCGCGTACCATGGTTGTCATGCTTTGACCTTGAACTTTGACCTCAAGGTCAAATTATTCCGAATTCTTTTCTGACTAGTTCGTGTCCGTGCTGTAACTTTTTTCCCTTAATAGATAGGGTTTTGATATTTGGTATATGGTTAGATTATCTCAAGACGACGTGTCGTGTTCCAAGGTTGCCATGCTTTGACCTTGAAGTTTGACCTCAAGGTCAAATTATTCCGAATTTGGGGTTCTTTTCTGACAAGTTCGTGTCTGGGCTGTAACTTTTTTCCCTTAATAGATAGGGTTTTGATATTTGGTGTGTGGATAGATTATCTCAAGACGATGTGTCGCGTACCAGGGTTGCATGCTTTGACCTTGAAGTTTGACCTCAAGGTCAAATTATTCAGATTTTTTTTTTCTGACATGTTCGTGTCCGGACTGTAACTTTTTCCCCTTAATAGATAGGGTTTTAATATTTGGTATGTGGGTAGATTATCTCAAGACGACGTGTCGCGTACCAAGGTTGCCATGCTTTGACCTTGAACTTTGACCTCAAGGTCAAATTATTCAGAATTTGGGTTTTTTTCTGACAAGTTCGTGTCCGGGAAGGGATTTTAGATTTTACCTATTGCTTGAAATATTTTAGTATTACGGTTCACATCAGTTTATACCTAACATCGGTTAGTTGCTGCGGCGCCCGCAGAGATGGATTCCATCTCCGTGATATCAAGTTTTTTTAAATTTTTAAAAAAAAAAAATTCAACAAAACCATATCATGTGACCCCTCTTTGGAACGAGCTCAATGAGCTCGTTCCAAAGCGGGGTCACATGACATGGTTTTGTTGAAATTTTTCGAAAAATACTATTTTTTCAGCAGCTGTACTTGCATACAGTTAAAACTAGAAGTCCTGTCATGAAATGCACACAAATAGCACGTTGATATGCGTGTTAATGTGCGCGTTATGGCCCAAGTAAATCTATCATATTCTGAGCATATGGCCTGTGCACAAGCAATGTTTCAGCCAATGGTCCTCCGGGTAACCCGGAGGTCCATTGGCAGAAACATTGCATGTGTTTGCTATGAGTAACCAGGAGAACCTGTCGTGCTTTGGATGCCATTCGATATGACAATTGTGCGCAATTCCAACGCTCAATTAAGCATAGATAAGCGCACTATTCGTGACAGGACTAGTTTTAACTGTATTACGCGGGCAGATGTGGGCGATTTGTTGGTTAAAGGGTTAAAAGATATCACCCAGCACTGCAGTGCAACCACCTATCAAAACTACTCACAGTTGGAATTTACACCAGTGGCAACCCCCCCCCCCCCCCCCCCCCCCCCCCACCCACCCCCGTTCCCCAGCTGAAACCCTCTAGCCCCACATCCCTGGTCGTAATGCTTTTTGACATACTGACAGACAGTAACCAGTATTTGGCTATCAGTATTTTTCCGGTTCTTTAGGCAATAGGTGTGTCCATAGGGCTGTTTGGAAGTGAGTGATGCGCACATCTCCAGCACGGTATGGTCTATGGGCCTGGGTCAGGAACATCACCAAATGAGTCAAAACCCAAAGGAGGTTAATAATGTTTCATGGTCACTGAGATCATTCAGGGGTCATTGGGTGCATGTTTCAGAAGTACTGGCAATCACGTGTTACGGCACAAATCCCCCCCCCCCCCCCCCCTCACTCCCCCCCCCCCCACACGCACACACGATCGGAGTGGCTCAGTGGTTACAGCTTGGACCTGAAATCAAAAGGGCCACGGTTAAATCCTTGCCATGGGTAACTGCATTGTGTCGACGTCCTTGGGCAAGATACTTTATTCCAATTGCCCAGTTGGGGGAACAGCTCTGTGTACTAATGTGTACTGCACATCGATGGTGCACCTGTCGTCAACCAATGCTAACCCAGCTTTTGTGGAGTTAATACATTGGGGATTCTGACAGTTGCTTTCCATTGCTTGGTGGTTCTCTCAGGGTTCTCTGGCTTCCTCCACCCGTCAAACTGTCCAACACAAGTATATCTAGGAGTGTCATATTTAAGCGTGTCATGTGGCCTTCTGATTTTAACTTTGCATCTGTAATGTAAAAACACTAAAACAAAATCTGTTTCTCCCACACTCAGCAGTGGCAACCCCAGGAAGTGGAGCAGTGCTTGTTTACTGCAGTAAAACGTTCTTCTTTACAGGTAAAATTGAACCCTGTAACCAGTACCTGGGGTGAAGTCCTCTAAAAGGGGCAGTATAGGTATAAACGATTGGCCAAACTTGAGTACTTACGTGTGCTGTGGTCATGATGTAGCCACAGATGCTGAAAGTGACCATAAACACCAATAAATAAATAAGTAAATTTTCCCAAACCACTGCAACAAATGCGTCCATATGTTTGTGGCTAAAAGAGAAACAATAAAGATTCTTCACCCAAACCACTGTTTTAAATGCAGTGGAACCCTGTCATTTGACTAGCCACTTGGCTAATGAAAATTATTCAGTTAATGGGAGTATTCAATTAACAGGGATTGAGCTTTGTCAAACAAGATAAAATACTTTAAATGCCTGTATTGGATGTATTTAGCATGACTGTGGTAACTCATAGGAAAAAAGGTGTTTTGATGCTTTTCCACTTTCTCGGTTTTACTATGCCATTCAAGTTTTTTTTATTTTTACTTCTGAACTGCATTTCCTCCATTTGAATACCGACATCTAATTTCTTCTCAAATTGTGGCATGGCTGCTGCAGAGCAGCCACGCTACATTTTGAGTACAAACTGAAAAATAGTACAAAGGTGATAATCACCGTGATATAGATCAATGTGCATATTAATGCTTCGTGTACTTCTCCAGACTTGAAAACTTAGACCAAAGTTCACATTAATGCCCTCCACCTGTGCAGTCATATTATTCTGCGCTCGTGTATTTATGTAAATATTCCTTGACAAATGTCACCTAGAAATGTACACAATTTAATGGAATTTCTGTTTGTTCTCTCAAACTGTGGCATGACTGCTGCACAGCAGCTACGCTACATTTTGTATACAAACTGAACTGTATACAATGGGATTTAATGAAATAATACAAAAGTGATATCCAGATCAATGTACATATTAATGCTTCGTAAACTTCTCCAGATTTGAAAACTTAGATCAAAGTTCATATTAATGCCCTCTCCTATTATCTTGCGTTCAAGCATTTATGCAAATATTCCTTGACAATGTCACATGGAAATGTACACAATTTAATGGAATTTCCGTTCGTCCTCAAACTGTGGCATGACTGCTGCATAGCAGCCACGCTATATTTTGAGTGCAAACTGAAAAACTATTCAAAATTGATATGCAGATCAATGTACAGTAACTACAGTTAAAACTAAAAGTCCTGTCATGAAATGCGCACAAATAGCACGTTGATATGCGCGTTAATGTACGTGTTGTGGCCCATGTAAAGCTATCAAATTATGTATATATGGCCTGTGCACAAGCAATGTTTCAGCCAATGGACCTCCGGGTAACCCGGAGGTCCATTGGCAGAAACAGTGCATGTGTTTGCTATGAGTAACCAAGAGAACCTGCCGTGCTTTGGATGCAATTCAATATGGCAATTGTGCCAACGCGCAATTAAGCCTAGATAAGCGCACTATTCGTGACAGGACTTCTAGATTTAACTGTACATATTAATGCTTCGTGCACTTCTCCAATTTTTGAAAATTCAGATCGAAGTTCATATTAATGCCCTCCACGACGTGCAGTCATATCACCTTGCGTTCGTGTATTTATACAAATATTCCTTGGCACAGCCACATGGAAATGTACACAATTTAATGGAATTTCCTTTTGTTCTCAAACTGTGGCGTGGCTGCTGCAGAGCAGCCTTGCTATGTTTTGAGAACAAAGTGAAAAATAATACAAAAGTGATATCCAGATCAATGTACATATTATTGCTTCGTGTACTTCCCTAAATTTGAAAACTTAGATCAAAGACCATATTTATGTCGTTCACTATATGCAGACATATTATCTTGCGCTCGAGTATTTATGTAAATATTCCTTGACAACGTCACTTGGAAATGTTTACGATTTATTGGAATTTCCTTTTGTTCTCAAACTGTGGCGTGACTGCTCCGCGGCAGTTATGCCACATTTTGGGTGCAAACTGAAATGTACACAATTTATTGGAATTTCCGTTTGTTCTTAAACTGTGGCATGGCTGCTGTGGGACGGCCATGCTACGTTTTGAGAACAAACTGAAAAATAATACAAAAGTGATATCCAGACCAATGTACATATTAATGCTTCGTGTACTTCTTTAGATTTGAAAACTAAGATCAAAGATCATATTAATGCCGTTTACTGTATGCAGTCATATTATCTTTCGTTCGTACATTTATGCGTGCAAATATTCCTAGACAGTGTCACATGGAAATGTACACAATTTAATGGAATTTCCGTATGTTCTCAGACTGTGGCGTGGCTGCTGCACAGCCACCACGCTACATTTTGAGTACAAACTGAAAAACAATTCAAAATTGATACCCAGATCAATGTACATATTAATACTTCATGTACTTCTCCAGATTTGAAAACTCACATCAAAGTTCATATTAATGCCCTCCACTATATGCAGTCATATTATCTTGCGTTTGTGTATTTATTTTATGTAAAGATTCCTTGACAATGTCACTTGGAAATGTACACAATTTAATGGAATTTCCGTTTGTTCTCAAAATGTGGCGTGCCTGTTGCACGGTAGTCACTCTACATTTTGGGTACAAACTGAAATGTACACAATTTAATGTGATTTCCGTTGGGTCTCAAACTGTGGCATGGCTGCTGTGGGGCGGTCACGCTACGTTTTGAGAACAAACAGAAAAATAATACAATAGTGATATCCAGATTAATGTACATACTAATGCTTCGTGTACTTCTACATTTGATAACTTAGATCACAGTTCATATTAATGTCCTCCACTAGATGCAGTCATTTTATCTTGCCTCTGTGCTTTTAGGCAAATATTCCTTGACATGTCACATGGAAATGTACACAATATAACGCTACATTTTGAGTAAAAACTGAAAAACAAGTCAAAATTGTTACTCTCGGAGCAACCGAGCATCCATGCTGCAGTTTGAGCACACACCAAAAAAGAAAAACCTGTGGGTCATCATCAATAATATTAGCGATGACTAGTCCAGTGTATATTTTAGCGCCATCCATTATGTGCAGCCAAACAATCCCACCACCACGTATTTTTCCGAATATACCCATACCAACATGACAGAATATACTCTGATCAGTGAAGTTATAATGACCTGATAACTGTCTACACATCTTACTTGCAACATGAACATCTACACAACTGATAGGTACCGCCGACTTTAATGTTTTGATTACACTCCCCGTATTTGACTATCTACAAGTTCAATTTTCCCCCCATGAAACCATGTATCCCTTAACCTGAAAGAAGAAGAATAGATCCACCTTGTCTAATTTTATTATAATAATAATAATAATAATTATTATTATTATTATTATTATTAGTTCACTACTTTGTATTTTTTTCTAGCCCTTCCCACCTTCCCACCTAACTCAGTGATAAATGAGAGATAAATTATGAACATTATTTAGCAATATCCACTCGATTCTCTTTACTCACCCACTCACCTCCCATACATACAGCAACATTCATTTCAAAAACTCACACTTCAGTCTTGTCTTGAGTTACCATAGCCTAAGTTACAATATTCTCAACAGCAGAGTAGAACACATGTGTTATTATAACCTTTTGTTTCCTCCACTATGTGTCAATTTTCATGATGACCAGTCCAGTCTCGCTTGATAATGTACAGAATGATGCAGACTTCGACTTTGTAACACAATTCAATCGTGAAGTTAACCGTGTTTCTGCTTCTGAAGATGATCCTATCACCCCACTTACTGCCGATGTGAACACCTGCAAATACTACACTGCGGAAACGTTTTCTACAGCAGTGGACACGTTTTACAAATCCTTTGCCTTACTTAACATTAACTGCAGAAGCTTAAATGCCAATTTTGATCAACTAAAGAGTCTGCTCTGTGATCTCCAAGAAAATGAAAACATATTTGACATCATAGGTATTACTGAAACATTTAGCATAAACGAAAATATCTCTTACACATTAGATGGCTATCATCCGCTTGTTCTATGTTCTCGTCCTGTCTGTGATGATGGTAGGGGTGGGGTTGGTGCCTTTATTAAAGTTTCTATACCATTCAAAATAAGGAACGACTTAAGCATTTTCATTCCTCATGTGTTTGAATCTCTATTCATAGAACTCAGTGGAAAACATAAATGTATTGTAGGAATTATTTATCGTCCGAATACTGCTCCAAAAGCTGATCTGGACTTGTTCTTAGCTCAATATTCAAATCTACTTGATCAGATCAATACTGAGAGAAAACCAACCTACCTAATGGGAGATTTCAACTTAGATCTACTCAATTTTTACCAACACCGAAAAAAACAATCAATATTTAGAAGCCCTATTCAGCTGTGGTTTCACGCCGATGATAACCAAACCAACGAGAATAACAAGTCATTCGGCAACTATAATTGACCATATTTTTTGTAATAGATTCAATTTACATACGTCTGGAATAATCGTTGCTGATGTGAGCGATCATTTCGCTACATTTTACACCGAAAATTTCAAGAGTACCAACCATAATGACAATATACAGCAGCCTAAGAGAATTTTTAACACACGAACTATTAATTTATTCAAACAGCTACTATCTGAATCTGATTTTAGCAATGTATGCCAAGAGGACAGTGTTAACGAAGCCTATGAGAAATTTCTAACAATTCTAAATACGGCTTTTAACCAAGCCTTTCCGTTAATAACATTAAAAAAAACCCAAAAATACGTAAAAAGAGAACCATGGATGACCTACGGTCTTCTACAGTCCTCCCGAAACAAACACAAATTACTTGAAAAAAAATATAAGTCCCCGACCATTGACAATATCACAAGATACAAAAACTACTGCCAAATCTTCAATCAACTTAAATGTAAACTTAAAAAGAACTATTACAGCCAGCTGATTTCAGAAAATAGGGGAAACATCAAGAAAACCTGGGAAATTCTCCGCAAGGCAATAAATAAGTCTGATATTCCTCCCCCTCTACCATCATCGTTTATTGAAAACAATGAGGAGTACACTGCCCCCATCCAAATTGCTGAGAAATTCAACAACTACTTTACCAACATTGGAAATCGTGTATCCAACAACATGGTAAGTCCCACACATCGATTCTCTGATTACCTAAACAACAGCGCCACCGACTCTTTTTTTTTTGTATCACCTGCAACCCATGATGAAGTTATATCCGCTGTAAAATGTCTTCCTAGGAAAACATATACTGGTCAGGACAGCATCTCACCGAAACTACTAAAAGACATTAAACATGAAATTATTGTTCCTTTAACTCACATTATAAATACCTCTTTTTCAACTGGAATTGTACCATCAAAAATGAAAATCGCGAAAGTAATACCAATTTTTAAATTAGGGGATAAACAGTCTTTCGACAATTATTGTCCCATTAGTATTCTTCCTTCCTTTTCTAAAGTCTTAGAGAAGTTAATGCATAAAAGTTTATCACATTTCTTAGATGCACACGGCATTATTTATAACTATCAGTTTGGATTCAGAAGGGGACACTCAACATTTCACCCAATAATGCATCTTATCAACCACGTTTCCTTAATGAATAACAAAGCAACTAAAGATTGCACACTATGTTTTTAGATTTTTCCAAAGCATTTGACACTATTGATCATGAAATACTCGCTCGAAAACTTGAACGCTATGGTATAAGAGGTATAGCTAATTCTTGGGTTCAGAACTATCTCTCTGGGAGATCCCAATATGTTCAATTCACCAGTGAATCGTCAGAGTTACTCAATGTCACTACAGGTGTACCCCAGGGCTCTGTACTTGGTCCTCTTTTGTTCGTCCTCTGTATCAATAACATCAGTGAATCAACTGATATGCGTATTTTATCCTTTGCGGATGACACATCAGCCCATGCATCTGGGAACGACCTTGACCTCCTTACGGAGATGGCAAACAATGAATTATCAAAAATCAACCACTGGTGTTCTGTGAACAGGTTATCTTTAAATGCTAACAAAACTAAAGTCATACTTCTTCATTCCCAAAATGACAACTACAATTACGATAACGTTCAAACCCACATTACATTGAACAACTCAGATTTAATAATAGCAAGTAACAATCGTGACCACAAATTCATAAAATTTCTAGGAATCAAAATGGACGAGAACCTTAAATTTCATCACCATGTATCTACACTCTGTACAAAAATATCCAGAGCAATTTATATCTTGAATAGAGCAAAGAATTTTCTACCGTCCTAGACATTACGTCTACTCTATTTCACTTTAATTCAAAGCCACTTAATTTATGGTATTTATGGTATTCAAATATGGGGCAACGCAACAGCTACCAAACAAATTGTAAACTTACAAAAGAAAGCTGTACGTATCATAGCGAACAAAAAGTTCAACTCACATACAGACCAGCTGTTCAAACATTTAAAAATTCTTAAATATAACAATCTGTACAAATTACATTCACTTTTATTTATGCACGACTGGTCGCAGAACAATCTCCCCGTCAGTTTCAATGATACATTTCAATATAGATATCTCTGTCTACGCGTGGATGCCGACTCTACTGTAAAGTCATGTTTTACTAGTTTGTTGTAACCTGTTGTTCAATTGCGTATTTTACAATTGGTGTAATCCACACTTAACATAAATGGTCGTTCACCGACACTCCCGTGCTATAGGTGGAAATTATTATGCGTATTGTGATAGGTTCTGCCACATTTTTCAGATAGAAAAATTCAGTTTGTCTGTGATGAGTTTGTTTGTCTGTTTTACTTGTGGTTTAATGACACATTCAACAGCCAAAGTCACATCGTGTACGAAAGTTTTACGGGTGGAGAAAGCTTGAGTACCCAGAGACAACTACAGAGCAGCATCAAGGACTCCTAAATGTATTAACTCTACCTGGGTATGGTTAGCAGCAGCTGAAGGCAAATGCACCATCAATGAGCAGGATGCTTTGGTACACAGTGCCTCCTTGCCACTACTTTGGCAATCTGGGTTAAGTGTCTTGCCCAGGAATCTGTGACAAGCAGAAATCACATTTTACAAATGGTTTCACCTCAATCACCCATCTGTATGTTGAGTAGATTTCTCCTTATATCACTAGCAGGGTTACCCGGCATTGCACGGGAAAATGTAGGGGTCATATGAAAAGTACCCCCCCCCCCCCCAAAAAAAAAAATGGGGCCGCATATTTTTCGACCCAACCCACCCTACGGGTGGCACACTCGACCCCACCCTCTGGGTGGGGCCTTCGATCCCGTCACCTTTAAACCCCCACTATTAGATTCCTGGTAAAAAGTTACCCCTAGTAGACCCCTTTGAGGACCTATATAGCTGAAATCCATCAATTTTGCCCCTCCCCACCCCCACCCCTGCCACTTTTTTAAACACCATTGGATTCCTGATAAAACATTACCCTAAGTAGACCCCTTTGAAGACCTATATCGGTGAAAAAAAATTGGTCATAACTTTCTCTGCCCCCACCTCCACCCCACGCACTTTTTTAAACCTGTCGAGGACCTCTGCCATAAAACAGTACCCCTAGTAGACCCATTTTGGGCACTCTGGATGACCCCATATTCATTTCTATAGTGGGCAGACAGACAGAGATACAGACATTCTAAAATATAGTATGGATTGGCACGATTGTGTTAACTCCATCTGTAATATCTATTATATAACTGCAGGTGTTGTGGCTCAATGGTTAGAGTATCAGACTTCAAACCGAGAGACTGCACTTGAATCCTGACAAGGGGTAATTGCATTATGATTTTGGGCAAGCACTCAGTCCCGACTGCTCTTATAGTGGTAAAGTGTACCGCATGTCGAAGGAGTACGTTCCTTCAACGAATGTCAAGTTGCCAACCCTACATGTGTTGAGTTAGTATGTTGGCAGTCTGATAGTTGCTTGGTGGTACTCTCTGGGTGATCTGGTTTCCTCAATCTGTAAATTGTCAAAAACGAGATGATCCTGACTATCGAAAGTGTCATTAAACCCCAATAAAAAAAAAGAAAAAAATGTAAATGTTACTACATGTATGTATGTGTTATTTGCTTGCTTCCATCATGTATACAAATGCAGAAGCAATGTTTCAGGTACAGTTCAAGTCAAAAAAAGATTGTAGGATAACCACTACAAACTATGTACCTTACACTTACAGTTAAAACTAGAAGTCCTGTCCCGAACTGTGCGCTTATCTAGGCTTAATTGCGCACAGGAATTGCCATATCGAATGGCATCCAAAGCACGGCAGGTTCTCCTGGTTACTCATAGAAAACACAGGCAATGTTTCTGCCAATGTACTTCCGGGTTACCCGGAGGTCCATTGGCTGAAACATTGCTTCTGCACAGGCCATATGTACAGAATTTGATAGCCTTACTATGGTCATAACGCGTAGATTAACACGCAGAACGGCGTGCTATTTGTGCGCATTTCATGACAGGACTTCTAGTTTTAACTGTACAAGACCAAAAGCTGACAGCATTTTTAGCTCAGCTTTGATGTAGTCAAATTTGAGGTAATGCCATGGCCCGTCGACACTCTGTCCATCTGTCTGCCTGGACGTAGTCAAATTTGAGGTTATGACATGGCCCATCGTCCATCTGGACGTCTGTCCGCCCATCAACAATTCAATACGACTCGCACTAGAGGCGGAATTTATGAACCGATCTTTACAAAACTTCTTAGGTACCTTTGTTATCACTGTGGGACGAGAACAAGTGTTTTGGGGTGCGGTCCAAAGTTCAAGATGGCCACCAGCAGCCATTTTGTACCGAAAATTAGTGCAATAGTTTTTTGCACAGAACTTCTGCATGAAAGTTCTGATTTGAATAAATTTTTGTTTGAATGTTTAGTAACATGGAATACATTACATACAGTACAGGTTTTTTTTCACGTGCAGAAATTACGCAAATTAGATGAACTTTGATTTATTCAGTGCTACTTACACACAGTAAAGTACACATGTCAATACGGCCCGGGCTAGAGGCTGTATTTATGTACAGATCTTCACGAAACTTCTTGGGTATCTTTGTTATCAGCTTGGGATGAGAACGAGTGTTTCGGGGTGTGGGCTGAAATTCAAGATGGCCACCGGCATCCATTTTATGCCCAAATTAGTGCAATCAGTGTTTTGTACAGAACTTCTGTATGGAAGTTCTGATTTGAATAAAGTTTTGTACGAATGTTTAGTAACATGGAATACATCACATATAATACAGGGTTCTTTTCGTGCAGAAATTATGCAAATTAGATGAACTTTGACTTATTCAGTGCAACTTATGCTCAGTAAGTACACATGTCAATACGACTCGGGCTAGAGGCTGTATTTATGAATTGATCTCCACAAAACGTCTTAGGTACCTTTGTTATCACCTTGGGACAAGAATGAGTGTTTTTGGGTGGGGTCCAAAATTCAAGATGGCTGCCGGTGGCCATTTTATACCAAAATTAGGTGTAATCAGTTTTTTGAACAGAACTTCTAGGACTACTATTGTTATCATCATGGGATGGTAACGAGTGCTTTTGGGCTCGTCCAAAATTTCAAAATGCCTGTCGGCAGTCATATTTACAGGAATTTTGTGTATTGCATTTTTAGCTGCGACTATCAGCTCTGTAAGTGGCAATGTCGGTCTGTCTGTCGGACGGTCGGTCTGTCTGTCTGTGACCAACGAGTTTCAAAACTCAATAACTTTTGAAATACTTGATGACTTTATATTTGGCATGTAAGTGTAAGATACACTTACATGCCAAATATAAAGTCATCAAGTGTTTGAAATACTTGATGACTTTATATTTGTCATGTAAGTGTATCTTATTGATGTCTAGCCACTGTTCAATGCATGTGTTGTTCCAAATATTTTTCTTGGAGTTATGGCCCTTGATCAACTTAGAATTTTCTGACCAACGCATTTCTAACACCACCCGTCGCATCTAAGGCGTCGATGTCGCGATTTGTTGTACAGAACCTCTAAAGAAGATTTTTTATGTCGGTAATGTTTGCTGTAAATTTATTGGGTGCTTTTGTTATCACTGTGGTATGAGAACAAATATTTTTGTGTTCAGTCAGACCCAGAAAGGGAGATAATTAAAAACAAATTCAAAAAACACCAGGCAAAGTAATGTTTTTTTAAATTCGGCATCCCTAGGATGTGTATATTCAAATGTGTTGAAGCCAAGTTCATGTGTTAATATTTGGTGTTGTTTGGGGAGGGTAAACATTATTAGCACAACCCGATTTTCTATTTCCAATGAGAAAAATAAAACTTCCTCACCCGTGGGAACTTTATGAGCTAAAGATAAAAAATTCAAATACCTATATTTTAAGAAGGACTGGACAAATATTTATTAATTAGTATGACTCAACCTTGAAAGGGTTTGAATCAAACAGGCCAAAACAATTGTTACATTTGGCTCATGGTGCACCATACAAGGATCCCCATTGTAACATTTACCCCATGGAAATTTCTTTTCTAGTTTAGCATCTAACTGTCGTCCACATTTACAATACTTTACCTGTACATTTGTTACAGGTTACGGTCAGTATTTATGTACGGACCTTTACACTACTTTTCACATACCTTTCATGTACATGTCTTACACAAGTTGAGCTAAAGTGTCATTGACACTTTCATTTTGGAAGGCTCTCACTGAGATTCTGATCTTATCAGTGCAGGAGCAGCAGTATACTTAGTTTATTGTGGTTATGCTACAACTTATTTCAATTTATAGTGTAATGGCCCTCCAGGTTTCACCTGAATCATTGTGTTTTTTTGTATGAGCTTTTACAGAATGATTTTTTCCATTGCATGTATTTATTTGTAATTAGCGCCGAGTGATAATGTTAAAAAAATATGTTTTATTACTGAATTATTTTTAGCTCCGCCTGACAAAGTCAGCAGAGCTTTTCTGATATCGAGTTGTCCATCGTCCATCCATCTGTCGTCCGGTGTCAACATTTTGTTTGTCCGAGCCATTATTTCTTTACCACTGGATATTTTTGTGTCGCCGCCCCACGAAGTGAGGAGCGACATATAGGGATTAGTTTTCTCATCTTGCATCGTCCGCATCGTCCACGTCACACTTTCTCTTATCCGCCACTCCTCTTTAACCTATGAATGGATTTTGATGAAACTTTCAGTGATTCTTTATCACATAATGGCATTGTGCACCTCCTATTTTATTTTTTGATCCGCTGTATTTTTTCCAGAGTTATGCCCCTTTTCCACTTGGAATTCTGTCTGAAATATTAAAATATAGTGCAGGCGACACACGTCTTCCATGGAAGACTCACATCTAAGTTTAACAAAACTTTATAACAGTATGTATTGCCACTAGGCAGTGTGCCATCAATCATAAGAAGGTCTCTATCCATAAAGGTCACAGGCGACATGGTAATGGTAACACTCGGGAAAACATGAACATTTTGTTTGTCCAAGCCATAATTTCTTTACCACTGTGTATTTTTGAACGAAAATTTATAACAGTATGTATTGTCAATAGACAGTGTGCCATCAATCACAATAAGGTCTGTATCCATCAACGTTAAGGTCACAGACTACCTGGTCAAAGTAACACCAATGTATTTGCCAAATTTTATTGTGTTTTCAATTTTTGTCTAATAAACAAAGCTAATGAGCCTTCATTGAACAAGCTCAACAAACTTGTTCCAATGAGGGGCCATAAGCTATGTTTTTGACATAAAAAATGATGATGTCTGCTATCCGTTTTGGGTAAAGGGTTATTAGAATCAGAGATTGGGGATCAAAAGATACCCTGAAAATGGCTGCCTCTGAAAGTAGTTGCCCTGGGCGGGGCTATCTTTTTTCTATGTTAACCCTTTACCCAATGCAGACGATATCAAAATTTATTATTTTAAATATCATTTTTTTCAAAATTCTCAAAAAATTTCAACAAAACCATATCATGTGACCCCTCGTTGGAACGAGCTCTTTGAGCTCGTTCCAACGAGGTTTCACGATATGGTTTTGTTGAAATATTTTGAAAAATAATATTTCTTCAACGGCTGAATTTGCATATTACGCTGGCGGATGCGGCTGATTCATTGGGTAAAGGGTTAAGTATTGTTAAATACATTTTCAGTCATTCCTCCTTTAGATTTTATCTTAACTCACGAATGGTCCAGTTGGATTAGATTCAATATTACGCCAGATGAATAGATTGATTAATGAATAGTCGCAACTAGTGACCAAGGACTGAGGAACACACTGACAATAATCATCAACACTGACCCTTTGTTAATTCAGTATAATTACACTGGGGGTATATTAATTGTGACTGTCCACCATATTGCAAAAATCAGTCTAAAATCGGCTAATTGGCACTTTAGAAAAGTTTGTTTTTTTCAATTCAGTGGTGGAAAGCAGGCATAATTGAAAATGCACCCACAAATGTCGGAGGAAATAAATGAATAATTTTTTTGACAATGTTTTGTTAGATGCTAGACACTCCCCTTGATTGCTTCACCCCTCTCTGCATTTGTAAACAAATGAATGCTGATAGGAAAAATAAAAAAAAAAAGATGAAACAGTTTGCAAACACTTTGTAGGCTGGCATAAGAAAATATCTTATGGGACATTTAGTTAGCAGATGTCCCGTGGGAATTCCGCAAAGTGGAACCCTGCAGGAGAGCTATAGTGATCACTCAGCGTCTGTCGTCTGTGAACATGGTGTTTGCGCCTTCTCCTCCCAAACCGCTGAACCAATTTAATTGACATTTGAGATAATAGTTTGTTATGACATCACAATTTGATTTTGTTCAAATCAAGTTACCTCGCCCATGGGTAGGGCCACACCCAAAAAGTGTGCTGAAATCTTAAAAAATCTTCTTCTCATGAACCAGCAGTAGCAGAGACTTGATATTTGGTGTGCAGCTTCCTTTTGAGGTGTAGACTCAGATTTGTTCAAGAGAAGTTTGTGGGGCTATACTTGGCGTCGTTATGGGAGGGGCAAAATTTTTTGCCCCCGCCCAAAATTTCTATTTTCCAAACCGAGAGGCTGATTTGAACCAAATTTCATGTGAGGGCTTATTATGTCATAAGTACCTAATTTATGCTGATTTTTTTTCCCCGTAGCCCCATGGGAACCGCAGGAGCTAAAAATAGAAAAAAATTAAAACGCCCTTATCTCCAAAACTGCACGGCACCGAGAATTTTTATTTGGTGTGAAGCTTCCTTAGGACCAGCAGAAAGAATTGGTAAAAAAAATTGCCATCGGTTGTATATAGGGTACAGTTTCGGGACTTTGAAAAAGTGCTGAGTCAGCACTTTTTAACACTGTAGGCAATGGGAAAAACATTAAAAAATCTTCTCCAGATTGAGCAGGCAGAATCTTTTGATATTTGGTATGCAACATTGTAGGGTGGATCTGATTCAAGTTTGTTCAAATCGGTCCCCTGGGTTCATATTTGGGCTCAGTATATTAGCCTGATTTCGAACTTAGTGCATTTCAGACAAATTTCTTAAAAAATCTTCTTCTCCAGATCCAGCAAGCAAAATCTTTTGATATTTGGCATGCAACATTGTAGGGTGGATCTGATTCAAGTTTGTTCAAATCGGCCCCTTGGGTTTATGTTTGGGCTCAGTATAGGAGCCCAAATTTGAACTTACTGTATTTCAGGCAAATTTCTTTGAAAATCTTCTTCTCCACATCCAGCAGGCAGAATCTTTTGATATTTGGTATGCAACATTGTGGGGTGGATCTGATTCAAGTTTGTTCAAATCGGCCCCTTGGGTTTATATTTGGGCTCAGTATAGGAGCCCAAATTTGAACTTAGTGCATTTCAGGCAAATTTCTTTGAAAATCTTCTTCTCAAGATCCAGCAGGCAGAATCTTTTGATATTGGGTATGCAACATTGTGGGGTAGATCTGATTCACGTTTGTTCAAATCGGCTCCCTGGGTTTATATTTGGGCTCAGTATAGGAGCCCAAATTTGAACTTAGTGCTTTTCAGGCAAATTTCTTAAAAAATCTTCTTCTCCAGATCCAGCAGGCAGAATCTTTTGATATTTGGTATGCAACATTGTGGGGTGGATCTAATTCCAATTTGTTCAAATCGGCCACCTGGATTCATATTTGGGCTCACTATAGAAGCTCGAATTCGAACTTAGTGCATTTCAGGCAAATTTCTTCAAAAATCTTCTCCAGATCCAGCAGGCAGAATCTTGTGATATTTGGTATGCAACATTGTGGGGTGGATCTGATTCAAGTTTGTTCAAATCGGCCCCCTGGGTTTATATTTGGGCTCAGTATAGGAGCCCAAATTTGAACTTAGTGCATTTCAGGCAAATTTCTTTGAAAATCTTCTTCTCAAGATCCAGCAGGCAGAATCTTGTGATATTTGGTATGCAGCATCCTTAGGGGGTGAGATGCAAGTTTGTTCAAGCCATGCCCCTAGGTCCATATTTGGGCTCACTGTGGGAGCTTGAATTGTAACTTTGTTCGAAATGAGGAATTTTCTTAAAAAACTTCTTCTTCAGATCCAGCAGTCGGAATGGTTTGATATGTGGTGAGTAGCATCCTGGGGGGGGGGGGGGGATTCAAGTGTGTTAAAGCCAAGTCCATGGGTCTATATATGGGCTCCCTGTGGGAGCCCAAATTATAACGTAGTCAATATGAGGAATTTTTCTTTAAAAATCTTCTTCTTCGGATTCAGCAGTTGGAATGTTTTGATATTTGGCTTGGAGCAACCTTAGGGGGCTGATATTCAAGTTTGTTCAAGCCAAGTCCCTTGGTTCATATTTGAGCTCAACTATGGGAGCCTGAATGACAACTTAGTTCAAAATGAGGAATTTTCTTTTAAAATCTTCAGATCCAGCAGATGAATGCTTTTGATATTTTTTATGCAGCATCCTTCGGGGGGTAAGATTCAAGTTTGTTCAAGCCATGTCCCTAGGTCCATATTTGGGCTGATTGTTGGAGCTCGAATTGTAACTTGGTTCAAAATGAGGAATCTTCTTTAAAAATCTTCTTCTTCAGATCCAGCAGTCGGAATGTTTTGATAATTGGTGTGCAGAATTTCTAGGGGTGTGAGTTTCAGGTTTGTTAAAGCCAAGTCCCTGGGTTCATATATGGGCTCCCTGTGGGAGCCCGAATTATGACTTAGTTCAATATGAGGAATATTCTTTAAATATCTTTTTTTAGATCCACTGGTCAGAATATTTGGATATTTGGTTTCAGCTTTTATTAGGAGGAGCAGATGCAACTTGTGGAAATCAATTCTCTGGGTTGATATTTAGGCTACCATGTCAGGTGAGCGCCCTCAGGCCCCCTGGGGCCTCTTGTCAGAGTTATGCCCCTTTTTCGATTTTGAAAACTCTATTTTTTAGTTTCCGACCAAGAACTTAAGCTGTGTAATTGACCAAATCAAATGATATTTGTTGTGTAAGTGTATCAACATAAAATACAGTTCAAATTGGGGGTTTGACCCAGCATTTTTTACCAGAGTTATGTCCTTTTATCAATTTCGAAAAATTCAGTTTATTTCGGGGAACGATGCTGAAAGTGACTTCAAACATCAAAGAGTTGGCAGATTCGGCATCACTTAAGGCTTGGCGAGAACCTTAAAATGCTCAGCTAAAGCCTCGCCAGCTATTGTTCTCACTTCAACTCATGGGACACTTTATCCACCAACTAAACATTTTATAACTTATAATAATATCAGGAGTGCCATCACTTCTCATCCGTCGGCATACGTACATACGGACGGACGTACATTCACAATTTCCTTTGGCACACCTCACAGGTCGCATTTATGATCAGATCACTTTGAAATCTGGCATGCTTGTTTGGGTGACCTCTAGATGGGAGCTATCGATTTCCTTCCATTTCCATCAAAACATGTTGCCACTGGCAACGATCTTTGAACTTAGTTTAGTCAGGCATCAGTATATTCCTTTGGCACGCCATACAGGGCACACTTTTGATCAGATCTGTTTGAAACTTGGTATACTTATTTGGGATTACCTCCAGATGGGAGCTGTCGGTTTTCTTCGATGTCCACCAAGAAATATTGCCACTGGCAATGACTTTTGATGAACTTAGTGCAGTTCTGCATCAAAATTTCCCTTTGGCACACCCTGCAGGGCACATTTATTATCGGATTGCTTTGAAACTTGGTATGCTTGTTTGGATAGACCTGAAGATGAGAGCTGTCGATTTTCTTCAATTTCCGTAAAAAAATGTTGCCGCTGGTAACATTCTTAGAGCTTAGTTTGGTCAGACCTTTATATTTCCCTTTGGCGCACCCTGCAGGGCACATTTATGATTGGCTTGCTTTGAAATCTGGCATGCGTGTTTGGAGTGACCTCTAGATGGGAGCTGTTGATTTCCATTTCCATAAAAAAATGTTGCCGCTGGTAACGACCTTTGAACTTAGTTTAGTCAGGCATCAACATATTCCTTTGGCATGCCTACAGGGCACAGTTATGATCAGATCAGTTTGAAACTTTGTATGCTTGTTTGGTGTTACCTCAAGATAGGAGCTAGTGATTTTCTTCAATTTCTGTCAAAAAATGTTGCCGTTGGCAACAACCTTCGATGAACTTCCTGCAGTTATGCATCACTATTTCCATTTGGCGGGCGCATCCTGCAGTCAACATTTTTGACTGGATCGTTTTGAAACTTGGTGTGCTTGTTAGGGGTGACCTCGAGATGGGAGCTATTGATTTTTTCCGTTTTCGTCAAAAATAGTTGCCATTGCCAACGACCTCTGATGAAATTAGTAAAAACATAGTGCAGTTATGCATCAACATTTCCCTTTGACACGCCCTGCAGGGCACATTTATGACTGGATCCCTTGGAAACTTGGGTGTGCTTGTGTGGGGTGATATCTATATGGGAGTTAATGATTTTCTTCCATTTCTGTTAAAAACACAAAACCATTTACCATACCTCCAGTGCTAGTTTTACCTGTTAATTTAATATCGATTATTGAGTAAACTCCTGTTAATTGAATAAAAAATATTGCATTTTGTTGATGATTTGTCCTGACAATCACCAACTTCCCCTTGTTTATTGTCCTATTTGGCGTCAGTACATCCAATACAGGCATTTATATGACACGAGGTGACACTGGCTGTCGAAAGTGCCGTTAAAACCCCAATAATTAAACAAATACAGACATTTAATTCTTGATAAGAGAACAAAATAAATTCATAATCAAAGTTTTAATGGATGAATGAAGCACAAATGGAGACATTTCAGACGTTAACGTCATGAGTTGATGTCATCCAAACCCAATATCTAGTGTGACGATATTCTGTACATCACTTTCGTACTCGTAAAACAAATGGAGCATGGCTTCGTCCAATTTCAAAGGCATGCTATATTTATCGTATTTGTGCTGTAAGCCCTTCGTCTCAACCTCGTTCAATTCAATGGCGTTGTGTCATTGTAATTTACAACCAAGTTTCTTACACGTTTCAATTTCAATTCGCATCTTTTAGGTGTTGTTGTCATGATCGATTCTTTTTTTTTGTTTTTATGAATTATTGCAATAATGTATATTTTAAATTTTGTATTTTAATAATTTGTTTAAAAAGTTTTGTTTTTTTTTACTCTTTATATATATATATAAAAAAAAGAAGTTTTTTAATTTTAATTTCTTTAATGTGAAATTTTGTTTGTAAAAAGTAATGAGATCATCTTAGATCTCATTACTTTTTTTCCTTCTTCGCTAAAAATCAATCTCTCTATAGTTTATATTTCCAAGTCCGTTATTAGCATGTTGACATTCGTCATTTTTCCACTTACAAAAATGTTTTGAATATTTATCTTTACTCTTTTGAGTTTTTTTACATCGGTGAATGCGCTCTCACCAACCGATTTATCCACGAGTTTGAGTGAGATTATTGGATATATGTAAATTCCATAGAACAACAACAAATCGTCCTTGTCGAATTCTATATATATTTTCTTAATTTTGTGTTGAAATAATAATTTGTTAAAAAAGTTTTGTTTTGTTTCTCTCTCTATATATATATACAAAAAAGTTTTTAATTTTAATTTTCTTTAATGTGAAATTTTTGTAAAAGTGTTTTTTTCTCTTTATATATATATATAAATAAAAAGTTTAAATTTTAATCTCCTTTTTTTTCTCGTATTGATTCAATTTATTCTACCTTTAAGGAACAGAAAAAATTGATTAATCTTTTTTTTGGTTTTTATGATTTATTGCAAATAATATATATTTTTGAATTTTGTGTTTAAATAATAATTTATTAAAAAAGTTTTTTTTTTTTCTCTCTCTGTATATATACAAAAAAGTTTTTAATTTTAATTTTCTTTAATGTGAAATTTTAGTAAAAGTGTTTTTTTCTCTTTATATATATATAAATAAAAGTTTAAATTTTAATGTCCTTTTTTCTCGTATTAATTCAATTTTTTCTCATGTTAAGGAAAATAAAAAAAAAGATTAATTTCACCAAAAAAAATTTTTTGGAGGGAATTAAAACATATATATATATAAAGACTATTTTAAAACTTTCTAACAAATTATTATTTAAATACAAAATTAAAAAAAAAAAAATATATTCTTACAAATGAAGCAAACAAATAAAAAAATGGAAAATTTAGATGAGTACACTGTACCTCAGTTAAACAAGATTTGTAAAGAATTAAAAATTTCAAATTTTAGAAATCATAGAACCAAATCAAAAAAAAATTGAAGCCATACAGGAGTATCATTCGCACGGTGATGGAAAGAAAAAAAATCGAAAGATCTAAAGTGAACAAACTTAAACAGATTTGAATTCCGAAAAAAAATAAGCTGATGGCAGTAACACCTGACAATAGAAAATGAAACGCAGAGCGTGATGAAAAAATACTTGAGAAAGTTAAGTAGTTTCTTCGATGAAAAGGGAAACGAAATGCAGATAGCAACGACATCAAAAAATGTTTTGGTTGGGAAAAATGAGAAGAAAAAGGTGGCAAAGGGAATCAAAATGCCAACGTCGAAAAAAAAACGTTCCGGTTGCAAAAAATAAGAAGACGACCAAACAAAAAGCAGTCGAAGAATTGCAAGTTTTAAAAAAAAATAAAATAAAAAAAATGAAAACGAGTGATGTGGTTCAAAATCTAGACAAACAAGATATATTGAACAAAATTCGACAAGCAATCGACAAAGGGAAAGGAGAAGAATAAGTAGCACGAATCATCACAGAAGCATTTCAATTGAATCCCGTAGAATGGGAGAGTGCAATCAAAGACATTTTTAAAACTTTCGACATGGTTTCCTCGTTCGAGAAAGTCGATCGGAAATTGTTCATGGAACGGGTGAAGAAAAAAGTATTGGATTTGTTTCACGAACACATTGACGTGGGACTAAAAATTAAGATGATACTCCATTGTGCAGTGAATAAAATGGACGTGAACTCAAGCAAGAGCATCGTGAGAGATGCATATTTCAGATCTAACTCCAACCCGTATTTCGAGGTTCAGATTTATCGGACGTTTTTGAAATATTGAAAGACAAGATGTTGACGTCTCTTGCGAATTATCAACCGGGAGGTAGTAATTGGACATTTGAAGAGGTGTTGACTCTCGAAATTCATGTGACTAAAAACGATTTGTTAAAAGCGTCTTCCTACGTGGAATTACCGTATTTCTTAGCTAAAAAAAAAAGCCATGGTCAACGTGAGAAATAAAGATAATCAGTGTTTTAAATGGGCAGTCACCTCCGCTTTATAGCCCGTCAAAATCCACCCCAAGAGAGTTTCTCATTACGAGGAGACTTGTAAAAATCTCGATTGGACTGGAGTGACTTTTCCAACGCCGTTAAAAGACATCAAACGTTTTGAAACACAAAATCCCACCGTAGCTGTGAACGTCTTAGGATATGACGAGGAAAAACGGACATTCTATACTCTTAGACCGGACTTCGTATTTCGGAAGAGAAAAGACGATTATTTTATTATTGATTTCGAATGGTGACAATCGTCATTATTGTTGGGTTAAAAATCTGAGTCGACAACTGTGGAGCCAGAGTAGTAAACATAAAGAAAAAATATGTTTATGTTGCAACTGCATGAATGCGTTTCACAGCAAAAAATCGTTAGCGAAACATCAGAAATATTGCAACGAAAATAAAGGCATCGCCATCGAAATGACCAAACCCAACACCATCGTGAACTTTCGCAATCACAATAGAAGATTAAAAGTACCATTCGTCATATACGCCGAATGTTTCACCGTGAAAATGAATTCCTGCCAACCCGACGCTCTTCGAAGTTACGTCAAAAGATCTCAAAAACACACCCTTTTGGGCTATTGCCTTTACGTGAAATGTGCTTTCGACTCACATACATTTCCTTCACGAAATGGAAGGTCATGGAGAAGAAAGGAGTAATCGACGGAGAGACGAAATCCATTCATACAGCCATACGTTTCATCAACAGTTTTAAATTCATGTCGACCGCTCTGAAAAAATTAGTCGATAACATGAGCAAGGATAAATTTAAAATCACGAGCAAACACTTCTGAGAACGAGTAGATGTCATTTTGAGGAAAGGAGTCTATCCTTATGATTACATGAACGATATAAAGAGATTCGACGACACCGCGCTACGTTTTCATTCAGGATACCTTTAAAACACATCTTCGGATTCGCGGACGATTACAACAAGATCATTTTTTTTTTGGTGTTTTTTTCTTTCTAATATTAGATAAAATTTACGCGTGTATTTTTTTATTCTCTATTCTCTCTTATTTATATCAACAAAGAAAACTTAGACGTATGCTTCCTTCAGCAATAATTTCATGATGCATCCCTTGTCTTCTTAAGTCCGACTTCCACGCACCAATTTCATTTCTTCCAAACTGGTGGGCTTGTCTCGCCCCTTACAGAAGACTAATCTCCTCCAAAACTTGATCATGTTGTCGATTCGAATGCCGTTCGAAATACTTGCCGACCATATCTTCCCTTTCCATCATCATACACGGATGATCCTTGTGATCGAAGTCAAGATGATCCCGACACCCGACGCATCGTTCTAACAAGAGGCGACCTAGTTGTTTGTTGACGCAGAATCCGTAGGCTCTCATCAGCATTTTTAAAAGAAACCTTGCCCTCATAATCTGAGAATCGTTCATGATTTACGTATTTAATTATCTATTTGATTCGATATTTATTTTTTTTTTTAAAATAACTATTCATTTATATATATATTTTTTTTCTCCTATATATATCAATCACTTTTTATTTCCTCTTGTGAATCTCGTGATTCTATTACGGTTCACCTCACAAAACTCGTAACGATTTAACATTTTTCATCCCTTCCCTCCAATGATTTTTTCCTCGGCGATCGATCGCACCACCGCAATGGCAAACGTGGAGAGACGATTTCCCTCGGTTCTAATTTTCGACGTTTTCTTAATTTTATGTTTTGCCATCCTAGTTGGTCACCGCGGCCTACACGGTTCGATCGACCGTTGGCGAACGTCGAGAAAAGTTTTTAAGATCGATAGTTTCCTGTCCTAGAATCCCAATCGTTTTTACCGATTGGATCGGACCCTCCGCCGTCTGGAACGCGATCGCGAACGTCGGTGTCTCAGAATCCCCAAAACGCATTTTTTATGCTGTCCTAGAAACCCCAAAGCATTTTTTGCCGTCATTTTCTGGCGTTTGCCGACGTTCGCCAACGATCGATCGAAGGTCTAACCCGCGATGGCAACGTTGAGAAGATTTTTTTAGGTTGATGTTTCTTCGAATTTCGCACATTTTTCCTTCCAAGCGAATATGTCGAATTCGCACTCGTTCTCCAACGGCTGTTTGAACAGTCTGAGACGCGATAACTGCTTGTGGGGATTCTGGATCATCCTGTACAAACAACGTTTTTATACATTCTGTACACAATTTATCACTGAATCCCTATGGGGGTACATGTACGTGTACGTGTACAGTTTTTCGAGAAAATGTCCTGGTGTCCCCAAAATATACCTACTACTGCTCACCTTTCATGCAAATGCCTATGTATCGTCTAAGCCATCACCACAAAGTTTGATATTTTATTGGAACTATCTTGGGAAAAATATCCCTAGCTTTTCCTTCAATTGTACATGTACATGTATTAAGTTTATGTATTTATTAAAAATTAGGCCTAAGAAAGTTAATCATCTGTTTCTCAGCTCCCTCCCCCAGCCATTTTGGCTGCCGCATGCCCTCTTTTCATGACCAATATAAACTTAAAATAAAAATGAAATGGTCTGTATGTGATATTTTAGCCAAGTTCAAAAAACTGATAAATTTGTCCCTTGAGTGTAAAAAGGCTTTGCAATGCTTTAGCCTTTCAAAGCCTTCGTGAACTCCGTGGATGAAATACACCACCACCCTGCACCACCCATGCTATTCTGTAGATTACGAGGCTTAAAACATTAAGCAAACCAAGAAAGTGAACTTTTGATAGCAAAGAAATAATTACAATTTTTTTTTTAAAAATGCCAATATTACAAAAAAAATGACCTGAGAAACTGAAGATCTACTTTGTGGGGCCTTAAGCTATTAATTTAAAATTGAATATGATTTAATGTTTTGGAATTCAACAAAAAGAAAAATGAAAAAAACCCTTTCCCGATCCATTGCAATGAAACGTCAAATGCTGAGTTTGAATGCTTTTTATGAATATTACTGGAATATTTTGACCATTTATTTCATTGTGGAATTTTTTTAAAGTGAATTCCAAAAATGAAGACTAGTGTCCAACCGTTTACCAAAAATGGTCGCTGACCGATTACCGGTTATTTGAGCCCACAGTCGGCCGATTCTGATGCCGATTCCGATTGTAATACCGTGCACTACAAGCAAAGTCGAGGCTCGAAAGAACTACATTAAACTGAACATTTTTCAAAGTGTTAAACTTCGTTGACTGGGGTCCCCGTAAAATTACTAGTCGCGCACGCTTGGGCGGTAAACGTGGCTCTCTCACAGAGCCACGTTTACGGCCCAAGTGCGCGCGACTGGTAATTTTACTGCGACCTGAGTCAATGGAGTGCATCCTTCACTTTTCCGGTATGAACTGGCGATTGCTGCAAGTGTGCTCAGTTTTTAGCTTTTCATGTCGTTTAACACGTATATCCCGTAAAGGGGCGTCTAGAGAGATTAAGAATACACATTGTGGTTGTTTCTCAACTTTATTGAATGGTATCATCGACATCATTTTACATTAACAATTGAACAATTGCAGAAGATAATAAAATGCGATTCAGAAAAATCACAAATTGCTTGGCAACAATCGGTTGAACCGATGTTCCAGGAGCCGTTGCCGTTGTCATCCGATTGCCCATAATCGGCCGATTGTGGTGGCCGGTTCCGATCATCGGTTGAACACTAATGAAGACATATTCAATTTTCGATTAATAGGTTGTTTTATTTGATTTATTAAATAAGATATATTCTTATGATGAATATGTATTTTTTATGATGAATTTGTTCATTTACAGTTTGATTGAGTGAACAAAAATATGTTTTATGATGGGATTTATTCTTAAAACTTATGGAAAGTGCCTTTTGGTACTCTTCGATAGATAAATTTTATTTTATTGAACTTAATTTGGTTAAAACCATCATTAGATGATTATATGTATATGTATGCATGTTGCAAATTATCTGTAAAATATAACCCACCGCTTTTACAGTTAATTTTATTTCTATTCATCTGCAAAATCCCCCCGTGGGAACCCCGGGAAGTGAAGCAGTGCCTGTTTACTGTGGTAAACAAGATCTGTTTCACTGGTAAAGTAGGACCCAGTCACTAATGCTTGGGGTGCAAGTCCTCTAAAATAGGCAACATGGGGTATAAACGATTGACTGACCTTGACTTTATCTCCATGTTGTGGTCATGATTAGCCATTGTGCAGAAGTATGTGACCTTAAACAACAATAAATAAATAAATAATCTGCAAAATCACCTTGGTTAACCCGTAGGGGCCTAATTTCGACTTTTTCTACAGCAATAATAATGTAACAATGATGCATTGTTATGTCCAGAATTCACCACAGTGCTCTCTGACTTACATTATTATCCCGTGTCATAGTTGTACACACCCTTTGTTCATTATATGACACTCTTGGCTCAATTCATCGGAACATACTGTGGTGTTCCACAGGGGAGCACGCAAGGCAAACGCCTCAACAGGTCCCCACTTTGCGATTGCGTAGTATTGTGAACATTCTCAACGTTCATAGCTCGAATGTGATTCAATGTCACAGAGTCACATGCTCAAACTTCTCTGTTCACACACCACCCACTACTTCGGGAAGCACCAGAATCAATCGCTCAGTGGTCACCCATCCAAGGATTAACCAGTCTCGACTCTGCTTAATTTCTGTTATCTAACGAGAACCGGCATTGCTTCGCTAGTGCTCCTGATAGCCAAAACAGGTGCCCCCCCCCCCCCCCCCCCCCACATGCTGTCTTTGAGTAAACTTGCAAGTTATATTTCAAGTGCCTCGGCACTTGTTTCTAGGCAACTCTTATAGGCAGCCAAGACTTGGCTAGAAACAACTGCAAAATTCCAAGATGTCTTGTGGGTCAGAGTAAAGCAAAAAGGTTTTATAACTCCATGCCCTTGAGGGTTAGGGTTTCGAAATCAAAACGTTGCAAGTTAGCCTTGCATCTGATAGTGTATCAGGTTTTATTTTGAAGATTCCAGGTGGTGCAGTTTTTATGCCCCAATAGGGAGGCATCTTAAATCCGGATTGTCCGTCTGTCTGCCCAACTTCATTTGTCCGTCCAGAGCCATAGCTCTATAATTATGTGGTGGATGTCCATGAAACTTCACACAAGGGTAAATGGCGGCGCAAATAGAGTAGAAGAAAGGCGTTTGTCGATAGGGATGAGAAATTGTGCTGTTGTGTACTTTAAAATACCCAGATCTTACCAATTTTTATCGAAATCTTTTCCCGATATATTTTCTGATCGATTCGAACGAAAATGAGAGCTTATCACCACCAAACAACAGTATTCGATGCGTTTTAATGTCAGGGAGTCACGTCGATTATTCATGTTTTGATCCCAAATGTTTATTTCTGAGCTGAGCATAGCATCCCAACATAGTGTATCATAAACTACGCCCGACAGCCGTCATTTTGACACCAACCACACCTCTGTACCGCAATTCAAATGTTACAGCTAATTTTATCTCCCCCCCCCCCCCCTCCCCGCGGATATGCCTCACCCACGGGCGGTGGACGCACGGGACTTTGCAACGGGATACTGTATGGCGAAAGGACACAATTTCTCACTTCAAGATAAAAAAATTATAAATATCGACCCCGATGATTGAAAATCCCTGTCAAATTCCCATGTACAGGTAACGGGATTTTCAAATGTTTAGGCCCTATTTCCAAATTCCAGGTGTGGTATGACTCCCTTACGTGATGCATTCGAAAATAGGGATCATGGCTGCTATGATGACGTCAACTGTGCCCCCTTGGTCAAACTTATTTTAAAAGCTGCAGGTAATCTCCCCCCCCCCCCCCTCCACCCCGCCTCGCCACCGCCCATTGCACACATACCTGTACAGGAGAAGTTTACAAAACGTGCCTGGTGCCATTTACTCTTCCGATGTCAGAAAATCTACTAAAGAACTAGGAATTCAAATATTCAGCAATATAATATGTTTTCAACTTATTCATACACGTGAAGAACAGGCATTAAAATGTCCTGCCTGATATTCACCGATTCGACAAAAATGAATATGCAGGTGTTTTAGTGCCAATCCACTCTCCAGATACATTTATGTTCACTAAAGTACATGTATGAACTTTGCTGATATATAAATACCATTTAGCTTCAGCTTGTCACAAATGTGTATTTGAATTTTTGTGAGTTGTTGCATTCATTTTTAACTAATCGGTGAATATCAGGTTGACATTTGGGTCTGTTCTTTTCATGTTTATAATATCTGAATCATGAAAAAAAATGTTATACTACTGAACATTTGAATTCCTAGTTTCGTATATTTTCTGTCAACTTTGAAGAGTAAATGGCAGTACGTTTTGTAAACTTCTACTCCACAGGTGTGTGTACAATGGGTTGGGTGGGGTAGAGGGAGGGGAGAGGAGGGGGTACCTGTAGCTTTTGAAATAAGTGTGACCAAGAGATGTCGTGAACCTTAATTCCAGATCCATCACGTGAGGACTTGGTACCACAGTTGGAATTTGGAGATGAACATTTGAAAAGCCTGTTACCCGCACTTGGGAATTAGACGGGGATTTTCGATCATCTGTGTAGATATTATTTTTTTTTATTTAAAGTGAGAAAATGTGTGCTTTCGCAATATCACATCTCGTTATACGCGAAATCTCATTACGTGCACCACCCATGAGTAACGAATTCTCCGGGGATGTTGGGGTCGAAAAGATAAAATCGGCTGTAACGTTCGAACTAATTGTGGCACATGGATACGGTTAGTGACAAAATGACGAATGTCGGGCGTAGTTTACGATGCACCATGTTGGAATGCTACCGCGCCCAGAAATAAACATGTGAGATCAAAACATGAATAAACGACAGGTCCCTCGGACTTTAAAATGCTGTCGTTTGGCGGCGACTCATTTTGTTCAAGTCCATCACAAAACCCCTCGGGGGGAAAAAGATTGAGACAGTAATAGGGAAGATCTGAGCATCTTAACGTATACACAACAGCGCAATTTCGACTCCCCACCGAGAAACGTCCTCATTCTACTCTATGGGCGCCATAGTCTGTGTTGAAAGTCCCCAGGAATGTGGCTAGAGGGTTTCAGCTTGGGGGTGGGGGGGGGGGGGGGTGGGGGATGCCACCAGTGTAAATTCCAACTGTGGGTGGTTTCGATAGGTGGTTGCACTGCAGTGCTGGGTGATATCTTTTAACCCTTTACTCAACGAATCGCCCGCATCCGTCCGCGTAATATGCAAATACACCTGCTAAAAAAATATTATTTTTTGAAAAATTTCAACAAAACCATATCATGTGACCCCTCTTTGGAACGAGCTCCTTCCAAAGAGGGGGTCACATGATATGGTTTTGTTGAAATTTTTTAAAAACACTTAAAAAAATGATATTCAAAATAATGAATTTTGAAATCGTTTGCGTTGGGAAAAGGGTTATGAACCCTTCTGAAAATTTTCACCTGTCCTGAAACGGAAAAAGCATCATTTATAATGTGTCTGGGTCAGAAAATTTGCCGGATTGATGTCAGAGTCGAAATTTTGGGGCCATGTCAATTTTAGAGTAGCAAATTTGAAACTCAAGTTTCCAGTTGGAAATAAAGATCAAAATTTCTCATCATTAGTTGGAATTTTAATATTTTTCATGAACAATGTTAATTTATTGAATTTCCAACTATTTGATTTTTGACCTCGGAATTTCCAAATATTGAAACAAATACTCCTAGCTGGGGGGTGGGGGTGGGGGGTGAGCCCCCCCCCCCCCCCACCTGTCGCCACATCCCTGAAAGTCCCTCCCCCAAGTGTTTCAGTGACAATCCACTCTCCAGATACATATATGTTCAATTAAGTATATTTATCAGTTTTGCTGAAATGTCATAAATACTAATCAATCAGCCGTAGCTTTTCATAAATGGTTATTTATACTTTGTGAGTTGTTACATTCATTTTTATCAAATCAGTGAATGTCAGGTTGCCATTTTTATTCCCGTTCTTCACACTTATATCTGAATAAGTTGAAAAAATATATTACTGAACATTTGAATTCCTAGTTCTTTCTGCATTATGTTTTCCTTCAACTTGGAAGAATAAATGGCTTCTAACTCGTTCTGTAAACTTCTGTACAGGTGTGTGTGTGTGATGAGTTGGGGTAGAAAATTCTCATGCAGCTGTTAAAATAAGTTTGACCAAGGGGTACAGTTGACATCATCGCGACAGCCATGAAACCTATTTTCGCGAGGACGCGATAGCATACCTAGAATTTAGGAAATAGGGTTTAAACATTTGAAATGCTGTTACCGTACTTGTGAATTTGGCCGAGATTTTCAATTATCTTTGTCGATATTCATGTTATTTTTTTAAGAATCGAATGCAATTTTATTATCTTTATTGGAGTATGAACGTGTGGGAATGGGTACAAATTATGTATGAATCCCGAAGAGGGATTCATACAATTTGTACCCATTCCCACACGTTCATACTCCAATAAATATTATAAAAAATTGCATTCAATTCTTATAATTACATTCCGTAACTGTTTAAACTACTTTTTACCAAACAACAAAGCAGAAAGACGAAATAAAACATGTACGAACGAACGAGGCGAAAAACCACCCTCACACAAAAGACAAAGCGCACAACTCTGATTTTTAATTTTCACAACTTTAGAAATGGAAACGAGTATTTTAGTAACCTGCTTTATGCCACAGTTGGGAAATGTCACCAAAGAAACAGCAGCGGAGTTGATCACTGCGAGGGGCGCTAAAAGTTAAAAACCCACCCAAACACCGCCCGTATTACATTCTGTCAACTGCGCTTTACCGTTAATGCGGGTCAAAGTTCGACAAAATGTATTCATTGGAAAATTAATTACATTTGGTCATGACGTTTTCATCCAGCTGACCAATGAGAATTGAGTATTTGGACCCAAAACGTATAACTACATTAACAATGTAATTATTTTATTTTGAAGTGAGAAACTGTGTCCTTTCGCCATACCATATCCCGTTGCAGACGAAGTCCCATATGTCCACCGCCCGTGGATGAGGCATACCTGAGGTGTGGGGGTGGGGGGGGGGGGGTGGTGGCGGTCAAAAAGAAAAAAAAATCCTGTTACTGTACTTGAGAATTTGGCTGGGATTTTCAATTATCTCTGTCAATATTTATAATTTTTTTTTTATTTTGAAGTGAGAAACCGTGTGCTTTCGCCATACCGTATCCCGTTGTAGACGAAGTACCATGCGTCCACCACCCGTGGGTGAGGCATACCGGAGGAGGGAGGTCGAAAAGATAAGATTAGCTGTAACTTTTGAATTAATTGCGGTACAGAGATGTGGTTTGTGTCAAAATGACGGCTATCGGGCGTAGTTTATGATACACTATGTTGTAATGCTCTGCCTAGCTAGAAATAAACATTTGAGATCAAAACATGAATAATCGACGTGGCTCCCCGGCATTAAAACGCGTTGAATACTGTTGTGTGGTGGTGATATGCACTCAATTTTGTTCAAGTCGATCAGAAAATATCTCGGGGAAACGATTTCGATAACAGCGGGCAAGATCGGGGCATTTTAACGTACTCAACAGCACAATTTCTCATCCCTATCAAGAAACGCCTTTCTTCTCCATTTGCGCGCCATTTTAAAATGGCTGAAGCTGATAGCAGACCTCTGGGTATCACGGAACTAAATATTTTCCCATAGGCGACCATTATAACGTTCGGGCAAAAACAAAATATGATCGCATCACTTTAATTTTGGCATTCAAATATCTTTGTCAAGTATTGCCCTTCAGACAACTTTTTCCGACCCCAAAACAGGGGGTCATGCAACCAATAATAATAGAGAAAAATTGACAACAAGGGAAGTACCGGTCACGTGCACATATTTTTCAGGGAATTCCCTACAAAAAATCACCAAATGCAAATTGTATTTTTTAGGCCCAAAAGTCATCAAATCACCCCCTTTTGATCTGGAATATTCATCAATAATGCAAGATGTCAATAGAATGCTTCAAACGTTTATTGAAATAATTTATTTTACCGAGGCTGTTATTTTTAGGGATTGCATCACTTCCATTTCAAGGGGGGTATTTCTAATTCAAATATTTAGTTCAGTGATACCTATAATCATCCCCAGTCCTACCAAAGAGACATTTTGCCACTTTCATGGGATAAAAGAATCATTTCTGATTTAGAATCCACCTTTTGGCTTCTACTGAGTCAAAAACATGAGAAATTTGCTCGTTTAAGGAAAAGTGTCAAAACTCTGTCAAATGAGCTTAAAACTGGTATTGCCTCCAAATGATTTTTCTTGTCCGTTACCAAATACATTAGATGAGAGGGATGAGAATTTATAGCTTTCTTTAAAAACTACCCTGATCCCAAAATAAAACTAAAATATGTATCAGCATACAATATTTTTGGAAAAAATCTGTCTCATTTAACCATACAGCAAACAAACAGTTTCCCAATCCCCAGGAAACAATTTGAATGTCAATTTTGTTTCAAAAATTGGGGCTGCAGCTATATATTTCACCAATATAAAAGGACTCTGCCGTTTTATCCTAAGAGCTGATGTAAAATTTCAAGGCGGGTATTTCTAATTCAAATATTTAGTTCAGTGATACATCGCAGGAGACTAAACATTTTCACGCAACTGAAAATGGTTTACAATTGTTTTGATTCAAGTATGCCTAAGCGGAACAACTGTGTCGCTTGAGTTACTGAAACTACAAAACTGTCTGCTAACTTATTTAAATTAGTTGTCAGATTTACACGCAGTGTTGACTGTTGACAGGTACAATGCAGTAAATGTAGCAGTTAATTTGAATACATTTATACTGTAAAGCGAGTAAGTAAAATGGTCCTTGGAATGCAGAGGGGAGGGGGTGTTGTCAACAGGCGGAGTTGGAAGGGTTTACAGGGCAAATGTTTGAAAACACAACAAATTTTTAAAGAATTTAATTTATTTTGTATCTTTCTTTTTGTTTGTAATACGTTTATAATATACATGCATGCATACTTGTCAATAAAACATCACAAACTTTGTTTTGAATAACAGTAAATATACCCACGTTCATTAACATTTACGCCAAGTAGTTAGTGATGTTACCCCCATGAGAAACAACTACTTTCTGGCAAGTGTTAGATAGGTTTAGTCTCGTCTTTGGGTTCTCTTTGTTCACCAGGTTCAAAACCAAAATAAGTTCATATTATTGACGTTGCTTTACATTTTGTGTGCGGCAACCGCGTTGTGTCCTTGGGCAAGACACTTCATCTCCATTGCCCGCGTGGGGGCACGATGACGCCGTGTACTAAGGCGTACTGCACGTCGATGGTACGCATGTCTTCAACCATTCCAACCCTGCCTGTGCTGCGCGGAGTTACGATGTTGGGAATCTAGCAGCTGCTCGTCGTTGCTCGGTGGTTCTCTCCGGGTACTCCGGCTTCCTCCACCCGTAAAACTGTCACGGTCATGATTAGCCATTGTGCATAAATATGTGACCTTAAACATCAATAAATAAATAAATAATTAAATTTTGTGACCAGATCAATTATAGCTAGCTAAATACTGATATGATTTGAATGAAGGAAACGTTTGATATGATTCACGGATAAAATTGGGTCGAGATTATTTTATTTATTTATTTATTTATTTATTTATTTATTTATTTATTTATTTATTTATTTATTAGGGTTTAACGACACATTAACCACCAGGGTCACATCATGTGGGTGACGGTTTTACGGGGCGAGGAAGCCGGAGAGAACCACCGAGCAACTACGAGCAGCTAGCTGTCAGCTCTCCAACATCTGAACTCTGCACCGCGGCACAGGCAGGGTGAGATTGGTTGAAGACATGCACACCATCGACTTGCAATACGCCTTAGTACACAGCATCATAATGCCCCCATGTAGGCAATCGGAGTTAAGTGCCTTGCCCAATGACAATGACATCACGCGGGAGCACGAATCAGTCGCTGAAATGGTCACCGTCCAACTACTAACCGCGCAGGACGTCGCTTAACTTCGGTGATCTGCCGAGAACCGGTTACCGCGACGCCACCGCGCCCCTAATTGGGGCGATATATACTCTTTAATGCATATATGTTTGTACAGTGGGACTCGAAAATTTCTTCAGTGGGCCCGACACTGAAAACAGGAGGGAAGACAAACGTATTATTGTCTTGTTATCCTTGTTTCTCATTAAGCCACAGCAGTTGCGTGGGTCAGTGAGTACTAAGTTACCCACATCGACCGACAGTATTTTACAGCAGTTTAACGGACACTGGGGATTTGCTGTGCTTCTTGGGAGAATGTTGGCTCATAACATATGTTGAGAATATTTCTTGTACCGGGTATGCAGTTTATTGGTAAAAGCAAACAAACTAATATTCCCCACGCGTCTTGAAAATCATGTCTGTATTTCGATACGTGGCATAGTTCAAAGGTCAGAAGCGTCATGTAATATCTCGTTGTCCCAGAAGTGAAAAAAACGTACTGTTTCTCGGATCAGCTGTTAGACTGACCAGTTATGCCCCCTGGCTTGTAACACTTCGCTCTTTTTCGGTAAGAGTTTGAGACAGATTAACTTTTCGAGACTTTATTTATCCTGACGTTCAAAGGTCACTGGGAATTCAGTTTCTTCAACGTTTTTAAAAATGCGACGTCAAACGTCGGAAAGTACAAATAACAAGATATTTTTACATTATTGAATAACTGGTTGAGGGCTAGATTATTTTGGGTGGTTGGAATTTGATATTCCAAACTTGTTTTATTAAAAATTATTGGAGAGTTCCCACTGGCACTCTCCAATAATTTGTAATGAAACAAATTTGTATAAAAAAAACATTATTTGTGTTTGACTGAATATGAAATATAAGCAAGGAAAGTGTTGGCTTTTGTTCTGGTACCTTCATTTTTTGGCTTCTAGCACTCAACCAGTTAAGAAGTCTTGACAGCAGGATCATATTAGTATTTTAAGCTGCAAAAACATTTGGTTCAACGGTTGTCACTGAGCACTATTCGGGAGAGAATAGGAATTGAGGTTAAAACTTTAAGAAAATCGAAAAATAATAACAAAACAAATGACCACAAAGTATCAGCGCGCTGTTTGATTTCGTACATCATAAGATGTACAGAAGTATCAAAGCGTTAATCAGTTTAATCAGCTGTTTGATTTAATCGATTTTTTGGAAAACGAAGACTACAGTGTTTTATATCGCGTGCTAAAAACGAATATCGTTAGAGATGATATACCGGTATTCCCATGAAATGGACGATATTCAACCGGTGAAGATTTCAATACCGGTATTACCGGTATATCGAAATAACGTGTATCCCTATATGTGTATGGTTCTGTTGAGTAAGTTCCAACATATTAGTAGTGCTCAAACGACTAGTGAATTCCAAAGCCGACTAGTCAATACCCAAAAGTCAAGTCGACTTCGACTAGTCATTGGTGATAACTTGTCTCCTTATAACAGTGTTGGTGTTCCGGTAGAGTGTTGAAGGTCCAAATTTGGCTTCACTTGGGCATTGATATACAGCATCTTACTGAACATTATTTTGTTAATGTGCTTCTAATTATGCTAAGACTGAAATTATATAGTCTTATTTATTTTGCCTTGTTGCGATTTATGGGAGAGTGCCTATAGGCACTCTCCCATAAATTGCAACAAGGTAAATTAATAACATATCCTGATAGCCCAAAATAATTCAGCACTCTACTAGTACCAGTTAAAACAAACTACTGTCACTACTATTAGATGGCAATAGATGTATACATTGATTGCCCAATATTGCTGTTAAAACTGTCTGACAGTGGCACAGAAGGGATACTATTTACCTAAAAGCTTGAACTCCTCCGACTAGTCGACTGCACAATTGAGAGTCGACTACTGGTTTGCCCACAGTCGACATGGACTAGTCGTTTGAGTACAACATATTAGTGGTTGTATTGACCTTATAAAAATAGGGCCAATAGAGCTTTTGGCTGCTGTGTTCAGATGTATTTTATTAAATTCGAAACCTTATAGACTATAGTAACCATCAACGGCAACTCAAAACTTTTCATTCCAGTATTATCTGCCGTTGGCCACAATTGGGCAGTCGTCTGCAGAAATTCGATTCGAAAGTCAATATTCGATTCGATTCGATTTAAAATTGGAAATTCGAATATTTTCAAATATACTTCAGCCATAACCATGAATGTTTACAGTTTGTAATTGATCACATTTTATATCGAGTATTTAGTCGGGCAGCTAGGTACACCCCATATGGTACCCCCAGGACCGAACGAGACCGTTTTTTCATGAACCTGGACATCTCGAGAGTAGATTTTCAGATGTTAACAAGAAATCATTTTGGTCGGATATGACGTAATCCAAGATGGCGCCTATGAGGGAGGGTCAATTTCATGATTTTACACCATCACTAATTTTTCTCGATTACGGAAAAACTATATAAGATAAGGAACGAAAATTAACCCATTCGTACTTCTGATACCATTCCCCATATAATAATATCAATCAAGAAAATGAAAATCAAAGATGGCCGCCAAAATAGGTCTCAAAATAGTCGGAAATCGAGTTTTTCGACACTTTTTTTCGCAAAAAACTTATACAATCATGATAAAAAATTAGAAACCTGTAAACTTTTAGATGTTAAATTGATCTCAAATTATTCTCCAATAATACTCAGCGTGAACATGCACCATCGAAAGCCGATGTGGAAAACAAGATGGCCGCCAGTGCGAACACCCGTATTCAGGAATCCTGCTTATGTAATGGACAAGTTGTACGATGGTTGCGGAACAAATCTTTCATACAAGACACAGGAATCGGCTGTATTGCATTTTGGTCGCTATTTCTGCGTATGATAAACCAATCAAGTCGGTGGATATCCAAGAGAGTCGCCAGAAAAATGAATGCCTCGAAATAGAAGAAAATCGAGTTTTTCCACTCTTTTTCTCAAAAAAACTTATAGAATCATGATAAAAAATAAGAAACCTATAAACTTTTAGATGTTAATTGATTGCAAACTATTCTACGATAATATCCAGCGTGAACATGCACCATCAAAAGCCGATGTGGAAAACAAGATGGCCGCCAGGGCGACCACCCGTTTCCAATTATCCCGCTTATTTAATGGACATCGAGTTCGGATTTCTTTGGAATCCTCGGTTTCTCTCTGTTTTGCCCGTAAATAACCCTATTCTAACTATATTAGCTGCCTACCTAGTCTCGGCTGTCTCTGTCCCATCCTCTGACATCAACCAAGTCTTATAATCACCAGTCAGATTGCTTCATTTCCCATATGTGCATATCCATACTGAGTTATCTCCCCTGTGTATAACGAAGTCCTAGATCTAGATGATTTTCAAGGCCGAGCGGCAATCGAGCAGAAACAGATATTGCTCGAATCGTATCCAGTGAATAAGCTATCGAGTAGCGACTGGAACAGGCATTGCTCGAATGGCTCGAAACTAATCGAGAAAATAAGACATAGAGTATTTACTGGAACGAGTGATTCCTCTTGCAACTCTTATCCTCACCTGTGTATTGGAGGATACCTATGACGTGGTGATGTAGTACTGGAGGATATCTTTCGAGGATACCTTGTAGAGGATACTTGTCAGAAGTTATCTAACTGAAGACAGTTATGGTTCCTAGTGTCTGTTCAGTTCCTTTCATCCAGACATCCCCATGGCCTTTATAGCTCCAAGACCGCTACTGCTGACTTGTCCAACATCGCCATCGTCTGTCATGTGATTAACTTCTATTGTAGTTACCCAATCTCATAGTCCTCTTCCAGCCTTTTACCATTACTAATAGAAATATAACACTACTGCAGGCTTGCTAACTATCTCAGATTACTCAAACGACTAGAATACCATCGAGCAAATAAGCCATCGAGTAATTGCTCGAACGAGTGACTTCAGAGACACCTTCCGATAAGTATCTTCTAAAAGGTATCAAAAAGTATCCTCCACAGGTACCCTCAAATCCTCAAATAGTACATAACCATGTCATAAGTATCCGCCGATACCGAGATGAGGATATAAGAGGAGTCACTCGTTTAAGCAATTACTCGGTAGCTTGTTTGCTCGAGGGGATTCTAGTCGTTCGAGAAATTTGATATAGTTAGCAAGCGTGCGGTAGTGCTACAAGTCAGTAGTAATGGTAGGTACAAGGCTGGAAGAGGACTACACGATTGGACGATTATGGAAAATGCTAATCATAGGACAGACGGTGGCGATATTGGACAAGTCAGCAGTAACGGTCTTGGAGCTACGGAGGCCATGGGGAGGTCTAGATGCAAGGAACTGAACATACACTAGGAACCATAACTTTCTTCATATAGATATCATCCAATAAGTATCCGCTAAGGTATCCCCCACAGTTACCCCCAGCACTACATCACCATGTCATAGGTATCCTCTAATACCCAGACGAGGATGAGAGTCGTAATAGGAGTCACTCGTGGGAGTAATTACTCTATGGCTTATTTGATCGATTAGGTTCTCGTCAGATCACCGAACTTAAGCAACGTCGAGACCAGTTAATCCTTGGATGGGTGACCATCTGAGCGATCGATTTGGACTCCCGCGTTGTGTCCTTGGGCAAGGCAATTCACCCCGATTGTCCACATGGGGGAACGATGACGCCGTGTACTAAGGCGTACTGCACGCCGATGGAGCACATGTCTTCAGCCAGTCTGACCTTGCCCTTGCTCAGTGCGGAGTTACTATGTTGGGGAGCTGGCAGGAGCTCGTCGTAGCTCGGTGGTTCTCACCGGGTACTCCTGCTTCTTCTGCCCGTGAAACTGTCACCGACACAATATGACCTTGGCTGCTAAAGTGTCGTTAAACCCAAATAAATAAATCGATAAATAAATTGATCGATTAGATTCGAGCAATGCCTGTTCCAGTCACTACTCGATAGCTTATTCGCTGGATAAGATTCGAGTCATTCGAGCAATATTTGTTCTTGCACGATTGCCGCTTGACCTTGGAAATCATATAGGAGTTCGTTATACACAGGGGAGTTAACTTTGTATGGACATGCACAGATTATGGGGAATGAAGCAACCTGACTGTTGATTATAAGACTTGGTTGAGATCAGAAGATGGGACAGAGACAGCTGAGACCAGATAGGCAGCTAATATGGTCAGAATAGGGTCAGTTCTAGACAAAACAGATAGAACCTAAGGATTCCAACGGAATCCGAACTAGATAAATAGGAAGTATCCGAACCAGTGAACTACTCCAATTCGATTAAACTAACTCCCAGGAGATCTCTCGGTCCTATAGCGCACCGTGCTACTATTATTAACCCCAAATGGGGAAATCTAAACAAAATAAAGTCCGTTTCGGTAATTTGGGGTGGTTTGGATGGATTGATTTAGAAATAGATTTACTTCTATTCAATCGAACACACCCTCCACACATACCCCTATCCTATTGTAGGGTTTTGGGTCACATAGCAACCACGTGCTGCCATTGAAACCAGGACGGCGGCCTCCAGTATAAAAATGGACGACTGAAACATGTGTCACCCTAGCAACAGGCGCTGCGTATGCGCACTAAGACCACGTATCCCTATGTGGGATGACGTCACAAGATGACCGCTCACGTGGGCTACCACGGCAACCAAACATGACGTAACTGGGTCACGTGACATGACGTCACTTCCCATATCCACCACTAAGTCTATCAGGTCGGGTACATGATCTATTGAATCTCTTCAATTTCGAGGCATTATACTGGCGGCGTCTTGGATATTCACTGACTAAATTGGTTTAATGAAACGCAGAAAAAGTGTCCAAATACTATACAGTTGATTCCTGTGCCCTGTATCAAACATTTTTTCCGCAACCATCGTACAACTTGAGATAGTGCAAACTTGTCCATTACAAAAGCGGGATAATTGAAAACGGGTGGTCGCACTGGCGGCCATCTTGTTTTCCACATCTAAAAGTTTACAGGTTTCTAATTTTCTATCAAGATAGTATAAGTTTGTTTGCGAAAAAAGTGTCGAAAAACTCGATTTCCGTCTATTTTGAGGCATATTTTGGCGGCCATCTTGGATTTTCACTTATTTGATTGATATTTTTATACGGAGAATGATATCAGAAGTACGAATGAGTTGATTCCCTTTCCTTTTCTCATATTGTTTATCCGTAATCGAGAAAAATTAGTGATGGTGTAAAATCGCGAAATTGACCCTCCGTCATGGGAGCCATCTTGGATTACGTCATATCCGACCAGGATAATTTCTTGTTGTCATCTGAAAATCTACTCTCGAGATGTCCAAGTACATGAAAAACCGGTCTCGTTCAGTCGTGGGGGTGGGGAGGGGGTCCCATAGTGGGTGTACCTAGCTGCCCGACTAATTGTTCTGAGTAGAAATGTAACTGACTTCTAGCGGTAATAGTGTTTGTTGCGATGTTGCTACAACTGCACAACAGTTTGTAGCTACATTGCTACAAACACTATTACCGCCACAACACTGTGCATTATGACCAGTGACCAGTTTTGTTCCAAGAAAACGTGATAAACTCAGGTATCAGCCAGGCTCGTTTAAAAATGTTTATTGCTGCTGTTTCGTCGCTACAATGCCAACAATTCGAATAGTTTCAATCAATACCTAGTATATTGGTTTATTTCTTATCAACCTACTCACAATTGTTTACTTCAGGCTTGCACTACAGTGGAAGTCCCTAACTCGGATAAAATACTCTCTATTTTTTGTCTTTCCCAAGCAATTTGGGAAAGAAAAGTGGTGCAAAAGCACCAATAAAAAATAAGCCAAAACTGGGTCGAGTGCAACCGGCGCAGACCCAGTACGGGACGCTCTCTCCCAAGTACAACAACTCCACGACTTCCGTTGCCAGTGCGCATATACCGTCTGTAAAGACTCATTCTTTTTGAATCCGTCAACGTTAGAGTTATGTGATCAGCGGGGAGGAAAGATTATTTACCCGTAAAGAAGACGGGAGGGCCTCCATGTAAACAATTGGGATAGGTACAATAAGAAAGGAAATTTACTATAAAATTTAGATTACTTATCAACCTACTCACAATTGTTTACTTCAGGCTGAAGACTCATTCTTTTTATAATCCGCTTCGTGTCGAGATGTTTTTGCACGCTTATCAGTGTTTCTCCAGCTCGATGTTTGATGATTCCTGATTCATTGTGCATCAGTGTATCCTTTGTATTCTCAGGAACAGTGTTTTTAGCTCAACTTGACAAAGTCAAGCTGAGCTATTGCCATCACTTCTCGTCCGCCGGCGTACGTACGTACGTTAGTACGTTAGTATGTTAGTACGTTAGTACGTACGTCCACAATTTCCTTTGGCACACCTCACAGGTCGCATTTATGATCAGATTACTTTGAAACTTGGCATGCTTGTTTGGGGTGACCTCTAGATGGGAGCTATTGATTTTCTTCAATTTCCGTTAAAAAATGTTGCCGCGGCCAACGTTCTTAGAACTTAGTTTAGTCAAACCACAATATTTCCCTTTGGCACACCCTACAGGGCACATTTATGATTTGATTGCTTTGAAACCTGGTATGCTTATTTAGGGTGACCTCTAGATGGGAGCTATCGATTTTCTTCAATTTCCGACAACAAATGTTGCCACGGCCAACGTTCGTAGAACTTAGTTTAGTCAGACCTCAATATTTCCCTTTGGCACACCCTACAGGGCACATTTATAATCAGATTGCTTTGAAACCTTTCATGCTTGTTTGGGGTGACCTCTAGATGGGAGCTATTGATTTTCTTCAATTTCCGTCAAAAAATGTTGCCGCGGCCAACGTTCTTAGATCTTAGTTTAGTCAAACCACAATATTTCCCTTTGGCACACCCTACAGGGCACATTTATGATTTGATTTCTTTGAAACCTTTCATGCTTGTTTGGGGTGACCTCTAGATGGGAGCTATCGATTTTCTTCAATTTTCGGCAAAAAATGTTGCCACGGCCAACGTTCGTAGAACTTAGTTTAGTCAGACCTCAATATTTCCCTTTGGCACACCCTACAGGGGACATTTATGATCAGATTGCTTTGAAACCTGGTATGCTTGTTTGGGGAGACCTCTAGATGGGTGCTATCGATTTTCTTCAATTTCTGTCAAAAAATGTTGCCGCGGCCAACATTCTTAGAACTTAGTTTAGTCAGAAGACTCAATATTTCCTTTTGGCACACCCTACAGGGTACATTTATGATCGGATTGCTTTGAAACCTGGCATGCTTGTTTGGGGTGACCTCTAGATGGAAGCTGTCGATTTTCTTCAATTTCCGTCGAAAAATGTTGCCGCGGCCAACGTTCTTAGAACTTAGTTTAGTCAAACCACAATATTTCCCTTTGGCACACCCTACAGGGCACATTTATGATTTGATTGCTTTGAAATCTGGTATGCTTATTTAGAGTGACCTCTAGATGGGAGCTATCGATTTTCTTCAATTTCCGGCAAAAAATGTTGCCACGGCCAACGTTCGTAGAACTTAGTTTAGTCAGACCTCAATATTTTCCTTTGGCACACCCTACAGGGCCCATTTATGATCAGATTGCTTTGAAACCTGGTATGCTTGTTTGGGGAGACCTCTAGATGGGAGCTATCGATTTTCTGCAATTTCTGTCAAAAAATGTTGCCGCGGCCAACGTTCTTAGAACTTAGTTTAGTCAGAAGACTCAGTATTTCCCTTTGGCACACCATACAGGGTACATTTATGATCGGATTGCTTTGAAACCTGGCATGCTTGTTTGGGGTGACCTCTAGATGGGAGCTATCGATTTTCTGCAATTTCCATCAAAAAATGTTGCCGCGGCCAACGTTTTTAGAACTCAGTTTAGTCAGACCACAATATTTCCCTTTGACACACCCTACAGGGCACATTTATGATTTGATTGCTTTGAAACCTGGTATGCTTGTTTGGGGAGACCTCTAGATGAGAGCTGTCGATTTTCTTCAATTTCCGTCAAAAAATGTTGCCGCGGCCAATGTTCTTAGAACTTAGTTTAGTCAGAAGACTCAATATTTCCCTGGGCACACCCCACAGGGCACATTTATGATCGGATTGCTTTGAAACCTTTCATGCTTGTTTGGGGTGACCTCTAGATGGGAGCTATCGATTTTCTTCAATTTCCATCAAAATGTTGCCACAGCCAACATTCTTAGAACTTAGTTTAGTCAGACCACAATATTTCCCTTTGGCTCACCCTACAGGGCACATTTATGATTAGATTGCTTTGAATCCTGGTATGCTTATTTACAGTGACCTCTAGATGGGAGCTATCGATTTTCTTCCATTTCCGTCAAAAAATGTTGCCACGGCCAACGCTCTTAGAATTTAGTCTAGTCAGACCACAATATTTCCCTTTTATACACCCTACAGGGCACATTTATGATCGGATTGCTTTGAACCTGGCATGCTTGTTTGGGGAGGCCTCTAGATGGGAGCTATCGATTTTCTCCGGTTTCTGTCAAAAAATGTTGCCACTGGCAAAAAAAATGACATTGGTACCAATGATCTTCAATTTTGCCATTTCATTTATAACTTACCGAGTTCAAGTTTGTCAAGTTGAGCTACAGTGTCATTGACACTTTCATTTATATTCTCTTTTATATAATATATCCATAATGTATATTTAATTGTTCTCTCTGGGGTCGCGCGCGAATTTCGTGTGCCATGCGGTTCGGACTTATAATATTTCACAATTATTGTTAATGCTTTATTTGCTAAATTTTCTAATTGTGTTAGAGTTAGGTGTCAGCGGGGTACCACTCCTACAGTTTTCTCCTTTCTTTTGAGAGTAGTCATCCTGTTGTGTGAATCCCGGTCGACCGTCTGGGGTCTTTGTTTCTGTCATCTTTCTCTCTTCTTTGGGGGTGTTCTTCTGTTTTCTGATTTCACCTTCTCTGCTCCTCTCACCTCTATCATGCCCAGGACAATTCCTTGTGGGCAATGTCTGCTGCCAAAGCATGTGGACGATTTACATTCGTCTTGTTCCTCCTGTAATGGGTGTTCGGCCGAGCGGCCATGTGGTGTCTGTGGATCATGGTCATCCACTTTCTGGGCGTCAGTTAACCGTGTCGTTCGTTCTCGTGGCCGTGCCTCCCGCTCCCGCGGGAAAGGAGAACGTGGTCGTTCGGGGCCGACCTTGTCTGGTGAGAGTTATTCCTCCTCCGTGGGGGATGTGCAGTCTTTTCCTGTAGTGGATACTGCGGGAGCCGTTGAGTGTTCTGGTGAAGAGGTGCCTGGTTCCGGGACTACGGTCCCCCTCCAGTCGACATCTGAGGCTGTCACTAGGGTTGTGACTCCTCCTTCGGAGTCGAGCCGGTGTGCTCTCTCCATTATTTCACCAGCCTCAACGACTCCCGACGTATCTACTACTACTGCTGGTCCGTCTGCTTCGTCGTCAGTTTCAGCCGGCCTCGGCTTTTCGCTGCAGGGGACTGCAGGAATGTCCGGTACTGTAGACGTGGGATATCGGCCTCAGCCTTCCCTGACTTCAACTCGGCGAAGTCGGAAGGGGCTGCCGGCCGAACCCATCTCTGTGGTCTCTTCGCCGTCGAGCACCACAGTTGTGTCTTTGGATTCGGATGTTCTTAGTGGAAACACTATGAACTCCGTGGCGTTTCCGTCTACTCATTCTGGCCTCACGACCAGTTTTGGGGGACCAACGCCTTTTGTGCAGCCTGGACCTTCTGCCTCGCAGAGGTCCGCGGTGACTCTCATGAGTTCTCGCCATATTGATCCTCGGGGTGTCTCGAACCCCTATACACGTCTGCCTTCAGATGTTTCGGCTGCCGCCCGTCGTCCCGCGTCGGGTGTTTTGGAGTATCGTGACCCTTCGCTGGTTAAGAGGGTCAGAGGTGAAGCCACTTTGCCGGTTCGCTCCCCTGTCGAACCGGTCGGTACGGGCAGTGAGCTTAGGGAGGCCCTCTCCTTACTCACTCAGGTTCTTTCTAAGAGCCTTCCTGTTGCTTCAGGCGAGGCTATGTGTGGTTTCCAGGCGCCTCCTATGGCGCCGCTTCCCGGGATTGGAAACAGGCCGGTTTCTGATTCCCCTGGTGTCCCGACACCATGGGAGGCGTCGACTGGTTTGCCCACGATGGGCTATGTGTCTTCCGACTCTGGGGAGGAGTCCGACATGCTTGAGGTCGAGGGCCAGCAGTCTTCGGACTTGGAGGCAGCTCTTGATTTTGTGTTTGGGTTTCTGCCTGATCTCAAACCTGCTAACCAGCCGACAGTGTCAGCCTGGCCGCGATCATCGGTCGCGCGCCAACAGCCTATGGAGCAACCTGCTTCTGGTCGCCTTCGACCGTGCCAGTCGGTACAGGTGGTTGAAACTTTTTCAGCATTGGACTCCAAGCTGAAATCCAAGGCTCTGAAGACTTCGTTCTCCACAGGGTTGACACCTTTTTGCCTCCTGTGCGTTATCGTTCCTACGATTCCGCCAATCCGTCGGTCTGCCAGACTTTGACGGTTCTGGATCAGGACTCCACTTCCCTCGGGCTTTCCAAGCCCAAGTCTGCCGTCATTACAATGACGACTCTGGAGACCACGTTGGGCTTATCTAGAGAGATGCTTGGCATGCTTTCTCTCTCAGATCACGTCGTCACAGCTTTGGCTGCTTATCTGCCTCCAGATAAGTTTGACGAGGTACAGGCTCCTTTGCGTGTGCTGTCCAAGGCGCCTATGCACCTTACTCACATGCATGCCTGTAACACGGCTAATCTGGAATTAGTTCGAAGGAACGCTGTGCTGGACACAGGCCGATCCCTTCCCGAGGAGCAGCGTGCTGCTCTTCGATCTGCTTCTTTGGCAGGTCCGCAACTTTTCCATGGTTCCGTGTCGACGGTCCGGGATGACATCCTACGTCATTCCAAAGATCAGCTGCTGTTTCGTCAGCTTGATCAGCCTTCTAGGGGAGGCCAGGGCCGTTCCAAGCCTAACAAGTACCCTTATGCTTCCTCTGTGAAGCAAAAGGCTGGTCCTTCTGCCGCCGCCTCTACTTCTTACTCAAGGGGTAAAGGTAAGGGTCGGCAGAATCGAGGGAAGTCTCAGGATTCTTCATTTAGTAGAGGAGGTGGTTTCTCCTCTCGCGGGCCTCGTCGGGGCTCGAAATGAAGGTCCTCACCTCGACTCGTACCAGGTTGGAGGAAGGATAGCAGAGTTCGCAGACCATTGGGCCACCATCACATCCGATCCGTGGGTGTTAGATGTTGTTCGGTCCGGGCTGCGAATATCCTTCCGACGGCACCCCACTCTGTTAAGGGTGCCTCTTCCAACCACAGTTCCTTCAGACGTCGGGAACTTTTGTCCACGGAGATTGGCAATCTCCTGGCAAAGGTGGCGATCGAGGTCGTCAAGAACATTCAGTCAGTGGGTTTCTATTCCCGCCTGTTCTTGGTGCCGAAGAAGGACGGCCGACTCCGACCCGTTATCGATCTGAGTATCCTGAACCAGTCTATCATTGCTCCCAAGTTCAGCATGGAGACTTTCAGGTCGGTCCGCCAATCAATTCACCAGGGAGATTTCGCAGCCAGCGTCGACCTGCGAGACGCTTGCTTCCACGTTCCGATGCATCGGGCGTCCCGGAAGTATCTCAGGTTCGCTTTTCTGGGGCGAGTTTACCAGTTCAAGGCCATGCCTTTCGGCCTCAACCTGGCTCCTTGGGCGATCACCAGACTGATGTCGCATACAGTCCAGGGTGACTACTTCGGCATATCTGGACGATATCCTCCAGAGGCATTCCAATGCTGCCTTACTGGAGTCGGATGTCGCCACTCTGTTGAGCTTGCTCACGTCGCTAAGATTCAGAGTCAACAAGGAGAAGTCGGACCAGGTCCCTTCTCAGTCGTTTTGTCATCTGGGGATGTCTTTCCAAACCAAATTCAATTTGGTAGCGGTTCCCCAGGCCGAGGCTGTGATTCTCTCAGCCTTTGCTCTGACTTTGTCCCAGTCCACGTCCGCGACCGCTCGGAGTTTTCTCCGGCTGATCGGTCTCTGCGGTTCGGTGACGGATCTCATTCCTCTAGGTCGGCTGCGTGTCAGACCTCTCCAACACTTTCTGCTCAGTCGTTGGAGGCCGAATGTAGATTCTCTGCATCAGGTGCTTCCGTTTCCGGAATCTCTGTATCCTCACCCTCTTCCCTGGACAGATGTTCAGTGGATGACGCAGGGTGTTCCATTGGACATACCCACGTCCGATCGCGTTCTGACGGCAGATGCCAGCGATGGGGTGCGACGTTGGATCCTCTCGGTCTTTCCCTACACGGGATGTGGGACCAGGATCAAGCAGCTCTACACATCAACCAGAAGGAGCTTCTTGCTCTTCTTCTGAGTTTCAGGCGGTGGATCCCTCACCTGTCGAATCGCCAGGTCCTTCTGCTATCCGACAATTCGACAGTGGTTGCTTACATTCGGAACCAGGGCGGCACGCATTCGGTTCCGATGTACGAATTAGCTCGGGATCTTCTACTGCTCGCTCAGGATGTTCACGCCGGAGTGGTTGTTCGTCACATTCCCGGTCGTCTGAACGTCCTAGCTGACTTCCTGTCCCGACAGGGCAGGGTTATTTCCACCGAGTGGATGCTTCACAGGGCAGTGTTCCAGTCGCTTTGCGGTCTCTGGGGACGTCCCCACATCGACCTCTTTGCGACTCGTTGGAACCATCAGGTGGACACTTTCGTGTCCCCGTGTCCAGGTCCTCTGGCTTTTGCCGTGGACGCTCTGTCACTCGATTGGAACGGTCTAGTCGGCTACGCCTTCCCGCCGGTTCCGATTCTTCCTCAGGTTCTCGCCAAAATTCGAACCTGCAGTTGTCGAATCATTCTGATCGCTCCCCTGTCGCCTCAGCGGGTGTGGATCAATCAGCTCCGCTCGCTGATGGCGGCGGTTCCGGCACGTCTCCCGCTACGTCGCGACCTTCTTTGTCAAGGTCGACCGAGGAGGTTTCACGTCGACCCGACTTCGTTGTGCCTTCACGCATATCTTTTGTCAGGTCCTGTCTCCTCCGTAGAGGTTTTTCGAGACGAGCAGTGGAGTGCATTTCTTCTTCAAGGAGGCACTCCACTGGTTTAGCTTATGCAGCTAAATGGAAGGTCTTCTGTCGATGGTGTGCTGATCACTCTGTTGATTATGCCAATCCTTCGATTTCACAGATTGCGGAGTTTCTGGTATATCTGTTTGATTCTCGGGGTCTCCAGCCTGTTACCATCAAGGGTTACAGGTCCATGCTTTCAGAGACTTTTTCTTATGTGGGGAAGCGTCGTATCGGCACTAATCCTTACCTCTCCAAGCTTGTTCGGCACTTTTCTTTGAAAAGGCCTCGGACTTTGCAGCTTACTCCACGATGGAATCTTTCGTGGGTGCTGCTTTGCTTGGGGGAGGTGGGGGGGGGGGGGCGCCGTTCGAACCTTTATCCCAGGTGGATATGCATTTTCCCACATATAAGACGGCTTTTCTGATGGCATTTGCTTCGGCCAGACAGGTTAGTGAGCTTCACGCCCTCTCGGTTGACCCGGCATTTTTTAGGAGCTCTCTTAACAGTGTTACTTTTACCACTGATTGCTCCTTTTTGGCCAAGAATCAGTTACCAGATACTACTCCTCCCCCTATCTGTATCAGGGCTCTTCCTTCTGTTGAGGGTAATCGCCCTTTGCTCTGTCCGGTCCGTGCTATTCGCATTTATCTCGATCGGACACGTTTCATACGGAAAGGCAGGAAACGGTTTTTTTTTCTGTCTCTTATTCCGGGTCGACAGAAGATCTCTCCTCAATCCATTTCTCGATGGATTTGTCTTGCTATTCGTACGGCTTATGGTCGTTTAGCAGCTGGCGATTGTATTACCAATCGTATTTCGGCCCACGAGGTGCGGGCACTGTCCACCTCTTGGGCTTATTCTAACTCCGTCAAGTTGTCGGATGTTATGCAGGCAGCCTACTGGAGAAATGCTTCTACTTTCTCCACCTTTTATTTGCTCCAGTTGCAGGAGCAGTCGGAGGACCTTTTTGCCCTGGGTCCTCTTTCTTCTGCTCAGGCTGTTGTTTGCCATAGCCATTAGGCTTCTTGAAGGTCAGTTTCAGCCTTGTGCTGTTACTGCCCTTTTTCTGTCTGTGTGTCACACAGGCCCATATGTCTCCTTTCATTGTCCTTTACCAATGATTGCGACGGTATGGTTGATAAGCCTCGAGACCTCTTCCTTCTGCTTCACGGTTCCAGTGCACTGGGGTTATGTGTGGGTTGGTTATGCGATTCCCTCCGGCCTTTTGTCTATTCAGCCTGAAGTAAACAATTGTGAGTTGGTTGATAAGAAATCTAAATTTTATAGTAAATTTCCTTTCTTATTATACCTACCACAATTGTTTACATGGAGGCCCTCCCGTCTTCTTTACGGGTAAAGAATCTTTCCTCCCCGCTGATCACATAACTCTAACGTTGACGGATTCAAAAAGAATGAGTCTTTAGAGACGGTATATGTACACTGGCAACGGAAGTCGTGGAGTTGTACTTGGGAGAGAGCGTCCCGTACTGGGTCTGCGCCGGTTGCACTCGACCCAGTTTTGGCTTATTTTTTATTGGTGCTTTTGCACCACTTTTCCTTCCCAAATTGCTTGGGAAAGACAAAAATAGAGAGTATTTTATCCGAGTTAGGGACTTCCACTGTAGAGCAAGCCTGAAGTAAACAATTGTGGTAGGTATAATAAGAAAGAAATTTACTATAAAATTTAGATTTCCACCGAGTGGATGCTCCACAGGGCAGTGTTCCAGTCGCTTTGCGATCTCTGGGGACGTCCCCCACATCGACCTCTTTGCGACTCGTTGGAACCATCAGGTGGACACTTTCGTGTCCCCGTGTCCAGATCCTCTGGCTTTTGCCGTGGACGCTCTGTCACTCGATTGGAACGGTCTAGTCGGCAACACCTTCCCGTCGGTTCCGATTCTGCCTTACTGGCAAAAAAAAAATGACATTGGTACCAATGATCTTCAGTTTTGCCATTTCATTTATAACTTACCGAGTTCCTTAGGTTCTGACAAAATTCGAACCTGCAGTTGTCGAATCATTCTGATCGCTCCCCTGTCGCCTCAGCGGGTGTGGATCTATCAGCTCCGCTCGCTGCTGGCGGCGGTTCCGGCACGTCTCCCGCTACGTCGCGACCTTCTTTCTCATGGTCGCCCGAGGAGGTTTCACGTCGACCCGACTTCATTGTGCCTTCACGCATATCTTTTGTCAGGTCCTGTCTCCTCCGTAGCGGTTTTTCGAGACGAGCAGTGGAGTGCATTTCTTCTTCAAGGAGGCACTCCACTGGTTTAGCTTATGCAGCTAAATGGAACGTCTCCTGTCGATGGTGTGCTGATCACTCTGTTGATTATGCAAATCCTTCGATTTCACAGATTGCGGAGTTTCTGGTATATCTGTTTGATTCTCGGGGTCTCCAGCCTGTTACCATCAAGGGCTACAGGTCCATGCTTTCAGAGACTTTTCTTATGTGGGGAAGCGTCGTATCGGCACTAATTCTTACCTCTCCAAGCTTGTTCGGCACTTTTCTTTGAAAAGGCCTCGGACTTTGCAGGTTACTCCACGATGGAATCTTTCGTGGGTGCTGCTTTGCTTGGGGGGGGGGGGGGGGGCGTTCGAACCTTTATCCCAGGTGGATATGCATTTTCTCACATATAAGACAGCTTTTCTGATGGCATTTGCTTCGGCCAGACGGGTTAGTGAGCTTCACGCCCTCTCGGTTGACCCGGCCTTTTTTAGGAGCTCTCCCAACAGTGTTACTTTTACCACTGATTGTTCTTTTTTGGCCAAGAATCAGTTACCAGATACTACTCCTCCTCCTATCTGTATCAGGGCTCTTCCTTCTGTTGAGGGTAATCGCCCTTTGCTCTGTCCGGTCCGTGCTATTCGCATTTATCTCGATCGGACACGTTTCATACGGAATGGCAGGAAACGGTTTTTTCTGTCTCTTATTCCGGGTCGACAGAAGATCTCTCCTCAATCCATCTCTCGATGGATTTGTCTTGCTATTCGTACGGCTTACGGTCGTTTAGCAGCTGGCGATTGTATTACCAATCGTATTTCTGCCCACGAGGTGCGGGCACTATCCACCTCTTGGGTTATTCTGACTCCGTCAAGTTCTCGGATGTTATGCAGGCAGCCTATGGAGAAATGCCTCTACTTTCTCCACCTTTTATCTGCGCCAGTTGCAGGAGCAGTCGGAGGACCTTTTTGCCCTGGGTCCTCTTTCTTCTGCTCAGGCTGTTATAGCCATTAGGCTTCTTGAAGGTCAGTTTCAGCCTTGTGCTGTTACTGCCCTTTTTCTGTCTGTGTGTCACACAGGTCCATATGTCTTCTTTCATTGTCCTTTACCAACGATTGAGACGTTATGATTGATAAGCCTCGGGACCTCTTCCTTCTGCTTCACGGTTCCAGTGCACTGGGGTTATGTGTGGATTGGTTATGCGATTCCCTCCAGCCTATTGTCTATTCAGCCTGTAGTAAACAATTGCACTCGACCCAGTTTTGGCTTATTTTTTATTGGTGCTTTTGCACCACTTTTCTTTCCCAAATTGCTTGGGAAAGGCAAAAATAGAGAGTATTTTATCCGAGTTAGGGACTTCCACTGTAGTGCAAGCCTGTAGTAAACAATTGTGGTAGGTATAATAAGAATGGAAATTTACTATAAAATTTAGATATCTCAATTTATAGAGTGGGAAGTGGTGAGACAAACAATGCACTCTACATAACTGTGTGTCTTAATAATCGGGGTTATTATTTTAGAAAAAAAACTGTTTCTTTTGATGACGTATCCATTAAGTATGATTAAGTATGATTCGTTTTCACCGATTCGGTATTCGATTTGATCAGAATCGGCAATTCGCTGGTCACTATAGTTAGGGGGCATCCATGACCTGGCGATCGCCATTTATTGTTTTTGCAATGTGATTGAAGGGTAAAGCAGGCCTGTAGTCATCCTCAGATATGTTTTGCGGAGGTTGGGGTTGGTCTGGTCCATGTGGTAGATTGCACTGCCTGAAAATCTGCTACATAATTAGTAAGAAATCAAACTTTTGACAATAAAATACCTTAAAATGCCTGAATAATTGTTCATTATAATCGGTCTAGTACAGGCTTGGATAAATCGTTTGGTCATTCATGGTAGGAATGGGCAGTACGACAAATTCAAATCAATGATGTTCACAATTCCAAAAAGCTGCCATTTTGTGTTGTTCTTGTTTTGATGGAGAAAGTTCAGCAAAGGTCAAATCCAGACAGTTCAGGGCAACAGGTATGGCGGCACAAGTGACTTCATCAACGAGAAATGAAGGATGTGCAATGTGAACGTTTTGTTAGCTCACCTAACTGAAAGTCAGTGGAGCTGTTGCCATCACTTGGCATCCATCAGGCGGCGTCCGATAACTTTTGAAACTTATCATGGGGTGCAAAATGTGGATACCCATTTAACACTGGTGGAAATGGGAAAATGCAGAGTCTTTATCTTTCTTGTACAACCATCAACTAATTTGAAACTTGTCTTCTTTAAAACCAGTGGCCCAAACTCGTACATATATGGCACAGACCATCTTTGGGGTATACCATGTATACTTTGTTCAGATAAAGCTACTGCCATCTTTGCGGTCTGGTTCATGCCTCAAAAGCCTAAAGAGAATTCCTTGCTATTTAGTATGGAGCCCTTTTCTGTAGTGAAGATGAATTTGTTCAAAGCAAGTTTGTAGATCAATATTTTGTCTCTCTGTGGGAGCATGCCCATTTAGGGGGGACGCCAATTTCCAGCTAAATGTCAATAAAAGCGTTGTAGGCAGAATTTGGAGTCCCTCTCACCCCCACCCCCACACCAGAAAAAGGCATTTAGACGAGGAAGCTTAAGCTCACTTTCAACGATTTAAGATGTAACCCTCTGGGACTTCTTTCCGCGCTTATCAGGGAACTACGTTGCCCACAAGTTTCAGCAAGACCGTTTACCACCCAAAGCATACCTGGGCTGTAAACCCAAGTATGCAAGGATGGAGTGACTTGTGATCATTTAAAAACAAATAGATCGATCGAAAAATGTTAACATCAGCCCTTAGTAGGAGCTCGTTGAAAACCTAGCATATAGCCTATTTTTCTTTAAATAATCAAGACAAAACAGCTCATTCTAGACATCTCCGATCACTCAAAAAAAAATATATATATAGAGGATATGGAATGAGTGTTTTTCTCATATAATAATTATGAAACTAGTCAAGGAATTTTCCGTTTTGGCGAGCCTCTGGCGAGCTCAAACGTAAAATTCGGACGAGTTTCATAAATATATATGAGAAAAACACTCGTTTCATATTCTATTTATCGTATGACACACACACACGCACAATTAGCCATTTAGTATGGCTTTTTAACCCATCACCTAACTTGAGTTGCAGACGGCACTTGGAAAAAACATCCTCGTATAACTAAAAATGTTCACACGCTAGTTCCAATGAGGGGTCATAACCTATGTTTTGGAAGCAAAAAGTGAAAATATAAAAAAAAATGAATGGCGTTTTTCTTGTAGGTAAAAGATAAATACAATATAACCCACCCTAAATAGGACAGATAACGTAAATTCTCCCTACTGAAATTATGCAAATGTGACCCAGTTGTATTTTGTTTAGCCAATCAAATTATCCAGTTTTGAAATTGACCAATGAAAGCTCCCAACTCTAATTAAGCAAATTATGAAAATGTCGCCCAGTTGTATTTTGTTCAGCCAATCAAATTGCCTAGTTTTGAAATTGACCAATGAAATTGACGGAAGGCTTTATTTATCTCTGATTAATATGAAAACAAAATATCAAATGTTTTAAAATGAACAAAACGGACGAGTCATATGATAAATAGAGGATATATATATAGTCCGAGAAGCATTAACATCAGCCCTTGGTAACACCACTTAATCAAATAGACCAAAAATCATTAACATCAGCCCTTGGTAACACCACTTAATCAAATAGACCAAAAATCATTAACATCAGCCCTTGGTAACACCACATAATCAAATAGACCAAAAATCATTAACATCAGCCCTTGGTAACACCACATAATCAAATAGACAAAAAATCATTAACATCAGCCCTTGGTAACACCACATAATCAAATAGACAAAAAATCATTAACATCAGCCCTTGGTAACACCACATAATCAAATAGACAAAAAATCATTAACATCAGCCCTTGGTAACACCACATAATCAAATAGACCAAAAATCATTAACATCAGCCCTTGGTAACACCACATAATCAAATAGACCAAAAATCATTAACATCAGCCCTTGGTAACACCACTTAATCAAATAGACCAAAAATCATTAACATCAGCCCTTGGTGGGGGCTTGTGAACCTAGCATTTAGTGCGTATCCCCTTAAATGATCGGAACAGAGCAACTCAGACAATTTACTAGTGATCACTCAAAATTCATTAGCATCAGCCTTCGGTAGGAGCTCGTTGTGAACCTAGTATTTAGCCCATTTCCCTTCACATAATCAAAACAAAACAACTCAGGCTATCCACGTCTGATTATTCCAGAAGCGTATAAACCGAAAGGCGTTGGCATCAGCCTTTGGTAGATGGGAGCTCGTTGTGAACCTAGCATTTAGCCCATCTCCTTTTACACGACCAGAATAGAACAGCCCAGGCCATTCACTTGTGATCGCTCAAAAAGAGAGAGACCGAAGATCATTCATATCAGCCCATGGTAGGAGCTCCTTACAAACCTAACATTTAGCCCATATCCCTTCCATAATCAGAATAAAACAGCTTAGGCTATTCACCTCTGGCTTTTCCACAAAACAGATAGAACGAAAGGCATTAACATCCGCCCTTAGTCGGAGCTCGTTGTGAGCCCAGCATTTAGCCCCTTTCATGACCAGAACCAGGTAGCTCAGGCGAAATTCCTAACGAGGTTATCCAAAAAGGGTGAGAAGAACTCTGGGAAAGCCTAACTGCCCTATTCAATTTAGACATAGAAAAACAAGAGATCCCAAAAAGAGTGGCGAGAAAGCAAAGTGACATTAATTCACAAAAAGGGAGAGAAAGACGTTTTGGATAATTATCGAGGGATCTCTGTCAGTAGCAACACTGGAAAAGTTTTCTATAAAGTTCTGTATGGGAGATTAGAGGAGGTGATTGAGAAGGGTTTTTTGGGTGAGATTCAGAATGGCTTCAGGAAGGGAAGGAGAGTCATTTACCATCTTTGCACGCTATCCCAAATGATAGAATCCGCGAAAGTAAAAAAAGAAAAATATGTTTATGGCCTTTCTGAATGTAAAAAGGCATACGATAGAGTATGGAGGGATGGTATGTGGCGAAAGCTTAATACTCTGGGCTTGGGAGGCGAGTTTCTTGGAATTCTCAAAGCATTATATAAAGATGTCCAGAGTGAACTTAGCCCGGGTAACATAACAACAAAACGTGTGCCTATGGAAATAGGCCTAAAACAGGGGTGTATCCTTTCGCCAATTATTTTTGCATTGTACATCAAAGGTTTAGGAGATGAACTCCTGCATAGCGACGAGGGGGTAGCAGTTGGGGACTTGAAGATCCCAGGGCTATTTTTTGCAGACGGGATGGTGCTAGTGTCAGAAAGCGAAGAGGGCTGGCGAAAATGCTGGGGATATTGGGGAAATATGGGAGTAAATGGAGAATCGAACTTAATGAAAGCAAGAGCAAAGTTATACCTGTGAGCCGCGAGGTGGACCCTACTCGAAGGTGGAGAGTTGGGGAGTTCTCTATTCCTGAAGGTAGCAGCAAACTTCTCAGTGTAGGAGAGACAGGTGACTACGAGTATCTGGGAGTAAATATAAACATCACAATGAGAGGCATCTACCGAAACCACACAAATAAATTGATAATGAAGGGGAGGCGAATCCTTAACCAAATGAAACTTATAGGGAGAAACAGTTTCAATAAGGTTTTCGTGGGGAAAACCATTTGGAAAATGGTTGGTCTGCCAAGTATAACATATGGTACGGAAGTGGTACCCCTAAACCAGACGGCTGTAAAGAGCTTGGGAACCCTGCAGAACGATGCAGGACGATGGATAACGGGGTCGAGTAATGCCACAGCACTAGAAGCAATCAGGTGTGAACTTGGGTGAATGAGGATCAAGGACAGGATAGACTTACTGAAACTCGGTTATCTTAATTATTTGGTAAATCTCCCCGACAGCCGATGGTGTAAAGTAATGTTCCAGAGAATGTTAACACCAGCCCTCGGTATGAGTTCGTTGTGAACCCAGCGCTTAGCCAGTTCCCCTTTACATAATCAGAACTAAACAGCCCGGGCCATTCACCTCCGATCACTAAAAGACAAATAGATAAAAGCGTTAGCATCAGCCCTTGGTGGGAGCTCGTTGTGAACCTAGCGTTAACCCTTTACCCAACGTAACGGCCAAAACCGGCCAGCGCTATTCTCAAAAATCGCCAATTAATTTTCAAAATATTTTCATTTTTTGTCTCAAAAACATAGGTTATGACCCCTCGTTGGAACGAGCTCGTCGAGCTCGTTCCAACGAGGGGTCATAACCTATGTTTTTGAGACAAAAAATGAAAAAATTTAGTTATTCAAGAATTTTTTTTGCAAGTGTCGTCTGCTTTTCATGTTAGGTAAAGGATTAACATATTTACCCTTACATAGTCAAAATTATGTCAGGTGAAATAGTCAAAATTAAAAAGCTCAAGCCATTCACCTTCGAGTCCGACAAACTAACAGAATATGGCTGATATACTTGCAACAAGCATTCCAAGAAATTAATAGATAGAAACATTTTTGCAATGGAAGCCAAAAACTGACTAAAACGGTTTCCCTCCAACTCATCTATTTCAAACAATTTAGTCACACGACGCACAGTTTCGTTTTTGAGTTAACCCCATCACTGTCCAAGTACTCAGAATTTTGGTGTCTTTCTGGAGCAGCCTAGCTCTCAGTGCAATTTGTGATCGTAGCTTTGTCAACTCCTCATTCAGAAAGAGTTTCGATCGAGCCGACGCTTGGTTGGATATGACACTGCAAAGCTTCGATGAATCAAGAGATTTCAATTTAGACTTAGATTTATAGAGAGCATTTCGAACTCTTTTACTGTTCAGACGGAATATAATTGATCGATGTGATCTGTCTGCCCTTTTCGGTCCTGAACGATGGCTGACGGTGATGTCACTCACTTAACTGGATTGGCACTCCGATTGCTTTAGCCGTATCAAGGATGATAGTATCCGTATTTTCTTGGGCAGTCTCGGGGACTCCAAGAATTCGGAGATATCTGCGGCGGTCGTATAGTTGTAATTCGTCGAGTTCTTCACGGAGACCGTAAATAGTTGCATCGCGTTCATTAATAGAAGTCTCCAAGTCCCTAATCTTTGACTTCATAACAGGTAGACGCGGGTTCATGAGGCTAATGACACTTTCATTGACAGCTTTGCTGACAATTTATTCGAGAATGGTTTGAACGGAGGGATCGCCGAGACCCTGCACAAAAGAAACGGGGTATGTGCGTTTCTTTGGACAAGCTATCCATCTTGCTTGTATGTGTAGTTGACTCTGTGCTGTGTGACAGTACTTTCTGTGTAATACGGCACTCACTGTTCGATAAGTCAGTATCAGTGTCAGAATTGACGTCTAAATGTGCTGAAAGTTCCGGAGAACGCGAAGAATCTGGTGTTGATTTTCGCCTAGGCTTTGACTTTTTGTTTTGTGGCGTCACAGAGTTAAATTCATCGGACTCTCGACATCGTTTAGGTTTTTGTTTTTTCCTGCCCATCAAGAATTTCAGCTATGAATAAGTACATTTATTCAGGTTTGTTCAGATTTTTTAATGAGAAATCGATGAGATGTCGCTGCATTAAACGCAGAAATAAAAGTTGTTTCTTTTAATTATACATGTAAATGGGAATATCTGAACCTGGTCTTCAGAGAACAGGCTCCTCAATATTGTACACCAGTCACTTGGTGGACTTTCATCGATCCAGAACAAAAAAAGGTTTACTTGTTACTTGAGCTGAACAATCAAAGTCAAAGAACTCGTCGTGCTTGAAAGGGAGAATAGCGGAGAGTTGGAACAACAAGCAATGAATTGTTACTGATGAACCGTGAATCAGGAATTCAATTGCACAGTCGGAGACAACACAAACTGGTTTCAAACATAGTACACTTTCACAGATTTTTTAAACTTCTGTTGAACACCCAGCGCGAATCACGAATCACTTCAGAACTTCAGTTGTCAGGTACCAGGTGAAGGAGCCCGTTGAAAGAATCGCAACACATCCAACGAAGCAAGAACATGATGAATCTTCTTCCTTTCCATAAATTACTTACATAGACGGGATCGGCCGAGACAGAAATATAAATATGATCTCTGAACTGTATACTCCATATCGATACACTTTTACCTCCGACCAGTCACCTCTTTACAATCTCTCAGGTAAACAACTTTATTGAGACTTCACAGGCACACTTTTTTACACGCCTGTTCTATGAAATTCTCACATAGCAACACTAAACCATGCAGACAATGAAAATCCATTCTACACATGCAGGGACCGATCAGGACTATTTAAAATACGCTCTAGCCTCGGAGCCTATTTTTTCAATTCATGCGCCAGATTTCAATTTACGGAGTCACACTGCTGTTTGTAACACACACTGCTAGTATGTAATAGCTCTCATCATTTTCATTTAGTACACTATAGCAAACATTAATCTTCACTGTGGTTTCTGATCAAGTCTTGGCTGCCTATTTAGGCAGCCAAGACTTGATCAGAAACCACAGTGACGATTAATGTTTGGTAATTAAGACTTGAAGTATTAACTTAAGCACTCTACAACAATGATAAATGATAATCGTATATATAATACATGTAAGAGTGTCTCTCTCGATTATCCATCGAAAGAATATCAAAATATGATCTGAGAAGTTACGCGCCAACTGAGAAGTCTATTTCTGAGATTTAAGAGCCAGGTCCTGATGTTTCATAACCAAATACGCACTGGCGCATGCCCAGGTCGGTCCCAGGTTAGAAATAACTGATGAAAGAATGGAGGAAATCATTACTGTAGTTATTACTATTTATTGTTGTTTAAGGTTACATATTTATGCACAATGACTAATCATGGCCGTGACAGTTTTACGGGTGGAGGAAGCCGGAGTACCCGGAGAGAACCATCGAACAATGACGAGCAGCTGCCAGCTCCCCAACATCGTAACTCCGCACTGCAGCACAGGCAGGGTTAGATTGGTTGAAGACATGCGTACCATCGACGTGCATTACGCATTTATCATTGTTGTAGAGTGCTTAAGTTAATACTTCAAGTCTTAATTACCAAGCATTAATCTAGTCATGACTCCTATGAAGCAGCAATGACTAGATTCGATGAAAAATTCAAGTAGCTTATTTGGATGCTCGCATTCCAAACGTAGCACAACAAACACCGAAATATAGATGGATTGATTGATTAGTGATTCTAACACATTATATATGTTCCTGTCTCAGACATGAACATTCTGCTGAACGTATACTACTCAAAGTTTGCTAAGCACCAAGTACATCCAACTACCCGTTTTAGGTTTTAGTTGAAATATTGTAATGGAAAGTGTATATATTTTATATTTAATTATATCTTTAATGATTTAAGTACAGAAATTAAGATTTTATTTGTGTTTGACATTATTTTTTAGCTTTTGAATACGATAACCATGCAAAATGGATATTATTGGTAAAAGAGGAAAGTTTTCAAATTAGCCATAAAGTTGACGGAGCGAACTGGTATGGCTTCAGTATTGAGTATGAAACCCATTACTGTTAATTACAGATTGACAACGCCTTCGCATGCTCCCAGTCAGGTTCATAGTGGTCCTTCGTTCCATTCTTGGACCACCATGGCACCAAGCTCCTGGACTCTTATTGGTTGGACTGGACGGACTGAAATTGCAAGCTGCAACTCCTTCCTGACATGTTCGATTGGATTGAGGTCAGGGGATCTTGCTAGCCAGTCCATACGCTCAATCCCCTTCCTCTGCCGGTACTCGCGGACAGCATGGGCAACATGACGACGGGCATGATCGTCCATCAGAATGAATCTATCACCCACTGCACCTGCATACAATCTGACGTGGGCATCCAGGATCTCATCAATATACCGCTGTGCAGTCATTGTACCACGGTCAACGACACAGAGCTCTGTACGTCCATCCCAGCTAATACCGCCACAGACCATTATTGACCCTCCACCATATCGATCATGCTCAGCAATGTTGGCTGCATGGAATCGCTCTCCTGGTCTTCCCCTTACCCTAGAACACATATCTGTGTTGTTTAGGCGGTACCTTGACTCATCTGTAAAAAGGACAGGTCGTCAATCTTCTCTGGTCCATCCAACGTGATCCATGGCCCATTCATATCGTGCCTGGTGGTGGTTCTGGGACAGCTGAATGTGAATACATGGTCTTCTCGATCGGAGACCACCTTCGTGCAACCTTGCCTGGGTAGTCTGTGTCGAAACGTTTACCCCGGATGCATTCTGAAGGTCACTGCGAAGCTGTGTTGCTGTGCCAAAGCGGTTCCTACGGACCTGAATGATCAAAAACCGGTCTTCAGCTGCAGATGTTGCCCTGTCTCTGCAACCGCCATGTCGTCTGACTCGTGTGTTATTCTGCTGAAATCTTACCCAGGCTCTGATGATCACCGTATGGTGCACACCAATTGCTTCACCAATCTGGCGATGGGTAGCCCTTTGTTCCACCATCCCTACGGCCTACAACATTTCTGCTTCAGACAAATGTCTTCTTTACATTTGCATTCGCCATATTCAATCATTAAATCACAAGGGTTTGTTTTGAAATGAAGACTGAATACCCTACACATCTCATGTACATGTAGACAGTACACGAAAACATCATAGAAATCAAGGGGTACATGCTTTCCATGACTGCCACGAATAGTCTGCCAGTCAATCGTAAAAAAGCTAATGTGAACACTGGGGACCATCTCAATACATTCCTCAATCATATCCATGAAAAATATCGCAAATGTGTCACAAGAAAATTTCACAATGATGTTTCAAATATGTGGTGCTTAGCAAACTTTGAGTAGTATATTATTTGTGAGCATTAAATATGGTGGTCAGGTATGACCTTTGACTTGAAGATGCACAGCAACTATTATACGAGACACACCTTCTGACTGTCCTTAACATTTGTATGAAGTTTGATAACTCTAGTTTGATTGACAAGTGTCACCGATTTTAGGTGTGACACTGAAATGTGATCTTCACCTTACTGACTTAGCTATGGTATGTGACTCATCCTCTCATTGTCCTTTTTAATTGTGTGAGGTCTGATAACTGTACATGTAGACTTAAGGTGGCTATTACAGTTACAACTAGAAGTCCTGTCACGAACTGTGCGCTTATCTAGGCTTAATTGCGCGAAAGAATTGTGCGCAATTGCCATATCGAATGGCATCCAAAGCACGACAGGTTCTCCTGGTTACTCATAGCAAACACAGGCAGTGTTTCTGCTAATGGACCTCCGGGTTACCCGGAGGTCCATTGGCTGAAACATTGCCTGTGTCCAGGCCATATGTACAGAATTTGATAGCCTTACTATGGTCATAACGCGTAGATTAACGCGCAGATCGACGTGCTATTCGTTCGCGTTTCATGACAGGACTTCTAGTTTTAACTGTAGTTACTGGCTTGGCCACACACACTCTCAAATGCATACTTCATTCCACCACTACATGCCTTCATCCTAGTTGGGAGTGGGGAGGGGGGCACAAAACCCCACCTTTTTAAAGTTTAAGTTAATGGACCACAATGTTGAATTTAGAAATTCATTACTAGTAACTAACATAAACTTTGTCATTCTTGTACTTCTTCATAGGATTATTGCTTGACTTTGCATCACACACTTTAAATGTACATGAAAGCTGCTCGAGGGGAATTTCCACTCTGGGAGTTTAATAAAAATTCATGTTTTGGTGATTTGTGTAAAAGTTGTCAGTCTCCACACATTATTCAAATTATTTCATTGTGGAAAAAATTAAGCTTATATATTTATTGGTATTTAAGGCTGGGTTAGGGTCACATATTTCTGTCTGAACAATGGCTAACCGTGACCGCAACATGGATATAAAGTCAAGTCCAGCCTATCAGTTATACCCATTTATAGGACTTCCACCCCAAGCTGTGTTGACTGGGTCTAATTTTACAAGTAAAACAGAGCTTGTTTACTTACCACAGTGAACAAGAACTTTTATCACTTTCTGCGGTTCCCGTGGCAGGAAACAATAAAATGATATTCTGATTAACCCTTTGAGACGTTAATTATCCTGACGTTCAAACATCACTGGGAATTCAGTTTCTCCAAACATTTTTACAAAATGCGACATCAAACGTCGTAAAGTACAAATAACAAGATATTTTTCACATTAGTAATTAACTAGTTGAGGGCTACATTATTTTTTGTGGTCTGAATTTTTTATTCAAAACTTCTTTTATTACAAATTATTGGAGAGTGCCCACAGGCACTCTCCAATAATTTTTAATAAAACAAATTTATATAAACGAAATATTATTTGTGTTTGACTGAATATGAAATATGAGCAAGGGAAGGGTTGGCTTTTGCTCTGGTATCCTCATTTTTTGAAAGCTCTGATAGTGGCTTCTTGCACTCAACCAGTTAAGAAGTCTTGACAGCAGGATTAAGCTGCGATGACATTTGGCTCAACGGTTGTCACTCAGCACTATTCGCGAGAGAATAGGAATTGAGGTTAAAACTTTAAAAAATCGAAAAATAATAACAAAACAAATGACCACAAAATATCAACGCGCTGTTTGATTTCGTACGTCATAAGACGTACAAAAGTATTAAAGGATTAATCTGAGAGAGTAACAAACCAACACTCCAACACGAGGTGACCCTGGTTGTTGAAAGTGCCATCAAACCCCAGCTAGAAAGCTGGCATGTCAGCAAGGTCCCCACTGTGGAATATACTACGAGAGAAACATAATATCATTGAAAAGACCAACAAAACGTAGCTACAGGGAAACAAGTATTTGAATGGAAAGTTCAATATTTATTAATAAAAACTTAGTAAAATATAACTTTTAAGTTCAATGTGATGGCAATGAAAACTGACTTGTGGTCGAAAGGGAGCTTCGTTTGATTAATTTCGATATTATGAGAATTGATCAAAGGAAACTTGAGTTATCGCACGATATAGGAATATGCTGATAGACAGACAGACAGATGGACAGGGCTTGTGGTCAAAACGGAGCGTCGTTTAATCAATCTCAATAATGTGGACATAACTCATGAGAAGCGGTCAAAACAAACTCGAGTAATGATTTGACATGTGAAATTTTTTTACGATTAACGTCCCATAACTCCACAATGACAAATCTGAAAATGTAAGAAATTGAAAAAAGGGGTGTTGCCTTTACTGATTGTAACATCGCTACAAAATTTCAAGAGATTCTGGGAAAGCATTATTGCCTTCTCATGCATGTAAATAATTTTCCAATTTTCGGGGAATTCAAGTCCCATAACTCCGAAAAGGAAAAAAAACAGAAAACCGTAAAAAACAAAGGGAGCTTCGTTTGATCAAGTACAAAACTGTGTATAAATATTATGAGAATGGGTCAATGGAAACTGGAGTTATTGTATGACATAGGAATTTGCTGACGGGCGGATGGACAGAGCGATTACTATAGGGCTTCCGCCAAAAGTCGTCGGGGCCCTAATAAATAACAAACCAACATAAGTTGTAGATTTATCACAATATTTCTGTTTTATTCATTGTTAATAGGGATCTGCGAGTCACAAATTTCTTTTCGAATCGAATCTCGAATCGAATCGTGTCTCTGATATCGACATCGAATCGAATCCCGAATCGAATCTTGAAAGACAAGGTATTTCATATTGCATCAAACGGAAGTTACGGAACACTATGATGACCCTTACGCGACGAAGTGAACACCTTAAACACCAATAACTAAATATTCTCTGTAGGACCGTCGCTGAAACAGCTAGGCCTATTGTCCATAGTTTTAGTTTTTGAAGGTCTAACTTGTTACTATTCACGTTCTTAAGAACGTGAATAGTAACAAGTTAAGCCTTCAAAAACCAAAACTATGGATAATGTTCTGGGCCAAATTCACACCTTACCTAACAATTAAACATTGTCAATGACTCAAATAAATAGGAATTGAGCCTACACGAATGAATTTTCTAATGACAGTTTTATCCTATTTTTGTTGGAAATGTAACAAATTGAAGTTAGAATGAGAGATTCGAAAAAATCGAATCCTGAGACTGATTCGGGATCGATCTCGAAGCATACGTATGGTATCGATATCGAATCGAATCTCGAATATTCGCAGGACCCTAATTGTTAATTACAATAACTATCTTGTTTCTATTAATTTTAGAAATTGTTGTCTGACACTTGAAAATTTGTTAAAAATAATTAATTTCACAATATTGTATGATCAGACAATAATACGAAGAAAATGAGTATATTTTGTGGTAAACCTACAATTTAATTTGCTTGTTACTGTAGGATCAACTTTAAACATGACGATTAATTTACTGATTTGTTCATCCAAATTAGCCATCACCTGACTGAATAATAAAACAATTAAAGACACAGAAAAAATATTCAGGTTCTGTTTTTTTATAGATCTACGATTCATTTCAATTGTTACTTAATTTTCCAGTATTTTCTTGAACTTCTCATCAAATTAAGTCATGCCTGGTTCGAAGCAGCCATGATTTTATTTGATGAAAAATTCAATTCATTTTATTTAATGTCCTATATTTCTGCACAATGAATTGTGACCTCAACATGGAGATAAAGTCAAGTTTTGTCAATTGTTCAAACCCACTTTTAAGGACTTCCACCCTAAGCATTTGGGGCTACATGTATTTTACCAGTAAAAGATAGCTTGTTTACCACAGTAAACAAGCAATGCTTCACTTCCCAGGGTTCCAACAGGGAAACAATTATAATTTTATTGGTAAAACATGTGACATTTCAGTCATCAACCCTTAACCTGTCGATACAGGGCATGACAATTCTGATTTACAGTGCCAGCCAGTTCACCAGAACCAAAAATTCATGCAAGAGTTTGAATTGATTCTTGAAAATTGATTCTCGCAGGAAAATAATGAGAATCAATTTTTATTCTCTCAAAATCTTCATTTCATCCCCATCAGATTCTAAAAGCGGCCATAAAAACCTAGAGAATATTAGTTGTCCTTGTGTTTTCCAATGTGTATTGGAATGTACACCGGTGTGGGAACTCCTACACCCTGAGGCGAAGCCGAAGGGTGTATGAGTTCCCAGACCGGTGTAAACTCCCATTTCTGGAGACGACTTACATATAAGCTTAAAGCTTTCTGTCGAATCCCTCCTTTAAACGGTAACAAATTTCCCTGTCTTTAGTTGTTTCATTATAATACTGTATCTTTGTTGTTCATATTTTTTTGTTACTCAACAATTGTTGTATGCATTTATCATTTATTGAATAAATATTGTTTAAACTAAACTCCCATACACCCTGGAAAACACAAGGATAACGGATTTATTTCAAAGAATTTTGGTGTACTTAATACTTTAACCTAAATTGTAGGAAAAAACCGACAGAAAATTTGTAAGTTTCTTAATAAAACCAGACAAATATGGATTGAGCCAGTTCCAATGACATCCACATCTGTAATATTTTATTACACATAAATAATAAATAAATACATATTTTTATTTTTGTTCTAACATAACCGACCAGAAGATATGAATTAATAATTAAAATGGGTACATTTTTTAGCCATATTGCCTGCTATTGTGTATTCTTGTTTTAACGCCGTGGTTAACCACAGTGTAATAAAAAACTACTGTGGATAGCAAGTTACACAGTACCCTTCAGCCAATCAAAACGCAGTATTTTGTTTCATTCGGAAATAATTCTACTTATTCTTTGCCCTTTCACAACAATGTAGAACAATGTCTTAGCAGAGATGTCTTGTGAAGTCTTGGCTGCCTGTATACAGGCACTAAACCGACCACGAGAAAGTATGTTGCTGTAGACGAAAGACTCAAAAAAATGAAAACCAACCTCAACGATGGACGCATCAATGTCGCCAGCTTCCTTGACCAAGCGAAATATATCTGAGCATGTTTTGTTGTTTAAATTTGTGTTTCGAATTATATAATTATCACACAAAATATTATTTGTCATGTTATTGCATTGTGTCTGGGCATTGTGAACAGTTCTCCCCAGTCGATGAAAACATTTCTGTGATCAAATGGGAATTGGTCAAACTGGAAATGATCAATAGGAATTGGACAATCGGGAATGAGCCGATGGATATGACAGAAGTTGTAAAACAATGAGAAATATAATCATGTGCTTCATACAGTGGAACACTGTTAATTGAAAAGCCACTTTGCTAATAATGGAATTTATTCAATTAACAGGAGGAGTATTCAGTTGATAGGGATTGTGTCACTTTCCTATATTCTAGAGATAAACATGGCATTTATTCTATTATATTTTGTTTGACAGAGCTCCACGAGTTCTGTCAAACAAGATATAATAGATTGAATACCTGTATTGGATGTACTGATGCCAAATAGGTCTATAAACAAGGAAAAATTGAGGACTGTCAGGGTAACTTCTCAACAATTACAAGTTCTATTCCTGTACAGTACCGCTGCCGTGGAAGGGTCAAAATCCATGCGTTGGTAGTTTTTGGCACTCAGTAATCATTAGTTTTCAGCAAATATTCAATGAATGAAGCACCGAGTTGTACACGGTGCTTCATTGATTGAAAGTTTGAGAGGGATTCCATTGTTTTATGTCAAAGATTCACTGTTAACTCCTCCGTGTTTCTTCAATTTCTTTTTGTTTATGTTTTTTGATGTAAAAACTATATACAGTTCGTGGAGAGTGTATTATCAATAAATCACCCATGGAGTGGAGATTCCACCCAAGCAATGGTTGCAAATTTGTTGCAAAGCATAACAAGCACAAGCAAAGTTCCAGTCAATGGACCTCCGGATTAAACCCGGAGGTCCATTGGCTGAAACATTGCTTGTGTTTTTAGTCGATGTATACAAAATTTGAAAGTTATAGTTTGGGTCATAACTCCACTCCGCGGGTGATTTAGTTACAATCCACTCTCCACGTACTGTACAGTTGTTGGGAGTCCGTGGTGATGATGCATGTGAATACATAAGTTTAGCATAATTATGTAGTAACACAATTTCAGAGAAGGGGAAGAAAAGTAAAACATATCGTTCCACTTAAAATTGCTGTCTAGATATTTTTAAGTGGATATTGTTTGATGTTGATATTTTTAATCATTTGCTATTTACTCAATGTTACAGTACGTGGGGAGTGGATTGTAACTCAATCACCCGCGGAGTGGAGTTATCAACCAAGCTATAACTTTCAAATTGTGCACATATCGAACAAAATCACAAGTAATGTTTCAGCCAATGGACCTCCGGGTTTAACCCGGAGGTCCATTGGCTGAAACTTTGCTTTCCTGGTAATGCTTCGCAACAAATTTCCAATTATTTCTTGGGTGCAATATCTACTCTGCGGGTGATTTAGTGATAATACACTCTCCACGTACTGTATATATTTTAAATACTCTGAAAACATAGTTTGCAGATTCACCCAGAAGTACAGAACACTAATCAATTTTTTTTTAACTGAAGTTGTATTTCGAGATTTCATGTCGAGCGACATACCGAACAATAATTGATAGACTCTTTCATTTTTCAGATTCATGTGAATACAGATTTCCTTTGTATTCAAGAGGAGATGATGTTTTTGTTTCCATTCACATTATTGTTTATGATTCACTTTCAGGAATACAACCATACTTGATATGTGTATAGACTTCATATTGAATATTTTTTTCTGATTTAGATTCAGGAAGAGAACGCTACTAGTATCAATGAACAATGTGACGAAATTGGTTGCTACGGCAGCGTAGAACCGCCACACCATAGTATATTTCCAGGGATTCCTAATCTGTTTAAACAGATTACTAATCTGTTTTTACAGATTACTGTTTCTACAGATTAACTAATCTGTTTTTACAGATTACTAATCTGTTTAAACAGATTACTAATCTCTTTAAACAGATTACTATTCTGTAAAAACAGATTAGTAATCTGTTTAAACAGATTACTAATATGTTTTTTACAGAATACTAATCTGTTTTTACAGAATACTAATCTGTTTTTACAGATTAGTAATCTGTTTAAACAGATTACTAATATGTTTTTACAGATTAACTAAGTAATCTATAAATGCAGATTAGTTAATCTGTAAATACAGATTAGTTAATCTGTTTAAACAGATTAGTAATCTGTAAATACAGATTAGTTAATCTGTTTAAACAGATTACTAATCTGTAAAAACAGTGAGTAATCTGTTTAAACAGATTATTAATCTGTAAATACATATTAGTAATCTGTTTAAACAGATTAGTAGTCTGTAAATACAGATTAGTTGATCTGTTCAAACAGATTACTAATCTGTAAATACAGATTAGTTAATCTGTAAAAACAGATTAGTAATCTGTAAAAACAGATTACTAATCTGTTTTTACAGATTAACTAATCTGTATTTACAGATTAACTAATCTGTTTAAACATATTAGTAATCTGTCAAAACAGATTAGTAATCTGTAAAAACAGATTAGGAATCCCAGGAAATATACTACAGTGTGGCGGTTCTACGCTGCCATAGGTTGCTCATGTCAGTGAGTTGTGAAGTAGTTACATAGAGTAGCTAACTGGCACATGACTAATATACTTTGTACTTCAGATTTACTTTTTGCTTTATATAATATGCTTTGCATTTGATGAAATAGAAAACAAAGTTATAGCTGCTGAGAGAAAAATGTCTGAAAAAAGAAAAGAAGAGGATTTACACACTACTCACGGGAAGAAAAATCCAACAGCAGAACTGCGGAATCGGAAAACAGAACACGAAATGAACCGAGCGTATGCGGAATTGGTTGAAAAGAAATTCCCAGAGGTAGCTACTCAACTTTGCTATGGTTGCACAGTAGACCACCCCAGCCAGATACAACACGATGTCTGCCTTATGATGACACCAGAAAAACGAGTTTGGAGATGTTTCGATGAAGCCATGTCAAAAGTGGAGAAAGCGGAAGTCATGCCATTATGGGTGGAAAATATGAGCAACATTATTCCGACGCCGCAATTGTTCGAGTACGCTCCGCTATTAGCCAAAGAGCCTGAGATGAATATTGCCAGAAATCTAATTATGGCGAATATACCCACGGTATGGTGATGGGTAAAAGCAGCACTTACAACGGCCCTTTTAGGGGCTAACCAAATTATTCAAAAAGAGAATCTTAAACATGCGCAAAGCTGCATAAAGGCATATTTCACCCACCTCCTACCAACCCCACCCCACCTATCCTCCCAACAAATCAACTCTTCCACGACCCCCTATATTATAAATCGCAGGATGTGCACAAAAACATATGAAAATGGCCTTCTGTCTAGTGTAACTCTTCACCTGCCGGGTAGCTGGCCCATGCAGCTGCGGTAAGAGCACATTTGTGCGTAATTAAATTGATAAACTGGATGATATGGTAACAGCTGTACCTCCGAATATGGTATGGTGTTACACCGAATGGCAGCCCTTATACGAAATTTTGCCCAATGTCGAGTTTGTGGAAGGGTTCCCTCAAGAATTCAAACGGGACTCTTTAACTGTGGTCGACGATTTAATGCATGACGTGGACGAAAGGGTGGCCAAATTGTTTACCAAAGGCTCCCATCACCATAACATGAGTGTTGTATACCTCGTTCAGAACCTTTTCGATAAAAAATAAATACCATAGAACTATTACACTAAACTGTCACAATTTAGTATCGTTCGAAAACCCACGTGACCGTTCGAAAATATCTCGTCTCGCAAATGTACCCTGGGAAGGCGCGTTTCTTGAGACAAGTATTTGAAGAGGCTACATCTGCCCCATACGGGTATTTGTTGGTTGACCTCTGCCAAACCACGCCTGAAGATTTAAAACTGCGTTCCCGTATTTTTCCAGGGAAGGATCATTAAGTGTATCAGAGCAGAGTATAAAAAGAGGGATAAACAGTCGCACCTGTCATAACTATGTGTAACCGTCTTAAACGCAACATCGAAACGCTCAAGTTTTTACACAGAGCAAGACCGCACATTGTAAAAAATATATAACGACACGCCAACAGAGACTTGATACTTTGCATCTACGAGTGCGCTAAAATATTTTAAACAAAGATATACCTTTAACGAAACATCACTTGGTTAGGTGTCTTCCCACTAGACCAATTCCCCTTAAACCAACTACATAGTGTTTCTGATTAAGGGCTGATTAAGGATAATTAGGAAAACATTTATTTATAAAAATCTGCCCAACATCTATAATATATCGACAAGCCAGAAAATGAGCAGACTATCATCTGAAAAATGAGGTCCTCAGAGGGTGAATTTGGTGATGCTACCCTGCACAGCAGGGTAGCATCACTAAATTTACCCTCTTTGAACCTCAACTTGAATCAAGGTCCCAAACATAATCAGAAAGAGGTACCCAGAGGATAAACTGGCCCACTGTTTGGGATAGCATCAGCAAATTCACCCTCTGGGGACCTCATTCTACAAATGACTGCTTATTTTCAGGCTTGAATATCAATAACATTAAATACATTTATAAATATTTATAAATATATCAAATTATTGATAAAGAATTATTTTTAAAGTAGAAACACCTAGGGTCCTGCGAATATTCGAGATTCGATTCGATATCGATACCATACGTATGCTTCGAGATCGATCCCGAATTAGTCTCAGGATTCGATTTTTTCGAATCTCTCGTACTAACTTCAATTTGTTACATTTCCAACAAAAATAGAATAAAACTGTCATTAGAAAATTCATTCATGTAGGCTCAATTCCTATTTATTTGAGTAATTGACAATGTTTAATTGTTAGGTAAGGTGTGAATTTGGCCCAGAACATTATCCATAGTTTTGGTTTTTGAAGGCTTAACTTGTTACTATTCACGTTCTTAAGAACGTGAATAGTAACAAGTTAGGCCTTCAAAAACTAAAACTATGGACAATAGGCCTAGCTTCAGCGACGGTGCTACAGAGAATATTTAGTTATTGGTGTTTAAGGTGTTCACTCCGTCGCGTAAGGGTCATCACAGTGTTCCGTAACTTCAGTTTGATGTAATATGAAATAACTTGTATTTTAAGATTCGATTCGGGATTCGATTCAATGTCGATATCAGGGACACGATTCGATTCGAGATTCGAAAAGAAATTTGTGATTCGCAGATCCCTAAACACACCAGTTGGTCTAAGGGGAATTTGTCTTTTGTGAATTGGCCTTGTGGAAGTTGGTCTACAGGGAATTGGTCTAGTGGGAATGAACCCTTGGTTAACTTCGCCGGAAGAAAAAACAAGCTAGACTATTGGTGGAGAAAAAAGTTTCGGAAAAAAGGAAAAGGCGTGTATAACAGACAGGCGGTTTCTTGGGCTCGATTATCGCACCAGTTTTACCAGTATAGGATGGAGCAGGTCAAGAAAATGATGTTGGTTGACCCAAGGGTAGTGGAACGACTTCAGCAATCTACAACGCCTAAGGCAACCCCCACACACTTGATCGTCAAGCCCAAACAGAAGGTCCTCAAACGCCCATATGATTCGACTGCAGCACAATTGGGTGCACGAATAAGAGATTTCGATGACCCTACCATTAACGACGTGGAGAGATCGAATCTGTACGACCAAGTTTTACAAAAATACCTAACCTTTTACAATAAATTGGTTACTTCCCGCCCAATCAAGATCGAACCCTTGGAGACAGGAGATGCTGAAGACGATTTGTTGGACACTGTACCTGACTCGATACGCAGAAAAGCTAAGTTATTACTCAAGAGATTGAAGGACATTCCAGATATATCGTGGGACGAGAAAGGTCAGCAAGTGTACGACAATGAGACAGGGTCGAATATTAGGACCTCAGTAATGACCTTCTGAGGAAACGAAATAAATCTGAGCTGACTGAATGGCAAGTTTTGAGCCAAGCTCTTAAGGGGGCAAATATATCCAAGGAGGTGATTGGAAACAAAGAACGATGGGACTTAATTCAAAGAAAAACAGCGACTGTAGCATCAGAGGCTCCCAAATTGAAATGGGCGCGTGTTTAAATACAGAGTCAGCTTCAGAATCTTTGTCATTATGGACTTTGACAGTCTATTCTACGAACCTCGTAACCCCGGAAGTTTCGGAGGGGTCGATGCCCTGCAAAGAGTGTCAAAGAAAAAGAAGAAAGAAGTCGCCGGATGGTTGCGCAGTCAAGATACGTATACACTACACAAACCGGCTAGACGATGTTATAAAAGGCGAAAAACTATTCAGGGACCGATCAGGACTATTTAAAATACGCTCTAGCCTCGGAGACTATTTTTTCAATTCATGCGCCAGATTTCAATTTACGGAGTCACACTGCTGTTTGTAACACACACTGCAAGTATGTAATAGCTCTCATCATTTTCATTTAGTACACTATAGCAAACATTAATCTTCACTGTGGTTTCTGATCAAGTCTTGGCTGCCTATTTAGGCAGCCAAGACTTGATCAGAAACCACAGTGAAGATTAATGCTTGGTAATTAAGACTTGAAGTATTAACTTAAGCACTCTACAACAATGATAAATGATAATCATATATATAATACATGTAAGGGTGTCTCTCTCGATTATCCATCGAAAGAATATCAAAATATGATCTGAGAAGTTACGCGCCAACTGAGAAGCCTATTTCTGAGATTTAAGAGCCAGGTCCTGATGTTTCAGAACCAAATACGCACCGGCGCATGCCCAGGTCGGTCCCTGATATTGTTAGCGGCACAGGAGCGCAACGGCAAGCTGACTTGGTGGATTTGGAAAGTCTTAGTAAATACAACGATGAGACCAATTATCTTTTAACAGGGAGCGCGGTGGCTCAGTTGGTAGAGGTGCAGGCTGCAAGCCGAGAGGTCCTCGGTTCGAATCCCACCTGCGGCAACCGCGTTGTGTCCTTGGGCAAGACGCTTCACCCCGACTGCCTACATGGGGGCACGATGACGCTGTGTGCTGAGGCGTACTGCACGTCGATGGTGCGCATGTCTTCAACCAATCTAACTCTGCCTGTGCTGCGGTGCAGAGTTCAGAGTTACGATGTTGGAGAGCTGACAGCTGCTCGTCGTTGCTCGGTGGTTCTCTCCGGGTACTCCGGCTTCCTCCACCCGTAAAACTGTCACGGTCACGATTAGCCATTGTGCATAAGTATGTGACCTTAAACACCAATAAATAAATAAATAAATAAATATAAATCTTTTAACATGTATCGACGCTTGGGTGATTCCTTTGAAAAGTAAATTCGGTGAGTCGATTATACAGTGGAGCCCACTTAATTGGATATCTCTTAATTGTTTATCCCTGTTAATTGAATATAATTTTCAAACACAAAACCATTTACCATATCTTCAGTACAAATTTGATCTGTTAATTGCATATGGGTTGTAGAGTAAAGTCCTGTTAATTGTATATAAATTTTTGTAATATGTCGAAAAAATTACTGCGACACGCACCAAATTCCCCTTATTTATCAACCTTTTTGGCCTCACTACATCCAATACAGGCATTTATTCTATTATATCTTGTTTGACAGAGCTCTATGAGCTCTGCCAAACAAGATATAATAGAATAAATGCTCAGTTTACCTCCAGAACACAGGAAACTGACCAAATCCCTGTTAATTGTATACTCCTGTTAATTGAATAATTTTCACTGGCAAAATGGATATTCAATTAAGAGGATTCTACTGTACAAGCAAAGATTTTCCAGCAAGGTGTGGAACCACTGAAATTACAAAGGGACCAGGGGACAGAGTTTCTCAATCAGTAGATTTTTTTGCAACCTTTAATGTTGAAACAAAATGTGCTATAGTAGAACGGTTCAACAGAGCTTTGAAACAAAAAAAATGTGGAAATATTTCACGAAAAATAATACTTTGATGTATATTGATATTCTCCAGGATTGTGTGACGTCATACAATCAAACATACCACCGGAGTATTGGTATTGCCCCATGGACAGTCACACAACAGACTCAGGAAAGGGTGTGGCAAAAATTATACGGAGACCCCGTTCAGCACAAGAAATTATTTCAAAAAGGAGATCGAGTACGGATCAATAAAGTTAAAGGGACATTTGAAAAGGGGTACCTCCCTTGCTAGAGTGAGGAATTATTTGCTATCGTAAGCGTAAACTGGGGTAACCCCCGTACTTATGAAATAATGGACGACAACGGTGATGTTTTGAAAGGGGCATTCTACGCGGAGGAGCTTCAGCGAGGTGAAGAGAAAACAGTTTACAAAATCGAAAGAGTTCTCGAGGAGCGTGGGAGGGGAAAGAATAAACAGTTACTGGTGAAATGGTTGGGGTACCCGTCTTCTTTTAATTCGTGGATAAAGCCGTCCCAGGTCATTAATAAAGGGTGACCATCGCGCATGATCCGGCATTGTAATGGAAGACTGTGGGAGTGAAAGGTCGTGGCTTTTTTCCAGAGAAAAGTACCTCGTAGTGAAATTATTTATTTGTCCAAGTCATCATTCTTTATATAATTATTATAGCGAGTATCGTCAATTTAACTGTACAAAACGCAGACAGTCAGGTGTGGACTGCCCTTTTGAGTAGTTCGATCAGCTATTTATTACCTAATCCCACAATCAAAACAAGAAAATAATGTTTTACTTTCATTTACCGAACAACAGTTCTGTGGATATTTTTCCGGGCAGTACTCTTACGTCATTTAGGACACGATTATCGAAACCTATGAACTTGAGTGGGGAGTGGGAGGTTGGTCTAGTTGAAATGCAATTTCCCAATACCTGGTTCAACGTTCGCGGAGTAAATTATATAGTAAAACATAAAAACAAAGAATATAACCTCATTCTCAAGTCAGGTCGTTACACTGAATTAGTTCGTGAACTCAATCACCAAAAAGATCGACTCACACCTTGCCCAGAAAAATTAAACTTTGAATTTGATAAAGTGTGTGGGAAAATCAGAATTATCGTGAAATTTGATTTGGAGGTACACTGCAAAAAATATAGGTTATCTTTAGAACCAAAACTGGTTCTAATCTTGTCCCTTTGATGGAACCAGTTTTGTTTAAACAGTATTCATTTCAAATCAAATAAATTTATAAAGATTAACATTAAATATTAACAGAATTAAAAATAAATTGAGGGGGTTTCAGCCGTAAGTTTAGAGCTCATACGAGGTTTCCTCAAATCATTATTAAGCAAAGGAGATATGAACAGCTGGCATATCGACGAACCAGTTTTGGTTAGAACTAAAACTGGTTCGATATGCCAACTGTTCATATCTCCTTTGTTTCAAAATGTTTGGCGACCTCGTTGAATAAGCTCCAAGTTTACTGCTGAATCTACTTCAGTTCATGTAATATTCTGTTAAAATTGAATGCTAATCTTGGTAAATTTATTTGATTTGAAATAAATACTGTTTAAACATAACTGGTTCCATCTCAGGGACAAGATTAGAACCAGTATTGGTTCTAAAGAGAACATATATTTTTTGCAGTGTAGTTCTCAGCCCTACCCTACAAAGTATATTTGGGTACAACAGATCGAAATTTCCTTCAGGTACCTGGGAATCCCCTCGCGTAGTGGATATCGCAAATGGCTTCTACTGATTTATTTCCACTTGTTTACCTCATCTCAGGTATACAAAGCAATATAAAGCAGCATAAAATAATAATAAGCATGTCTGTGGTAGTTATAAAATATATGCTTGTCAGAATAATACGGTCTCTTTCTCTCTCTCCTCTCTCACTCTGCCTCTCTTTCTCGTGACATTTTGCGGTACTATCTACTACGTGCAATTTTGATTTGATTTGATTTATTTCCACTTTTTACCTCATCTCAGGTATACAAAGCAACATAAAGCAGCACAAAATAATAATAAGCATGTCTGTGGTAGTTATAAAATACATGCTTGTCAGAATAATACGGTCTCTTTCTCTCTTTTGTCTCTCTCTCTTTCTCTCTCTCTCTCTCTCCATCTATCTCTCTTTCTCTTGGATATTAACAGCATTATAACCGATTCGAGTCACAAGGTTCACAGATGGGGGAGTGGGGGGGGGGGAGTTACAGTTGGATGAGTAACTAAAGCCTGAGGATTAAAACGAATTCCGCCCCACAATATATTGCGTCTGAACTATCTACAAGTATTCACATTATTACCGTGGGGCAATCTTAGGCTTGGATGGCTAGGCTTTAATACGTGGTAAAATCACACGCACACAATGGGAACCGATCTAAAAGTGGATGATCAAGGGTAATTTTAGTATAGAGATCTTGACATAGAAATACTGGTTTCAGTGTGTATTCCTTCCTTCCAAGCGCATGTAGAATTTACCCGGGGCTTTCCCCTCCTTGTATCACCATCAACACGAACGAAATGTTGATAGTCTGTTCTAGGCCCCTTGACCTGTAGCTAACAAGAAATTGATTAGAGGACTCTACACAGTCGAGATGGTGATGAGATGAACTGGGGCACTAGACCTATCGACGAAAAGGGGGGGGGGGCGTTTGGGAGAAGGGTGAGTGTGCACACTGCGATACAACGACAGGCACTCGGGGATACTAGGTGTCACAATATGTTATACTAACTCCGGTATAATAAACTATTTTGCTAAGATCCATTGCCCCCAAACCTCATATTGTATTTATCGCTTCATGAATTCCTATTGACATCCTCCTCCCTCCTTATATTCTCCAATCCTGTATCCGGTTACAACAGAATAGGTTTGCGATTACAGCCACAAAATTCAAACATTCTGTATTGATACATAAAATCTGCTCTTCCGCCACTCAGTGCACGAAACTACTAAAGTATATTTCCCCGGAGATAACATGGGTCTGTAGATTCTATATACATTGAACATGTGTGCAAATACAAGCCCATATATGCACGCGCATATACATACACATACATACATACATATATGCACACATATCCAAATACACGCATATACCTATCTGCATACATTATGTATACATAAGACACACACCCACACATACAATGCACATAGACACATACATATATACATATATGGAGAGAGAGGAGAGATCTCCCGTTCTCTGAGAATAAACACATTAGATTTCCGTATGGCAGGAACGAGGGAAAAAAAGAAGATATTTCGGATGGGGAGGGGGAGTGCGCTGTGATTATCAATCCATGTTATTTGAAAAGTCCGTGGGGTTGTTCTGTGATGAGAGCCTGAGGCCAGCCTCGAGAAGTTCCGTTGAAAATAGTAATTTTCCTTGTCCCCAAAACACCGCCCATGGCCCCCATGGAAGCGAGCTTGGTGACCCCGCTCCAATGAGGGGCCACAAGCGCTGTTTTAGAGACCAAAATTGTGATCATAGTGCAATTTAAATGACAGTTGTTTAAAATAGGCTAGTCGGTTTTAGCCGTTGTATTGGGTAAATAATAGCCAGAGTTTTATATGGGTATCGGCGGCCTGGATTCCAGAATAAATACAGCCTCAAGAACTTCTGTTGAGAATAAGATCTTAAAATAATAATTATTTCATTGTTCAAAAGTTTCCATTCTTTGTCCCCAAAAGGCAAAACAACGCCCATGGCCCCTCACTGGATCGAGCTCGACGAGCTCACCTCAATGAGGGACCACAGACCATGCTTTCCAGACAAAAATGAAAACATATGAATTCAGTTTGAGAGCCTTTTGTTTGAAAATACCGCTGATCGGTTCCGGCAGTTATGTTGGGTAAATGATTGCTGGAAGGGGGAATCGGCACACTAGACACGGGCGGGTTTCAGAATTGTCGGAAGTTCTTTGATAAACTTGGCTAGATTTCTTGTGACTTTACTGTTTGTGGTGGTAAATAATTGTTGGAGCTTAGGCATATTTGGATTTCGTGTATAGTAACCTCTTATGTATTTTACTCGGAGGTACCCGAGTTTTTCTCAAACCAGAATATAATGAAATTCGTCACCAATATCTGAACTGCAAAGATTGAATTTTCTTTGCGACATTTCAGAAGATGACCAGCTTCCTACTTCTATTGGCAGGTGGTGATTTCGCACGCGAAACTTAAGAAATGCAGTAGCTAATGAGGGTGGTAGATTTATAAGGTAATCTTCAAATATAGAGTATGACTTAATTAATCCATAGAATTGGCATTTTGTGGATTTATCCAGGGTAGCACGCCATTCTTGTAAATTCATATCAGATAAAACTTAATTTACAGCGCAGTCGAACCATTTGGTATTTGGGACAGTTAGATTTGAACATAAATATCCAAAACCTATACTATTTAACAGTGAAGAGATGTAGTGTATCCACGGGTTTGTATACACCCCACTACTATGTTTACTATATATTAATAAATAGAGAAGTTTGGATATTTTGGGTTCAGTGCAAGAAACAAGTTTGGCCCCAAAGTTTAAGCTTCTTATTTTTATCGTGGTTCCTATAGGGGTTAAACCAAGTTCTCCATATAGCAGGCTACTTCCCGTGGATTTGTGCAGTTCCAGGATGAATTTTAAGAACCAGAGTTCTACAGTTGAAACTAGAAGTTCTGTCATAAAATGCGCATAAATAGCACGTTGATCTGCGCGTTAATGTACGCGTTGTGGCCATAGTAAAGCCATAAAATTATGTACACATGGCCTGTGCACAAGCAATGTTTCAGCCAATGGACCTCCGGGTAACCCGGAGGTCCATTGGCAGAAACATTGCATGTGTTTGCTATGAGTAACCAGGAGAACCTACCGTTCTTTGGATGCCATTCGATATGGCACTAGCGCGCAATTCCAACGCGCAATTAAGCCTAGATACGCGCACTATTCGTGACAGGATTGCTAGTTTTAACTGTAGCTTTTGTAACACAGAGACGTTTGTGTGCCCCCATATTTCACACCCGTAAAGCAAAATTGGAACAATATATTTATTGTATACCTCTATGATGACGTCGATTGGGAGCTGATGTTTTCTCATCTTGTTTATCAGCGCATACATTGCCTTTTTGCCCCACTACATCTATTAATTTTCCTGCATTATAAAATCCCGACTTTGTAAAAGTGGTTCCTAGATATTTGTAGCTATTGACAACTTCTATGGGCATACTACCTACGGAGAAACTATCACTTCGGCTAGCTCTGCTACCGAATTTTATTATCTTATTCTTAGAAATGTTGATTTGTAATTTCCATTTCACACAATATTCGTCAAAAACATTTAGTAGATTTTGCATTTTTTTCCTTGAGCTCGAAAGAAGAACTGTGTGGTCAGCATATAGTAAAATAAGGAGTCGCATGTGTACCTCAGGGTCAGTTGTATTGCGAAATGAATTGTCAAATTCAATATAAGAGCAATCGTTTCGGAGTAAGAAAGATTCCAAAGACAAAAAGGTAGCTGGGACTTGGTCACACAATGGTGTGATATTTGTCAAAGAATTTGATGAAACTGTCCACAGGGTCACAAACAATTCTTAGATGTCGAAAATTGAGAACAAATTTAACGCTTTACCTAACGTGAAAAGCAGACGACACTTGCAAAAAAAATTCTTGAATAACTAATTTTTTTCATTTTTTGTCTCAAAAACATAGGTTATGACCCCTCGTTGGAACGAGCTCGACGAGCTCGTTCCAACGAGGGGTCATAACCTATGTTTTTGAGACAAAAAATGAAAAAAATAGTGAAAATTAATTGGCGATTTTTGAGAATAGCGCTGGCCGGTTTTGGCCGTTACGTTGGGTAAAGGGTTTTAAACTGGTAGTTACAATTCGAAATTCCCAACAGTAAATAATACGCCTCTGACTCACTTTGCCTTTTGCCGTCAACGACCTTAACATCGTCTGCTATCTCTTCAATGATTGCTCAATTATATATTGATTCTTTGCCCAAAGTGAGAGCAGACGACATTTTCAAAAACAATTTTTGTATATTAAAAATTTCATTTTTGTCTCTGAAACATGGCTTGGGCCCCTCATTGAAGCGAGCTCATCGAGCTCGTCCCGATGGTTGGTGATAGGCTGTGTTTTTTGTGACAGGGAATGATAACGTATTCAAATCTGAATGGAGATTTTTGTGGACAGCCTAGGCCATTCCTGGTCGCTACATGGAATAAATGGTTACCATTAAGATATTATCAATAGCAGTTGTTCTGCGCCCACGGTTTTCCACCCGGCTAGCACTGAGCACCCATTGTTGAATGTTTCCCGGTTGGATGGCGGTGGGGGTAGGAGTAGCCAGTTAAACTTTTTTTGTGAGGTTGATGCACTTGCATCCAAGCCAATATTTTAACACGCGACGAACCCCATTTGTCACTGATAATTCGTTCACCGTCAAATATCTCTTTCGAATTTACATCATAACACATTAAGGAATTACCAATGGAAGAATAACGATACCCCTCCCCCCATCACCATGGTCACCCAACTGCTAATGGCAGTATTAATACCCCCACAGCTCTCCATCCGGTTAGCACTCAGCACCCACTGTTGGGTGTTTCTCGGTTGGATGGCGGTGGGGATGGGAATAACCAGTTAAACTTTTTTGGAGGTTGCTGCACTTGCATCCAGGCCAATATGTAACACACGACGAACCCCATTTGCCATCAGAAGTTCGTTCACCATCAAATATCTCTTAGGAATTTACATCATAATACATCAAGGAATTATCAATGTAAGAATACCTATACCAAACGCCCCCCCCCCCCCCCCCCCACCACTATCACCACCATCACCACGATCATCCATCTGGGTAACACTCAGCACCCATTGTGGTGTGTTGCCCGGTTGGAGGGCAGTGGCCGTGGCAAGAGCCAGCAAGAAGCTAGACTTGCTCCTCAACTGAGTGTTGCATTTGCATCTAGGCTAACAATTGAGACACGTCAAACTTCTTCTGTCATCAATAGTTCTATCACCGTCAGCATTCTCTCCAGAACTTACATCATAATATAATATACTATGTGATTATCAATTGCAGAATACCCCCCTCCCCCGGTCATCCATCTGGGTAGCACACAGCAACCATTGTTGAGTGGTGTCAGGATGGAGGGCCGTGGAGTGGTGACAGCCAGTTTAACTTGTTCTTCAAGAGGTTGGTGCATTTGTGTCCAGGGCAATAATTAACACACGACAAACTCCTTCTGTCACTAATAGATGTGTCACTGTCAGCTGTTTCTTCAGAACCTACATCGTAAAAGGTTTAACAATTATCAATGGCAGAATAATTTCTAATCAGCCCCCCCCCCCCCCCCCCCCCATGGCTATCCATCCGGGTAGCGCTCGGCATCCACTGCTGGGTGTTGCCAGGTTGAATGGCCGTGGGATGCTATAGCCAGCTAAATATATTCCACTAGAGATTGTTGCATTGGTACCCAGGACAATTATCAACACACGACTGACTTCCTTTTTAACTAATGCCCCCTCATTGTCAACAATCTCTTCTGAACTTAAACTATAATAATAGGAAACATTTATTAGTGGCAGTATTACTACTCCTCGTCACCACGGTCATCCATCCGGGCAACACCCAACACCCAGCAGCCAGCTGAACCTGATCACCACAGACCGAATGGTCAAATTATTACTGAGCCTCGGCATTGATCTAACAGTGACTTGTTAATGTTGTTAAATTTCTGCAGGTGCTTATACGACTACGTAGGCATATATATTGTAGATCTTCCTTGAGCTTGTGTATGTGAGGGTGTGTGTGAGGGTGGTCGAGTTTGTGTTTATAGTACGTGTAAAATTGTAAGTTTTTATAGTTGTGTGTCGGGCGTGTGTGTATATATGTGAAACGCTTTATAGGAGGGTGTGTATCCAGATGGGGGAGGTGTAAGAGTGCGCGCGAGTGTAATTTTGTGTTATATATATCAAATGTTTATTTATAACTCGCGCTATTCTCTCGGCTACATGTATTATAAATTTTCTTCATTAGAATCACAGATTCTAGCTTGATGCTAAGGCCATTTCCCTATTAGTTGTATCCCTCTGCTGTATTGTCTAAATTGTACCTTCACATCTAATCGCAGTTTAAATTAGACAGGTACAGGGCAACCCAAAGGTTAGTGAAATAGTCCATCTCTTGTGGCAATAATCATGCATGATTGTGTGACTTATTCACACTTTGAAACTTTCCGTCTATTCCCCTCCATTCACTATAGTTAGACTAACGGAAGGCGTTGCATGGCAATAATCATACATGATGGTTTGACTTATTCACACTTTGAAACTTTCCGTCTTTTTCCCCTCCAATCACCATAGTTAGACTAACGGAAGGCGTTATACAGGAAACTATTTTGTTTTGTCCTCGACCCTTTACCCAGTGCGGGTGGGGGACGACACTTGAGATCTAAATTCATGAAAACATTTTTTTTTTCTCTTGGCTCGGAAACATGGCTTAAATTAGACAGGTACAGGGCAACCTAAAGGTTAGTGAAATAGTCCATCTCTTGTGCCAATAATCATGCATGATTGTGTGACTTATTCACACTTTGAAACTTTCCGTCTTTTCCCCTCCACTCACCATAGTTAGACTAACGGAAGGCGTTGCATGGCAATAATCATACATGATGGTGTGACTTATTCACACTTTGAAACTTTCCGTCTTTTTCCCCTCCAATCACCATAGTTAGACTAACGGAAGGCGTTGTATAGGAAACTATTTTGTTTTGTCCTTGGCCCTTTACCGATTGCGGGTGGGGGACGACACTTGAGATCTCAATTCATGAAAACAATTTTTTTTTCTCTTGGCTCGGAAACATGGCTCGTGGCCTCTGGTTGGAGCGAGCTCGTCGAGCTCGTTCCAGCGAGGGGTCGTGGGCTGTGTTTCTGGGTCAATGATCGAAAACTCAACAAAAGTTGGATGTTGATTTTTGAATATAGCACTGGCCGGTTGTTACCATTGCGTTGGGTGAAGGGTTAATATCTTATTCTATTGACCGATTCTCTCTTCTTGTAGCCACTAATTCTACTACGTATGACAATGTATTTATATAACAATATTGGATCAGTTGCTGGATTCGATTATTATCAACCCTTGCATTTAACTTGTTCAGAAATTATGCTGACACATTCTCTTCTTGTTTGCACTTATTTAGTTACTTAATATTTACAGTGCTCAGGTAACTTGTCTACCCTAAACTATTCATCTCTCTCTTCACTATCATAATGTCTTCTTTTCCAAGTCTCTGAGCCAACTGTTTTCTCATGTCTTAGTTCAGTAAAACTACCTGTTCTCGCGTGCTGTGTGCCACTCGTCCTGCCGACCTGCAAAAATGGGCCCAGCTCTGCTGTTATTATAAATTACTGTCATTTTTATGATGGATCTCCAAAACTATAGGTTACGTGTGGGCCTTTTCATAACACGAGCTCAAAGGAGTAAACGGCACAGTTCTCATCTTGATATACAATGTGTACTGATGGCTAGCCTGTTGTTACAATAAAAAATTAGAGGCATAACAATAATGATGTTTCTTCTCATCATATCCTCTACTACATTGACTCGTGATAATATACCAAATTCTTGTATCACATACGAGAATTTATCTGAGCCGGGGAGTACATCAGCTACTTCAACTTGGTTGAAATGTATAAAATCGTCTACTGCCAGTAATCGTTTCCCGAGTAACCAAACGCTGCACTATATAGGATTTAGTCTAATATTTGTTACCTTTCATTTTTCGTGGGGGCTGCCTATGGTGCACCTTACATTCAATTTGGACACTTTTTGGATGTTGCCTCCTTTGGAAAACTTGAGATCCCTGTTACACGGCGAACTATTCAACAATATTTTTGATATTAGCAGTGGCAACTCAATGTTAAGTCTATGTACAATTAACAGCGTCCCAGATAATCAACTCCCAATAACTGTTCTTTCCAGATATGCTGAACTGCTTCTGTTATACCTTTCGGGAGACATAGAAAAAACCCTGGGCCTTCGGATACCTCATTTCATGGAGATTTATCAGATGGTTTAAAAATATGCCACTTTAACGTCCAAAGCCTAAAGCCGAAACTCGATCTCCTCAAGTGTGAGTCTGCAGCATACGATATATATGCATTTTCAGAAACGTGGTTATCACCGACCGACTTAAACACCGACATTCAATTAGATGGATTCCATGGCCCAATAAGAAAAGATCGCTCCACCAGAGGAGGGGGTGTAGCAATTTACATCAGAAATGAAATTAGTTTTAAGACACGGCCTGATATCTAAATTCCTCTGTTGGAGTGCATTTGGTTTGAACTCCTCTCTTCGAAAGGCTCCACATTCCTTGGTATATTCTATCGACCCCCTAATACCAACACCGAAATTTGAACATTGATTAATGCATCAATAGAAAGAGCCAAGGATACTGCGATCAGTGATATTATAGTGACTGGTGATTTTAATGACAATCAGATTGGTTCAAGAGGCAGATTTGGAGATTTTGCAGATAATTTTAATTTGCATCATCTGGTTTCCACAGCGACGTATTACACCGAGTCGTCAGCCTCACTACTTGATCTCGTTGCAGTGAGTAGTTCGGTCAGTGTGATAAAATGTGCGACATTAGATCCTGTCCTTGCAGACTTAACTAGATACCACTGTCCCATATATTTGGAGGTAAATTTCCCTACTGGTGTTCTAAGAAATAATTTTAAGAGTAAGATATGGCTTTATGATCACTGCAATTATGCTGACCTCAATAACGAAATTACGAACGCAAGGTGGGATATGATTTTTGATAACCTCAGTCTTGATTCGATGGTTGAAAACACGAGCTCGTTACTTTTAGACTTGGCTTCCAAACACATTCAAAATAAGTCTATCACTGTACGTAAATCAGAACCTCGATGGATGCATAGTAAAATAAGGCTATTAATTCGACACAGGGAACGCCTTTATCGTTCCAAACGCACTGGTTTGGAAGTAGCATGGCACAAATATCGTCAAAAACGAAACGAAGTCGTTTCGGCAGTTCGCGAAGCAAAACACAATCATTTCAATAAAGTTGAAGACATCCTAGATAACCCACAAAGTAGTTCCTCCACATGGTGGAAAACCTTGAAATCAGTATTAGGCCAAAACAAATCTGAAATAACGAATTTGATATATCAAAATAAACCACTGTCTAGTAACATAGAAATAGCAGAAGCCCTAAACGAATATTTTAGTAATATAGCCACAATTGATGACTCCCTTGCCATCCTTTCTCCTCCCCAATTTCCTGACCGAGCACTGCTAACAAAGATAAATTTGGCCATGACAGATGTACATGCTTCGCTTAAATCTCTAAAAATCTCTAAAGCGTCTGGACCAGATTTAATAAGTCCGCGACTACTCAAAGAATGTATTAAGTCCTTAACTGAACCCCTGACCACCTTGTTTAATAAGCTGCTTCTGAACTCACACTTTCCGTCACAGTAGAAAAAGGCTAACGTTACGCCAATACTTAAAAAGAAACCGCCCGATTTGGTCTCTAATTATCGCCCAGTTTCTCCTTTAAGCTGTCTTGGAAAAGTGTTTGAAAAAATGTATATTTAAGAAATTGTGTTGTTTCATAGAGGAGAATAAGTTACTGAGTGAGCTACAATCGGATTTTACGCCAGATGACTCAACTGTACTACAACTCACAGACATCTATGACACATTTTGCAGTGCACTCGATGAAGGCAAAGAAGTAAGAGTAGTTTTTTTTTGTGACATTAGCAAAGCTTTTGATAAAGTATGGCATAGAGGCCTTCTTTACAAACTGGAGAAAATTGGGATATCGGGAGAACTTTTATTGTTTTTTTAAATCTTACCTATCCGGACGAACCCGGAGAGTAGTTGTTAACTTGGAAATGTCATCGTGGAAATCAATCAACTGTGGTGTGCCACAGGGATCTATCCTTGGCCCCTACTGTTCCTAATTTACATAAATGATATTGTTACTGATCTTACATGTAGTATTCGTTTATTTGCTGACGATACAACTTTATACTTGATCGTTGACGACCCTTATAAGCTTCGGTTATATTGAATAGTGATCTTGCCCTGATTAATAACTGGGCACAATCATGGCTAGTACAATTTAACCCACAGAAAACCGAATCCATGATAATATCTTCGCAAAGCAAGCAACCCAAACATGCATCCGCCCCTTCTAATGTCAAACACCCAAATCACCGAAGTACCGAATCATAAGCACTTGGGAATTATTTTCAATAATAACTGTTTCTGGGATGATCATATCTCAGAAATAACATCAAAAGCGTGGATAAGCCTTGCCATGATTAGAAGATTCAAATTTAAGCTCGACCGGAAAATATTAGAAAAAATATATTTTGCTTTTATAGACCAGTTCTTGAGTATGGTGACATAGTTTGGGATAACTGCTCAGATAATTGTGCTCAACAAATTGAAAAAATACAAATTGCAGCAGCTCGAATTGTCACATGAGCAACCATACGTGCCAGCAAGGCGCTGTTGTACGCAGAGACCGGGTGGGAGTCTCTTCAAGTTAGACGTGATAAGTACAAGCCCATCCAGTTTTTTAAAATGTATCATAACATTGCTCCTGCGTATCTGTCACTCAAAATACCTCGCCATGTCTCTATGACCCAAAATTATAATCTTCGTTCCAATAGAGATCTTCGCGTTCCATTTAGTCGAACTAAAAAATATCAAACATCGTTCATTCCACCAGCTACTAAATTATGGAACGATATCCCAGAGCACATAAGAGAAAATACGTCCCTTCCAAACTTTAAAAACTACCTCAATCGAAATTGCTTCCGCCCTCCGCAATATTTTTTCAGCTCTGTTTCAAGAGAAGCTCAAATATATCACTGCAGAATTCGTCTTAAATGTAGTGGACTCAACGATCACCTTTTACAAAATAGAATTGTTGAATCGCCACTTTGTTCTTGTGGAGAATATGAAACTACAGATTACTTTTTACTGAGGTGCCCTGTTTATTTTACAGCCCATAGTAATACACTGGGACTGTTGCGGCAACCAATTGATTGTGACATTTTGCTGTATGGTTCTGAGTTTTACTCAAACGAAGTGAACCGAGAAATATTTATGCGGTGCACAATTACATTCTCGCTTCTAAAAGGTTCCACTAATTGTGGCCAGTGTAATTAAATTAAATTAAATTAGTTAGATTAAATTAAATAAGCTGCATTCATGGTGATATATATCCCCACCTTGGATGGGAGGTGTCCCAGCTGCAGTGCTTTAGCATTGCAGCTGGCGCCCTTCCCCTCTAAGGTGGCGATATTGTCTGAACAAACTAGTCAAGTTAGTAAGTTATATCCCTGGGTTAATTAGTGAGTGTCTCATCATTGGCATCAGAGACACCTATCTCTCTCTCTCTCGATCTCTCTTTCTCTCTCTCTTCTCCATCTCACATTCTCTCTCTCTCTCTCTCTTTCTCTCTCTCTCTCTCTCTCTCTCTCTCTCTTTCTCTCTCTCTCTCTCTTACTCGTCATATTTATTCCCTTATAAATTATCGTAAGCAACAGGTAAAGGAACAACTACAAACATAATATAGCGCTGTGAAATTAATTCTGATCTTCTTGCCATTCTTCAGCTGTATATATGTGATTTTGTTTGTTTTGTGGAGACAACGAATAATAAGCTTTTAGCTTACAGTCGAATTCACTACCTTGTTCGCATTCCACTTATGTTTGCTTGTACATTTGGAAATAAATATTGTTTAAACTAAAGAATCCAGATCATTAAGTATAGGGAAAAGAGAATCGGGGATAAATTTTCCCCTTTCCTTAGGCCAACATTACTAGTAAAGAAGTCAGATTTATTTTTTCCTTTCATCACCGTTGATGTTATATCACTATACATACTTTTAATTATACGGAGAACTCGCCCATCTATATATGATGTTGAGTCAGCTTTGACCATTAAGCTGAACGCCAAATACTATCAAACGCCTTTGAAAAATCTACAAATGCGCAGTATAGGGGCTTCTTATTCAATCTTACTAATTCTCTTACCATATTCAGCGAGAAAATATGGTCAAGTGTGGAATATCCTTTCCTGAACCCTGCTTGGGCTTCATACAGTAATGAATTTTCACTCAGCAGACTTGAGATGCTTTCACTCAGCAGACTTGTGAACATTTTTGAAATATTGCTGACCACTTCATTGAAACTGTCCAATGTTCAGAATGAGTGAAAATACCATGGGCATGGCTCTGTATGTATAACCGGACAACCACCTATCACGGGACATGCTCGTATTTCATCATAAATATAACGAATTGGAAATCGATGAGTTCAGAACAGAAAGTGAAAGTAGGAATTACCGTAATGTTCTGCACATTTTGTCACAGTATGTCAGGCGTAATTTTAATCAGCTTCAGCATCCTGGAGTTGAAACTAGAAGTCCTGTCACATTTAACACAGAAAATGCTTGTTGGTTAATGCGCTCCTTACTGCAGAAGAATTAAGTAGTCAGAAATACACAAGAGCGTTTGCGCTGTGTAATGTATATGAGAATACCACTAGTATAAAAAAAAAAACCAAACAACCATTTCCATGAATTGAATTTCGTATTTTGTGTGTGAATTATGGACCAAACTGACTTTCTGGAAAATTACAAATTGGAGCACTAGAAGGTCCCAGATTCCCTCTCATAGCATTAAATTTTCAAAAATTTTGTGGATCCCCATCGATGGGAGGGGATATCCCCTCGCATACCTATCCCCTTGCATACCTACCCCCCACAGTTACCAGAGGCCTATATTACCTTCAGATATGCTTACAGCAAATATGGACCGGTGTCCCCAAATTATTTTTGACCCATCATTGGAAAGTGCTATCAAGATCATTCCAATGGGGGATCACAAGAGTGATGGGTTGGAAAATGAAAGTGTCACTGTAGCTCAACTTGTCAAGACAAAGACATGTACATGTATAGTATGTGACACAGCAATGACAAACATCTACGTAATGACCTGATAACAAAGGTACATATAAAGTATTGTAACGGTCTGTACATAAATACTGACCGTTGCCTGTTACAAATGTATAGGTAAAGTATTGTAAAGGTAGGTGACAGTCAGACGCTAAACTAGAAAAGAAATCTTTGAGTCCCAGAGTGGGTCTGACTGAACCCCAAAATATTTGTTCTCATAGCACAGTGATAACAAAGGCACCCCAAAACACACACGTTCCTGTCCCAAGGGGAAAACAAAGGTACCCAAGAAGTTTTGTGAAGATCAGTTCATAAATACGAGCTGTATAGAACTTGTGACAAAAAACTGATTGGACCTAATTTCGGTACAAAATGGCCACTGGCAGCCATCTTGAATTTGGACTGCACCCAGAAACACTCATTCTCGTCCCAAGGTGATAACACAGGTACCCAAGAAGTTTTGTGAAGATCGGTTCATAAATACAGCCTCTACCCTGAGCGGTATTGACATGTGTGCTCACATTGTGTAAGTAGCACTGAATAAATCAAAGTTCATCTAATTTGCATAATTTCTGCACGAAAAAAACCCCTTACAATATGTGATGTATTCCATCATCCATGTTACTAAACATTCATACAAAAATTTATTCAAATCAGAACTTTCATACAGAAGTTCTGTACAAAAGACTGATTGCACTAATTTTGGTACAAAATGGCTGCTGGTGGCCATCTTGAATTTCGGACCACACCCAAAAACACTCGTCCTCATTCCACGGTGATAACAAAGGTACCCAAGAAGTTTCGTAAAGATTGGTTCATAAATATGGCCTCTAGTCTGAGCCGTATAGAAGTTGTGTACAAAAAATTGATTAGACCTAATTTCGGTACAAAATGGCCACTGTCAGCCATCTTGAATTTTAGACCGCACCCAGAAACACTCGTTCTCGTCCCAAGGTGACAACAAAGGTACCCAAGACATTTCGTGAAGATCAGTTCATAAATACAGACTCTAGCCCAAGCCGTACTGACATGTGTACTTACAGTGTTTAAGTCGCACTGAAAAAATCAAAGTTCATCTAATTTGCATAATTTCTGCACGAGAAAAAAACCTGTATTATATGTGATGTATCCCATGGTACTAAACATTCATACAAAAAATTATTCAAATCAGCGCTTTCATATGGAAGTTCTGTGCAAAAATCTGATTACACCTAATTTTGTACAAAATGGCTGCCATTGGCCAGCTTGAATTTCGGACCGGACCCAAAAACACTCGTTCTCGTCCCACGGTGATACCAAAGGTACCCAAGACGTTTCGTAAAAATCGGTTCATAAATACGGCCTCTAGCCCGAGCCGTATAGGCATTTGCACTTACAGTGCTGAATGTAACACCAAAAAACATCAAAATTGGTCTAATTTGCACAATTTACGCACGAGAAAAAAACCTGTATTATATGTGATGTATCCCATGGTACTAAACATTCATACAAAAACTTATTCAAATCAGAGCTTTCATATGGAAGATCTGTACAAAAAACAGATTTCTGCATCGTCGGTACAAAATGGCGGCTGGCAGCCATCTTGAATTTCGGACCGCACCCCAAAACACTCGTTCTCGTCCCACGGTCATAACAAAGGTACCCAAGAAGTTTTGTAAAGATTGGTTCATAAATACGGCCTCTAGCCCGAGCCGTATCCAATTGTTGACGTACGGACAGACGGACAGACGGTATGACGGACAGATGGACAGACGGACAGATGGACAGACGGATGACGGGCCATGACAAAAGCTCAAATTTGGCTTTGCCAAAGTTGAGCTAAAAATGAGAAAGATGAATGTTTGGAATAATAATTCTTTATGTTGTTTACAACTTGTGATGAAGAGTTAATAATCTTGGGAGTTTAAAATTCCAGCTTTATCACCTCTACTTTAATTAATTGTTGGAAATCTTATTTTGAAAGGCAACTCTTACTCACTTGTTGTAGTCTAGAATTCTCCACTTTGTACAACAAGTACAGTTAAAACTAGAAGTCCTGTCATGAACTGTGCACTTATCCAGGCTTAATTGCATGTAGGAATTGCACGCAATTGCCATATCGAATGGCACCACCTCACGGCAGGTTCTCCTGGTTACTCATAGCAAACACAGGCAATGTTTCTACCAATGGACCTCCGGGTCCGGTTACCCGGAGGGGCATTGGCTGAAACATTGTTTGTGTACAGGCCATATGTACAGAATCTGATAGCCTTACTATGGTCATAACGCGTAGATTAATGTGCATCTGTGTGCATTTCATGACAGGACTTCTCGTTTTAACTGTATGACTGTTTTCATAAACTTTTTAATTTTGGTACATGTATGGGATGGAATGGGGAGGAGCATTCCCCAATCCAAAGTCCATCACCCCCATCTATGCACATGCCTTCAAATGTCAATCGTAACTAAGCCAGTTACACAACGAAAGATGATTTGGCATTTGTTTCATCAATCGTTTTCATCAATTGTCATTATTATGAATAAGTCGAACAATATGTACGATATTTCCGATTAATTGGGTATTATTCTAGGTTACCCAACATGAGTTTGAAAAATCTTCGTAGTGTCTTCACAGTTGCTGAGAATTTTATATGACATTTTGCCGTTAGTCTGTTACTATCACTTCCGTGTTACCATTTTACACAGGGCACATATCACGGATGAAAACCCATAAGAGTAATGCAGGACAGGTGTATTGGAAGGCCCAGATCTCGCCCAGGACCCTTTGGTCTGACCTGTGCCCCGTGCCACCCCCCCCCCCCCCACCCCCATCACCACAGCTGAGCTACTGCTATCTCCAAAAAACTGGATGCAGGAGGTTTTAAACGACAGGCAGATATCACTGAAATAACTGCAGATTCATATTACACATATACATTGTATGCCATTGTACTGAAGCAGAATGGGGTAGGCTGATCTGCTTACAGTAAAATGTACATGTGAAATGAAAGTAGAAACTAAAAGATACTTCCAATATGTGTTGTCGTCAGATTACTTCTATAAACTCTGAGGTGCAAGTATTTACATCCACATTCGGTGAAGTCCGAGCTGCACGAGAGATTCACCCCTTTCTGCCAATCGCGTTGCACCACACAGCTACGTGACTTCCAGGAATCCTACATGGTCTTGGAACGTTCCAGAGCACAGGTGGAATTACTCCACCCCAAATCGGAACACTGTTTCGCACGATGCCTCGCGTATAATATGCCAATTCTACAACAGTACATCAGCCAGCATTCACTATCAGAGCCCTGGATAGGGTCAGGGGTGGTACGGAGGGGTGTATGAGGTCAGAGGCTGCTATCTCAGTCCCCCACACATCGGGGAGGATTTGTCCTCCCCACCACTTGCGCCAGCGAAACTACCTTCTTTATTCAATTATCATATTGTGTGTTGAAAAATAAAATAGGTTGAAATTAGGAAAAATAAAATTATGGTGCTGTTTTATACGATCCGTGCCATATTCGCCAAACTGGTGCTGTTTTGACACATCAGTTTCGCTTTTACTTCGTCAGAACACTGCAGGCAACATCGCAACTTCAGTCACGGAAATTGTGGGTTTAAAAAATACAATGGGTTGAAATTAGGTCAATTTAGGAAAAATAAAATTATGACTTTATCCGATCCGTGCCATATACCATTCACATGCCAAAATGGTGCTGTTTTGACACGTCAGTTTCGCTTTTACTTCGTCAGAACACTGCAGACCGCAGGTATTCCACATGTGCAACGATCATGAAAAATAGTGGACGTTGTTTTTTTTAGAAATTATGTATTTTCTCATGATTATGTATATATATACATAATCATGGGGAAATACATAATGTCTAAAAAAAAAGTCCAATGCACTATTTTTGATGATCTTTGCACATGTCGAACATCTGTGATGCTGGCAACTTCAGTTATGAAAAAGAAGGTGGGTTGGGCATTAGAGAACTATTTCTATTCTAATACACAGGTCACCATTTGCATTTTTCACCAAAATGGCCGGGTGCGACGATTTACCACACTGAACTACATAGAACCACATAGAACTACATAGATAACACATAGAACTACATGCACATAGACACCACAAAGAACTACATAGAGGCCACTTACTAAAGAATTCTCCAAAATGAAAGAAGAATGCGTTTTTTCTGTTCTGTGGTCCGATCCACCAGTGGTAGAAAGATCTATTTCAACAATTAGACCCCGGGAAACTTCTGATCGATAGGCCCATTGGAGGATTCATCGGCCCTCGGCGATTGATCAATATTGTTTAGCACAGGTTAAATCAACAATTATCAACACAATAAAAAATGTATTGATATTTGATGATGTAACCTGTATTTAAGAATATTGAACAACCGGAATACTTTACGCCGCATACAGCCATATGACATCCCCCCCCCCCAACCCGCCCCAAAAGTTAACCACGTGTTATGGTTTTCTTTTTTCAAATTTGGCCTTTTTCGGCATGCATAGCATTTTAACATCTTTCCCAGAGGCCTAGCTGAGCGGGGCAGGATTGGGGCGCAGGGGTGGCGGGTGGGGGGGGGGGGTGGGGGACGGGCATCCGAAGTGTATAATATTTACAAGTTAACAAACAGAACATATTTACAAGTTTACAAACAGAACAATAAATAAATAACGACATATTTTGAAGTGTGACAGATAAAACAATGTATGAGTACCCAGCCCTGGTAATTCACCCTCAGCAATCAGCACAGGGATGTGAGCAGTCACGTGCAAAGAAAGAGGAAATTGTACTTCTGCAAAGTGATCCTAGGGATGATGGACATTCACATGTAATATACTTCTGTAGCAAAGACTCTTAGGGGATAAATTTCAAAGGAATGTTCAGCTGTAGTATGTGCATGGTACCGGTACCAAAAATATGCCTTCATAACTGTTCATAATAGTAAATTTTCCAACAGAAAATATAAGTGTGCAATATTTTGAGTTCATACAAAATCACTCATTCATTTAATTCTAGTACTTCAAGGTTATTCTCCTCCAATAGCATTATTCCGGGCAGAGATTTAAAATTTAGCTAGTTGTATCTTTTCAACAGAGCTAAATGAGCTCTGTTGAAGATGTAATTAGCTAAATTCTCAATGTTAAAGTGGATAACTGTATGCAAATCATAAAATGCTTTGAAGCAACACAAAAGATGTTATGCTGCATCCTATTTTCACTCATACAACATAATCACGTGATCATGGCGGATAATCACGTGATCATGGCGGATGGACGTTAAATTTTTTCTGTGCTTGGTGGTGTGAAGATTTTCTGTTAAAATGCCGATAACAAGCGTTTCGTCGGAAAATTAAATAAATCGACATGTAAAATAGTATCCGATAAGTGTCTTTGTATGTGAATTTTCACTCGTTCTGTTTATGGGAATGTTCAATGGAAAAAACAGAAGATTCATCCATGATTTTTCGTGTATTGTTGGTGTTATTACTTATTATCTATTTTGAGCTTATTCACTGAATATACGATCTCTGAGATATAGGTTAGACTTGACAGTTACATAGAGGAACTAGACTTTATGATTCTGGAGAATCATGGCTTTTCCCGATGCGATTGCATGCTTTTTCATGACCCCACAGTGTCTGATGAATTGTTTTTAACTGTCTCACTGAAGTTCCTTCATTGATGTTATGAGAAAGGTGAAGATAGTAGTCTCAAATGACACAGTTTAATAAAAAATTGTTTAGGTAAAAACCATCATTAACGGTGGAGTGAGTTAATGTCAATATCGTCGTCCAAAAAGTCAATGACCGACAAAAGGAGTTATGTTTGTTTGACACATACTCACTGAGTGCTGTGTCAATTTAAAAATGGTCCATTTTATCTCAAATGTATCCAAAATATTGATGTCTGGCAGCTTGTAGAGGGTTAACAAGTGCCAACAGGAATATTTATTCATGCAACTTGTAATGTCACACCAAGAACTGTGAATGGCCATTTTTACTTTAAAATCTACAAGATGTTTTCAGAGAAATCCAGGGAGAACAGGAATTTTAAGCTTTTGATGGGTATCATTGTTTTTCAAGCCCAAAACGGGTTAAGTGTTGTTTTTGGAATACTCTTATTACTTCCAAAAATAATTCTCAGTGAATTCTACTTCCACAGCCTATTTTATCAACATTTTGATGTTTGAGAACCTGCATAGGGTTAACAAATGTTTACAGGAATATTTTGTACATGCAACTTGTAATGTCACACTAAGATATGAGAATGGCCAGTTTTTCCTGAAAATCTACAGGATGTTTTTAAAGAAATCCTCAGATAACATGTATTTTTAACCTTTTGAGGGGTATCTCTCTTTAACCAACTCTAAAGGGTTAATGCTTGGTTTTGTGAATATCTTCATTACTTACAAAAATGATCGACGGTGAATTCCACTTCCAATGAAGGAGGTTATGTTTATCTCGTAGGTACACATTTGGTGTTATGGTTGCCCAAGAACAGCCCATTTTCTCCAAATGTCAATGCTTGGCAGCCTCTGGGGGGGGGGGGGGGGGGGGTTATCAAATGGTTACCGAAACATTTTGTTCATGCAATTTGTAATGTCACTCGAAGACCTGCGAATGGTTAATTGCTCTTGAATTTTTTTTTTGAGAAATCCACAGAAAACTGGAATTTTAAGCTTTTAGAGGGTATATCTCCTTAACCAGTTAAAAATGGGTTAAGACCTCGATTTTTGAATACATTTACTACTTACAAAAATGTTTCCCTGTCAGTTTTGCGCCCGGTAAAAGAAGTTACGTTTCTCTGTTGTATTCCCATTTGATGTTGTTGTTGTTAAAAAACAGACTATTTTTTCAAAATTTTGACATTTAGCAGCCCATGGAGGGTTAACAAATGCTTACCGGAATAATTTATCCAATCAACTGGTAATGTGACACCATGACCTATCAATGGCCATTTTCTCTCGAAAACCCTACCAGATGTTTGTAAAGAAATCCAGGGAAAACATAACTTTTTAAGCCTTTGATGGGTATCACTATTAGCAACCACAAAATGGGTTAACGCTTGGTTTTTTGAATACCCTTATTACTTACAAAAATGGTCTTTGGTGAATTCCACTTCCATCAAAGGAGATTATGTTTATTTCTAAGGTACACGTTGGGTGATGTGAGTGCCTGAAAACAGCCCATTTCAACAAAATTACGATGCTTGGCAGCCTCTAGAGGGTTAATAAACGCTCACCGGAATATTTTGTCCATGCAACTTGTAATATCACACAAAGACCTGCGAGTCCTCAATTTTTCTTGAAAACCTACAGGATGTTTTTAGAGAAATCCACAGAAAATGGGAATTTTAAGATTTTAAGGGGTCTCTCTCTTTAGCCTGTCCAAAATGGGTTAAGACTTCGACTTTTGAATACCCTTACTACTTACAAAAATGTTTGCGTATAGATTGTGCGCTCGATAAAAGAAGGCACATTTCTTTGAGGCGTACCCATTGGGTGCTGTTGGCGTCCAAAAACAGCCCATTTTATCACAATTTTGACTTTTAGCAGCCCGTGGAGGGTTAACAAATGCTCACCGCAGTATTTTGTCCATGCAACTTCTATTGTCACACCAAGGCCTGGGAGTGACAAATTTTTCTTGAAAATCTACAAGACTCGTTTAGAGAAATCCACGGAAAATACAAATTTTTGAGCTTTATGGGGGTATTGCTGTTTAACCAGCCCAAAACGGGTTAACGCTTGGTTTTTTGAACACTCTTATTACTGACAAAAATGAACTTCGGTGCATTCCACTCCCAGTAAAGAAAGTTATATTTATCTCTCGTGTATTGTTTGGGTGCGGTGGGAGCCTGAAACCGGCCTATTTCATCAAAATTTCGATCTTTGGCAGCCTGTGGAGGGTTACCATATGCATCGCCTGATATGTCGTGTGTATCAAAGGGCGTGTCACAGACAGGTCTAGCAATGACGAATGTATAAAAAAAATCTACAAGACGTGTTTCGAGAAAGTGCCGATAAACCCCAATTTTGGCAGTTTTTTGCCAATTCTGAGGAAATAAGGGTTAAATCGAAAATTCCGCTTGGGTACATTTTTAGATTTTGTGCCCCTCTATGCGTGTGCAAAATTTCGTGGAAATCGGTTCGAAAATGGCTTCTGAATCGTACGGACAAAATGTGTGGAAAAAAAAAAAAAATAAAAAAAAAATAATCCGTAGAAAAACAATAGTCTTTTCCAGAGGGAAAAGCCTAACTATGAAGTCTGTTATCGGAATCTCAATTAGCTTGTCTGATTGTAACGGTTTATTAATTATAAAAAACATAAACCCAAATTTAGACTAGACTTTATGATTCTGGAGAATCATGGCTTTTCCCGATGAGATTCTATGATTTTTCATGACACCACAGTGTGTGATGAATTGTTTTTAACTGTCTCACTTAAGTTCCTTCATTGATGTTATGAGAAAGGTCAGTATAGTAATCTCAGGTGACTCAGTTTCATAAACAAATTGTTTAGGTAAAAACCATCATTAACGGTGGAGGGGTTTATGTCAGTATCGTCGTCCAACACGTCAATGACGATGAAAGGAGTTATGTTTGTTTGACACATACCCACTGAGTGCTGTGGCTATTTGAAAATGGTCCATTTTATCTCAAATGTATCCAAAATATTGATGAATGGCAGCTTGTAGAGGGTTAACAAGTGCTAACAGGAATATTAATTAATGCAACTTGTAATGTCACACCAAGAACTGCGAATGGCCATTTTTTCTTTAAAATCTACAAAATGTTTTCAGAGAAATCCAGGGAGAAATTTGAATTTTAAGCTTTTCATGGGTATCATTGTTTATCCAGCCAAAAACGGGTTAAGTGTTGTTTTTGGAATACTCTTATTACTTCCAAAAATAATTCGCAGTGAATTCTACTTCCACTTATTTTGATCTCTACTCTCAACTTTGGGTGCTGTGGGTACGCAAACACAGCCCATTTTATCAACATTTTGATGTTTGAGAACCTGCATAGGGTTAACAAATGCTTACTGGAATATTTTGTACATGCGACTTATAATGCCACTCTAAGATCTGAGAATGGCCATGTTTTCTTGAAAATCTACGAGATGTTTTTAGAGAAATCCTCGGATAACATGAATTTTTAACCTTTTGAGGGGTTTCTCTCTTTAACCAGCCCGAAACGGGTTAATGCTTGGCTTTGTGAATATCTTCATTACTTACAAAAATGATCGTCGGTGAATTCCACTTCCAATGAAAGAGGTTATGTTTATCTCGCCGGTACACATTTGGTGTTACATGTATGGTTGCTCAAGAACAGCCCATTTTCTCCAAATGTCTATGCTTGGCAGCCTCTGGAGGGTTAACAAACGCTTACCGAAATATTTTGTCCATGCAACTTCTAATGTCACTCCAAGACCTGCGAATGGTCGATTTTTCTTGAAATTTTTGTTTGAGAAATCCACAGAAAACTGGAATTTTAAGCTTTTAAGGGGTATATCTCCTTAACTAGTCAAAATGGGTTAAGACCTCGATTTTTGTATACACTTACTACTTACAAAAATGTTTCCCTGTCAGTTTTGTGTCCAGTAAAAGAAGTTACATTCCTCTGTTGTATTCCCATTTGATGTTGTTGTTGTTGTTCAAAAACAGACTATTTTTTTCAAAATTTTGACATTTAGCAGCCCATGGAGGGTTAACAAATGCTTACCGGAATAATATATCCAATCAGCTGGTAATTTGACACCATGACCTATCAATGGCCATTTTCTCTTGAAAACCCTACCAGATGTTTGTAAAGAAATCCAGGGAAAACTTAAATTTTTAAGCTTTTGATGGGTATCACTATTAACAACCACAAAATGGGTTAACGCTTGGTTTTTTGCATACCCTTATTACTTACAAAAATGGTCTACGGTGAATTCCACTTCCAACAAAGCAGATTATGTTTATTTCTCAGGTACACGTTGGGTGATGTGCGTGCCTGAAAACAGACCATTTCAACAAAATTACGATGCTTGGCAGCCTCTAGAGGGTTAATAAACGCTCACCGGAATATTTTGTCCATGCAACTTATAATATCACACAAAGACCTGCGAGTAGACAATTTTTCTTGAAAACCTACAGGATGTTTTTAGAGAAATCCACAGAAAATGGGAATTTTAAGATTTTAAGGGGTCTCTCTGTTTAGCCTGTCCAAAATGGGTTAAGACTTCGACTATTGAATACCCTTACTACTTGCAAAAATGTTTGCGTATAGATTGTGCGCTCGATAAAGGAAGGCACGTTTCTTTGTGGCGTACCCATTGGGAGCTGTTGGCGTCCAAAAACAGCCCATTTTATCACAATTTGGACTTTTAGCAGCCCGTGGAGGGTTAACAAATGCTCACCGCAGTATTTTGTCCAGGCAACTTCTATTGTCACACCAAGGCCTGGGAGTGACAAATTTTTCTTGAAAATCTACAAGACTCGTTTAGAGAAATCCACGGAAAACACAGATTTTTGAGCTTTATGGGGGTATTGCTGTTTAACCAGCCCAAAGCGGGTTGACGCTTGGTTTTTTGAACACCCTTATTACTGACAAAAATGATCCTCGGTGAATTCCACTCCCAATAAAGGAAGTTATGTTTATCTCTCATGTATTGTTTGGGTGCGGTGGTGGCCTGAAACCGGCCCATTTCATCAAAATTTCGATGTTTGGCAGCCTGTGGAGGGTTACCATATGCATCGCCTGATATGTTGTGTGTATCAAAGGGCGTGTCACAGACAGGTCTAGCAATTACGAATGTATAAAAAAAATCTACAAGACGTGTTTCGAGAAAGTGCCGATAAACCCCAATTTTGGCAGTTTTTTGCCAATTCTGACGAAAGAAGGGTTAAATCGAAAATTCCGCTTCGGTACATTTTTAGATTGTGTGCCCCTCTATGCGTGTGCAAACTTTCGTGAAAATCGGTTCGAAAATGGCTTCTGAATCGCAGGGACAAAATGTGTGGAAAAAAAAAAATAGACTTTATGATTCTGGAGAATCATGGCTTTTCCCGATGAGATTCCATGATTTGTCATGACCCCACAGTGTATGATGAATTGCTTTTGACTGTCTCACTGAAGTTCCTTCATTGATGTCATGAAAAAGGTGAGTATAGAAGTCTCAAATGACTCAGTTTGATAAAAAAAAATTGTTTAGGTAAAAATCATCATTAACGGTGGAGAGGGGTAATATCAATATCGTCATCCAACAAGTTAATGACCGACAAAAGGAGCTATGTTTGTTTGACACATACCCACTGAGTGCTGGAATATTTATTCATGCAACTCGTAATTTCACAACAAAAACTGTGATTGGCCATTTTTACTTAAAAATCTATGAGATGTTTTCAGAGAAATCCAGGGAGAACATGAATTTTAGCTGTTGGTGGGTATAATTGTTTATACAAACCAAAACGGGTTAAGGGTTGTTTTTTTAATACGCTTATTACTAATAAAAATAATTCTTAGTGAATTCTACTTCCACTTATGTTGATTTCTCCTCTTATCTTTGGGTGCTGCGTGTATACAAACACAGCCCACTTTTCAACATTTTGATGTTTGAGAACCAGCATAGGGTTAACAAATGCTTACTGGAATATTTTGTACATGCAACTTGTAATTCACACTAAGATCTGAGAATGGCCAATTTTTCTCGAAAATCTACGTGATGGTTTAGAAATCCCCGGATAACATGAATTTTTAACCTTTTGAGGGGTATCACCCTGTAACCAATTCTAAACGGGTTAATGCTTGGTTTTATGAATACCTACCTTACTTACAAAAATGATCCTCGGTGAATCCCACTTCCAATGAAGGTTGTTATGTTCATCTCGCAGGTACACATTGGGTGTAATGGGTGGCCAAGTACAGCCCATTTTCTCAAAATGTGCTGCCTCTAGGGGGTTAACAAACGCTTACCGGAATCTTTTGTTCATGCAACTTGTAATGTCACTCCAAGACCTGCAAATGGTCAATTTCTCTTGAATACTTCCTAGATTTTTTTGAGAAATCAACAGAAAATGGAAATTTTAAGCTTTTAAGGGGTACATCTCCTTAACCGGGCGAAAATGGGTTAAGACCTCAATTTTTGAATACCCTTACTGCTTACTAAAAATTTTCCCTATCAGTTTTGCGTCCGGTAAAAGAAGTTATGTTTCTCTGCAGCATTCCCATTTGATGTTGTTGGTGTCCAAAAACAGACTATTTTTCGAAATTTTGACATTTTGCAGCCATGGAGGGTTAACAAATGCTTATCTGAATATTTTGTCCATGCAACTGGTAATGTGACTCTAAGACCTATCAACGGCCATTTTCTCTTGAAACCCAACGAGACGTTTCTAAAGAAATTCAGGGAAAACATGATTTTTTAAGCTTTTGATGGGTATTGCTATTAACCATCACAAAAGGGGTTAATGCTTGGTTTTTTGAACACCCTTATTACTAACAAATTTGGTCCTCGGTGAATTCCACTTCCAACAAAGTAGATTATGTTTATCTCTCGGGTATGCATTGGGTGTTGTGCGCGTCTGAAATCAGCCTTTTTCAACAAAATTACAATGCTTAGCATCCTGTAGAGGGTTAATAAATGCTCACCGGAATATTTTGTCCCTGCAACTTGTAATGTCACACAAGGACCTGCGAATAGTCAATTTTTCCTGAAAACCTACAATTTGCTTTAAGAGAAATCCACAGAAAATGGGAATTTTAAGCTTTTAAGTGGTATCTCTCTTTAACCAATCCAAAATGGGTTAAGACATCGACTTTTGAATACCCTTACCACTATCAAAAATGTTTCCCCATCAATTTTGCGTCCGATAAAAGAAGGAACCTTTCTCGGTGGTACACCAAGTGGGTGCTGCTGGCGTTCAAAAACAGTCCATTTTATCACAATTTTGACTTTTAGCAGCCCGTGGAGGGTTAACAAATGCTCACCGCAGTATTTTGTCCATGCAAATTCTATTGTCACACCAAGGCCTGTGAGTGACAATTTTTTCTTGAAAATCTACAAGACTCGTTTAGAGAAATCCACGGAAAATACGAATTTTTTAGCTCTATGGGGGTATTGCTGTTTAACCAGTCCAAAACGGGTTAACGCTTGGTTTTTTGAACACCCTTATTACTGACAAAAATGATCCTCGGTGAATTCCACTCACAATAAAGGAAGTTAGGTGTATCTCTCGTGTATTGTTTGGGTGCGGTGGGGGCCTGAAACCGGCCTATTTCATCAAAATTTCGATGTTTGGCAGCTTGTGGAGGGTTACCATATGCATCGCCTGATATGTCGTGTGTATCAAAGGGCGTGTCACAGACAGGTCTAGCAATGACGAATGTATAAAAAAAATCTACAAGACCTGTTTCGAGAAAGTGCCGATAAACCCCAATTTTGGCAGTTTTTTGCCAACTCTGAAGAAATAAGGGTTAAATCGAAAATTCCGCTTGGGTACATTTTTAGATTTTGTGCCCCTCTGTGCGTGTGCAAAATTTCGTGAAAATCGGTTCGAAAATGGCTTCTGAATCGTACGGACAAAATGTGTGGAAAAATAAAAAAAAAAAAAAAAAAAACCCAAAAAACAAAAAAAATAGACTTTATGATTCTGGAGAATCATGGCTTTTCCCGATGAGATTCCTTGATTTTTCATGCCCCCACAGTGTCTGATGAATTGTTTTTAACTGTCTCACTGAAGTTCTTTCATTGATGTTATGGGAAAGGTGGTTATAGTAGTCTCAAATGACTCAGTTTTATAAAACAATTGTTTAGGTAAAAACCATCATTAATGGTAGAGTGGGTTAATATCAATATCGTCGTCCCACAAGTTAATGACCGACAAAAGGAGTTATGTTTGTTTAACACATACCCTTTGAGTGCTCTGTCTATTTGAAAATGGTCCATTTTATCTCAAATGTATCCAAAATATTAATGTCTGGCATTTTGTAGAGGGTTAGCATGTGCTAACAGGCATATGTATTCATGCAACTTGCAATTTCAAACCAAAAAGTGCGAATGGCCATTTTTACTTAAAATCTATAAGATGTTTTCAGAGAAATCCATGCGCATGGGCTCTTTTCGAATTCGACGTGACGAAATGCGAAATTCGTATCGCTCTTCATGGAAAGTGATGCCGCAACTATCCATGAACAACGAGTGAAAATTTCATGGAAATCTGCCTAGAATTGGTTGGGATATAGCGTTTTGAAGAGAGGAGGTAACTGTTTGAATTTGGTCCTTCCTTTTCAAGCCAGTTCGAAAAAAGACGTCGTGAATGGGCGCAGACTCCTTTAGAGCGCCCCCCCCCCCCCTCTCTCTCTCTGTAAATGGAAGTTGCTTCTTTAAGACCGCCACCCAGGGATCCCAACACAACCTTTAAACCTAAGAGAATCGTCAGAAGTTTAAAGTGAAAAGAAATTGGCGGTGATTGGGTTTCTGGCAGGCAGGAAAAGATTGACGAAGATTTGCATATTGGACATTAAAATAGCACTTCTGACATACACGAACCGTGTCCAGACCGCTGGAGGCAGCGACTTGAAATTTTCAGAACTTGTTCTACTAACCCTGGCCGACATTTTGGGATCTGTTTGGAGCGTCCGAGCCGCCTGGAAAACACCATGCATCGCTTGGAATGAGAGAGTACTATTCGTCCCGACTCTATCAGTTCAGAATGGACATGGGCAGTGTTGTAGACGACCGTGGAGCTGCGATTGAGCATAAAGTCCCAGGTTTCGGTGCCTCATTGCCTAAGCGGCTCCATTGTATGAGTTTTTGTCTCAATATCGTCCTTACTACTTGTAGTTTATACCGTTGCCGTACGTTAATGTAGCCTCTTGCCATTTTCGAGACTTTCAACCCAGAACGCCGCTTAAGTGAGGAAGTGCGGGGGGGGAGTGTAGCGGCGAGGGGGGGGGGGGTATCATGACATTATCTTTAAACCTTAGATAATCGGAAGAAGTTGCAGTGAAAAGAAATCGGCGGTGAGTAGGTGTTTTGGCGGGAAACGATTAACGAAAATTTGCCAATTTGACATTAAAATTGCACTTCTCACAAACACGAACCGTGTCCAGACCGCCGAAGTAGTCCAGGCACATTAGACATAAAAATGAGAAAGTAAGGAAAAAAATCGGAGAAAGCTGATTTTTTTATATGTTTCCGGGACACACATTGCGGATAAAGTGTGAAAAGTCCCCGCGAATCCGAGTTGAGCTTTTTTTAGTTATAGCGTTTTTTTGATGAAAAAAAAAATTTAAAAAAAAATTCGACCCAGCTCCATATTTCTCATTCTTATTCGCCTTAGTAGGGTGAGCATCATAAATATCGTGCTGAATTATATTGAGAATACATATCCCCAACAGAAAATGCCAACTTTGTACCAATCCTCCCACTCAATGGTGAAATATTCACGAAAATGTACAAAATTACGAAAAAAAATTTATTGTTTTCATACACACAACGGTACACAACGTCCATTAAATCAAATCTACGACTACTTTGGGAGTTAAATTATATATCAAAAATTACAGAAAAGCAGTGGCTTTATAATGATATATAACAATAGTCATTTATTCCATAATGAACTGGGGAAACGTGTGAAATATTAACCATACCCCCTAAACTCAAATTCAAACGGCATCGACTTTTCTCATTCAAACTGAATGTGAGAAACAGGGACTGAACGTTTGTCCAGTGACGTTTGACCAACCACTTTATATCAAAGCAGTGGAGATTGTGTCTTCGTCAGATAAGTTGACAAAAGTTTTCGTTAGACTCGGCGGCTTCCATATGATTATGTCATATTTAGGGGCAATTGGTTCGATCATGGCTGGTAGCGGCTTGGATGAACTTTGGGGGACTGTTTATGCTGGTGGGTCAATCCATCATTTGATCAGTGGTCATGCATATTCAAGAGCAGTACGTGCCCATTTGCTAACACAAATTGCCATTACAAAACTTGTGTTTGAAGAAAGCCGAACACTAGATAACATAGACTGCACAGAAGCCAATGAAATATTCTGTGGACTTGCCAGAGGTGACTGTACAACAGCTGACGCTGTCAATCAAGAAAGTGTCAACCATCTGCTGTCAAAATTACACGAACTGCTCCAGAATGCGTCCGTAGGACGCACAGGAAAGCTTTGGGTACAATACTACGAGCAAATAGGTCTTCTCCAGTTGTTCTTGAGAGCAGAGCGCACAGGCGACTGGGAACTCCACACATATTGTGTTCGCAATATGATTCCAGTATTTCACGCAGGTGGTCATTTTGCATACGCAAAAAGTTCTCATCTCTATTTGCAGCAGATGAATGAGCTAACAGAAATAATGCAACAGGATGATTTGAAGTTGTTCACTGAGAAAGGTTACTTTACCATAAGGCGCTCAGATAAATTCTGGGACGGGATATATTCTGATCAGACCATAGAGCAGTGTTTAATGAGAATGTTCAAGCTCCCTGGTGGTCTCACACATGGCAGGGGAATAACCGATAGCACTGTTGCGAAATGGGTACATGGACTACCTCTTTGCCTTCCGATATGTAATGCTCTCGAAAATTTTGTTCATGTTCACACTGGCCATGGCGAACAACATCGGGATCTCCGTCAAAGTTCACAATTGACTGATGCCAATGATATCACCAAATTATTGAACTGGCTCAGAGTGCATTCCCCCTTTCAGAATAGAGATCCACTACAGTTAGTCTCTATAGCGACCGGGCTTGTGGCCGACGAAACTGTGAACTGTGACCAAGTTCGCAAAATTGGTGAATGTTGCGTATCGAATGTTGTAAGCAAAACGTTCAACAGCATCAAACTACGACGTGTTGACACTGTGAAGTCTTCGCATCGATGGCAAATAGCATCAAAGTCCGTGAAAGTAAAGTAGTGGTTGACCCCACAATTCTGTTCAACCGCATCACATGTGTTATTCAGTCACAAGCAGAGATGGAAGAGTATCTCAAATATGAACTCGCCCCGAAACCACCAGCATTGTTTGATTCTGCTGGAATGAGGAAGACACAGAAAAGCACGCTCGGTAAGATCCTCAAAACATACGGTTCCGAGCAAACTAAAATCCCAGAACATTCTCTGTTTGTTGTAGATGGTGGATTTTTATTGAGGGCAGTTGTATGGCCTAAACAGTCGTCATATAAGGACATATGTACATCATATTCCAATTATCTAGTGAGACATTTTGGGGCGAACGTCGTGGTTGTTTTTGATGGTTATGCTTGTACAATGTCGACAAAGGGCATGGAACAAGCCCGTAGATCTAAAGACAGGTATTCCATTGATATCAATATCTCACCCGAGTTACCAGCCACCACACCCCAATCCGATTTCCTTGCAAATGCCAAGAACAAAACCCAACTGATCGATCTTCTAATGCAGGAGCTATCTGCTATCAATATTCAGTCCAAGCAGGCCGAGGCTGATGCTGATGTACTGATAGCCGAAACTGCACTTGACATCGCTCAAGATGACAACAATGTTGTCGTTGTGGGAACAGACACAGACTTGTTAGTCATTCTTACCTCTCGAGTTCAACCGGGATGTAATATTCACATGATGTATGAAGAAAGTATTCAGTACAATTGTCTCCGATGTTACTAGCGACTCACAGCAGTATGTCAACACAATTTTGGCGGATGACAGTACACCAAGTGCAGTAGCCGCTGCCGGGGAACAACTTCTCCTGATCTTATACGGGAGTAAAACTGTTTCCTCTCTCGACCAATATAGATATGTCACTTACAAGCGTTATGTAGCAAAATCTAAACTGAATAAACCCATCGACCTAGCCTCACTCCCACCAAGCAGCGATGCTGCACAACAACATGTCTACAGATGTTATCTCCAGGTCCAACAATGGCTGGGCACTTCGCTTCCTCCGACGGATTGGGGGTGGTCGCTAGACAATGGACTTCTTGTACCGACTGCAGCCACAAAGCCATGTGCCCCCGATAACCTACTGAATCTGATCAGTTGTGGTTGCAAGAGTGCTTGTACAAAAAGGTGTGGGTGTAAGAAGGCAGGACTCTCTTGCTCAGGTTTGTGTAATTGCAGTTCGGATTCTTGTAACAACCACAGAAACACTGTCCTGTCGGAAATTTCTGAGTTCGATGAATAATATGTATATAGGTCATGTCATTTCTGTATATAGCGTTGATAATAGTCAATGTAACTTAATCCATGTTGATTGATTTGTACATGTTACAGTCAATGTCTAAAATCAGGCAATGTGTACAATGACTGAAATAACCAGTCATTGTGTACATTGCCTAACAAGCCCAGTCATTGTATACAATGACTGAAATTTCTAGGCATTGTACACAATGCCTGGTTAATTGGCCCAATTATTGTACAGATTGACTGATTGATTAACAGGACTCACATGAATTTTTATAAAAAAAACCATGAACAACATTAATGATAAATTGACTTTATTTCGTATCATGATGCAAGGAGATGAAGTTCCATTAGATTTAAAACTCCCAAATTATATACTACCGAATTTAAAACCAAACCCAAATACAAACATTATATTACGTAATTTGGGTCCAAGTTTGGATTGTGATAAAACACACACATACACACCCGGATATACCTGATGACACAGTATCCTTTCAGAGCCCCCTCCAAAACATAGGCTGTGACTCCTCATTGGAACGAGCGTAACGCGCTCGTTCCAAAGAGGAGTCACAGCCTATGTTTTGGAAGTAACAAATGAAAATTTGTGTTATACGAGAAATTTCTTTACGACTCTCATCTGCTACTAACCTTGGGTATAGGATTAAAACGTTAAACATTTCAGTTACCAGCCATAAGGTATTACACACAAAAGAAAATACCTTCCATTAGATTTAAAACATGGTAGTAAATATGTAAATATGTAAAGTATGAAAAAACAGGTTTATAGCAATAATCAACAATTTTTGTTTTGGCAGTTGACACTGTTGTGGCACCTGCTGTTACACAGCACCCCTGACTTGAAGCATTTACACTTGTTTGTGGCACACTGCTTGCCACTTTTTGAACAGTTACACTTTGTGTAACCTTGCCCACCACATTTAGATTCTTTCTGAACCGCTTGTCTCAGTCCAATTTCTGTCTCTGTTGAAATGTCATTCATGCTATAAAGTTTTTGTGGGCAAAGATCAAATTCACTCCTTGCATATCGCCCTTTTAGAACACCAGCCTTCACGCCAATCTTGTACATGTCACTTTCATTTCTATCAAGAATCACACCCATAATATTGCGTGGGTCACCTTTTCCTCGGTGAACCATGGGGATTGGAACACTCACATTGTCTCCAGGGCTAGCAGCAACATTGATAACGCGACTGCGCTTCATCATTCTTTCAGCCTGTGTTATGATACCATCAGCAGCTCTCTTCCGACATGATATGATGTTGGCATGTTGTGCCTCTAGCTGCTCAGTTTCAGGCAAGTTGTCTGATACTGATAGTGTCTCGGGTGTGGCTGGAGTCTCTGATGACGATGTATTTGGCGAGTCTGCTGCTACTGATATAGCCTCTAAATGCTCAGTTTCAGGTGTGTCTGGTGCTGTTGTTGTCTCTGCAGACAGTGCCTGGAGAAGATCATCTTCTGACACAAGTCGTTCCAAGATTTCATTCGGAAGTGGCAGAGAACGCAGTCCAACTTTAGGATCAGAGCCAAACAAAGCCTTGAAAGGTGACATCTTGATTGTTGAGTGATAGCTATTGTTCTTTTGAAATTGTACGAACTTCAGTCCTACAGGCCACTCTGTGGTCTTATTATCTCCTAACCAAGCTATGAGCATGTCTTTCACATCACAATTCAATCGTTCAACTGACCCCTGACTCTGAGGGTGTCTTGGTTTACCATGCACCATTACCAAGTCAGACCACATGAGCTTCAGTTCATTTATCACAGATGCAGTGAACTCAGATCCATTATCACTTTGTAATATGGTGGGTGCACCAAGCAACAGGAAGATGTCCATGAGTTGATAAGCAACCTCACATGCACGCTTTGAGTTGAGCGGGCGAAGAACACAGAACTTAGTAAAGTGGTCTTGGTAAACCATGATCCACTTATTTGATCCACTGGCCATAGACTGCATGTCCACAAGATCCACCTGTCCACGAGTCAAGTAATCTTTCGACACAATCGGTTTCACTACAACACCTTTCGTGGTTACTCGTTTTCTCTTCTTTTGACACTCCAGACAAAGGGATTTGAACAACTCAATAGACTCGCGTGTTACATTTGCATACTTCACTAATGCTTTCACCATTTTGTCTCTTCCACCATGCCCGGTAGAGATGTGGGCACGTTTTATTATATCAAACATCTCATCAATGTGTGTGAAATAGGTAGTGTCGGATTCTGATTTTCTCTTTTTGATTAATTTCTCAATGTCGCCACACTGCAAGATCTCATACCGTCCAAGCACATAATACTGCCGGAATGTCTTCTTTTCAGCTACTGATGCAACCTTGACTTCCTCTATCAAATCAAAATACTCTTGTTTGGTCAATAAAACCGACTTGGCATCAGACTGCCTCCTGCTCAGGAGCTGTTCACAAAATGTAGATTCCATGATGGTAACTCGATAGAGAGTGAAGAGTAGTAAGAAATGCTTTGCATTTTATAGAAAGCCCAGTGTGTGATCTCAATTATAAACATTCAGTTTGTGAAGCCACAAATAAACACTACTCAATAAAAGAAGCCAATATGTTATCACTGAATGGTACTTGTGTGATCTCAATTATAAACATAACCTTGTTATAAGAAGCCAGTCAAAAATCTGTTTTTATAAGAAGCCAGTTAATCAATCAGTCAATCTGTACAATAATTGGGCCAATTGACCAGGCATTGTGTACAATGCCTAGAAATTTCAGTCATTGTATACAATGACTGGGCTTGTTAGGCAATGTACACAATGACTGGTTATTTCAGTCATTGTACACATTGCCTGATTTTAGACATTGACTGTAACATACATTCTGTAAATATTATTTATTGATTTTTGTACATTCTGTAAATATTATTTATTGATCTAATGCTGCCAGACACAGACGTGTCTGTTCGGTCCCAAGCCCGAAAATAGTTGAGTTCTCATGCTGACGAATTTTATGCCAAAAGGGGAACTCGGCCAGAAGCAGAGGGGGTCTTCCATAATGTCTATTTTGTAAGCAATGATAAAAGTCTTCAAATGGTGGTGGATTTTTTATCGTCTGTCCAACTAACATCCCGTTCTGTACTACGACCCTTTGGGCAAATCCGTTAGGAAAATCGTCATTTTTTGCGTAAATCCGATACTTTTTTGTGAATTTTCAATAATTTTTCGCAGACATTGTCACAGAATGCACATTTTCCTCTAGGTAAATGTATATTAGACATTATGTAGCTCGAAATACGCGTAAACAAAAAATACAGTTGGATCAATTCGAGGTTACAAAGTTCGTGCGATTTTTTTTGATTTTTTTCAAACGCGTTTTCGAAAAAAGGCTGTAGAAAAAAAAGCTCAACTGGGATTTTAGGGGACTTTTATCTAATCGTTCAGTGACATGTACTCGACATTCCCTGAAAAAATCAGCTTTCTCCGATTTTTTTCCCTAGTGAAACCTAATATTCTTGGGCTAAAGGCAGCGACTTCTAATTTTCAGAACTTGTTCTACGCACCCTGGCCGACATTTTGACATCTGTTGCAAGTGTCGAGACCGCGTGGAGAACACCACGCATCGCGTGGAAAGTGAGAGTACTATTCGTCCCGACTCTATCAGTTTGGAATGGAATTGGGCACTATTGTAGACTACTATAGAGCAGCGATTGAGCATAAAATCGGAGTTTTTTGTGCCAAATTACCTAACCGGCTCCAAGGTATGATCTTTCGTCTGTACATCGCCCAGATCGTCTGAAGTTTATACCGTTACCATATGTTGAAGTAGCCTTTTGTCATTTTCGCCACTTTCGACCCAGATTTGAGGGTACCTTCCTTCAGCGAAATCTAGCCATGCTCACAACCACGCCCTCTCCCCGTCGGCCCGGGTGCTTCTAAAGATAGAAAGGTCAATGGGGAGGGGCCCGTTAGCAAACAAACGGGGGCAGGTGTAGTTGGTGAAAAACAGCAGGGGGGGGGGGGCACTTGTCCTAGGTATAATAAACAATAGGGGGCAGGTGTCCTAGGTAAAAAAAAAAACAGCAGGAGGGGGGGGGGCAGATGTGCCCGCTAATTAATTTTAATAACAGGCAGGTGTTCATGGGGCAGGCCCACTGCTCGGTGTTCCAAATTTTCTATGGTACTTGGCCTTGACGGAAACAACACTTCAACAAGAAACAACGGGAAACCTATTTGCAGTAAAGCTGCAAATATAAACATGATTTTAGGACCATTCCATGGCCAGTTTAAAGCCTACTGCGATATCGGCGTTTATTACTCTCGTCCTTTCACTGCATCACTGCTGTATTTTACCCGAGTCGAGTTCTGACGTCATGCAGGTCTGACGGACATGCTTTCAATTTTGTTATTGACAACAACATATTTATAATTTCGTGATTACTGATCGGTATTTTGAAAACGACACATGCAGTCGCGAAAGAGTTTTCTGAAAAACACGATTCTGCAAAAGGTTTTAGTGAAATTTGATTATTTTTTTTATTTTCAATTTCGATGGCTCTTGTCGAAAAGGTGTTAATCACTAATCGACCCAAACGAGATCAAAGACTGACGCTGTATATTAATAACACACAGAGAATCTTCTAAGAATATACACGCGCAATCCTAAAATGAAATAAATCAAGTCTTTTTTTCAGGTTTTACGAGAGAAATATGTCCAATTGTATCATTGAATCATGTTTAGGTATATGTGGGCGAGACATTTTCTATACGGACAAAATACAGACTAAACTAGACTTTATGATTCTGGAGAATCATGGCTTTTCCCGATGAGATTCCATGATTTGTCATGACCCCACAGTATGATGAATTGCTTTTGACTGTCTCACTGAAGTTCCTTCACTGATGTCATGAAAAAGGTGAGTATAGAAGTCTCAAATGACTCAGCTTGATAAAAAAAAATTGTTTAGGTAAAAACCATCATTAACGGTGGAGAGGGGTAATATCAATATCGTCGTCCAACAAGTTAATGACCGACAAAAGGAGTTATGTTTGTTTGACACATACCCACTGAGTGCTGTATCTATTTGAAAGTGGCCCGTTTTATTTCAAATGTATCCAAAATATTGATCTCTGGCAGTTTGTTAAGGGTTAACAAGTGCTAACAGGAATATTTATTCATTTCTTGAAACTTGTAATTTCACACCAAAAACTGTGAATGGCCATTTTTACTTAAAAATCTACAAGATGTTTTCAGAGAAATCCAGGGAGAACATGAATTTTAAGCTGTTGATGGGTATAATTGTTTATCCAGCCCAAAACGGGTTAAGGGTTGTTTTTTTAATACGCTTATTACTTATAAAAATAATTCTCAGTGAATTCTACTTCCACTTATGTTGATTTCTCCTCTTAACTTTGGGTGCTGTGGGTATGCAAACACAGCCCACTTTTTCAACATTTTGATGTTTGAGAACCAGCATAGGGTTAACAAATGCTTACTGGAATATTTTGTACATGCAATTTGTAATTCACACTAAGATCAGAGAATGGCCAATATTTCTTGAAAATCTACGTGATGTTTTTAGAGAAATCCTCGGATAACATGAATTTTTAACCTTTTGAGGGGTATCACACTGTAACCAGCCCTAAACGGGTTAATGCTTGATTTTATGAATACCTTCATTACTTACAAAAATGATCCTCGCTGAATCCCACTTCCAATGCAGGTGGTTATGTTCATCTCGCAGGTACACATTGGGTGTAATGGGTGGCCAAGTACAGCCCATTTTCTCAAAATTTGCTGCCTTTGGAGGGTTAACAAACGCTTACCGGAATCTTTTGTTCATGCAACTTGTAATGTCACTCCAAGACCTGCAAATGGTCAATTTCTCTTGAATACTTACCAGATTTTTTGGAGAAATCTACAGAAAATGGGAATTTTAAGCTTTTAAGGGGTACATCCCCTTAACTGAGAGAAAATGGGTTAAGACTTCAATTTTTGAATACCCTTACTACTTACTAAAAATTTTCCCTATCAGTTTTGCGTACGGTAAAAGAAGTTAAGTTTCTCTGCAGCATTCCCATTTGATGTTGTTGGGGTCCAAAAACAGACTATTTTTTTCGAAATTTTGACATTTAGCAGCCCATGGAGGGTTAACAAATGCTTATCTGAATATTTTATCCATGCAACTGGTAATGTGACTCTAAGGCCTATCAATGAGCATTTTCTCAAGAAATCCTACGAGACGTTTCTAAAGAAATTCAGGGAAAACATGATTTTTTAAGCTTTTGATGGGTATTGCTATTAACCATCCCAATAGGGGTTAATGCTTGGTTTTTTGAATACCCTTATTACTAACAAATTTGGCCCTCGGTGAATTCTACTTCCAACAAAGTAGATTATGTTTATCTCTCGGGTATGCATTGGGTGTTGTGTGCATCTGAAAACGGCCTATTTCAACAAAATTACGATGCTTAGCAGCCTGTAGAGGGTTAATAAATGCTCACCGGAATATTTTGTCCATGCAACTTGTAATGTCACACAAGGACCTGCGAATAGTCAATTTTTCCTGAAAACCTACTAGTTGCTTTTAGAGAAATCCACAGAAAATGGGAATTTTAAGCTTTTAAGGGGTATCTCTCTTTAACCAGCCCAAAAGGGGTTAAGACTTCGACTTTTGAATACCCTTACCACTATCAAAATTGTTTCCCCATCGATTTTGCGTCCGATAAAAGAAGGAACCTTTCTCGGTTGTACACCAAGTGGGTGCTGTCGGTGTTCAAAAACAGCCTATTTTATCACAATTTGGACATTTAGCAGACCGTGGAGGGTTAACAAATGCTCACCGCCTTATTTTGTCCATGGAACTTATATTGTCACATCAAGGCATGGGAATGACAAATTTTTCTTGAAAATCTACAAGACTCGTTTAGAGAAATCCACGGAAAATGGAAATTTTAAGCTTTTAAGGGGTATCTCTCTTTAACCAGCCCAAAATGGGTTAAGACTTCGACTTTTGAATACCCTTACCACTATCAAAAATGTTTCCCCATCAATTTTGCGTCCGATAAAAGAAGGAACCTTTCTCGGTGGTACACCAAGTGGGTGCTGTTGGCGTTCAAAAACAGCCCATTTTATCACAATTTTGACTTTTAGCAGCCCGTGGAGGGTTAACAAATGCTCACCGCAGTATTTTGTCAATGCAACTTCTATTGTCACACCAAGTGCTGGGTGTGACAAATTTTTCTTGAAAATCTACAAGACTCGTTTAGAGAAATCTACTGAAAACATGAATTTTTTAGCTTTATGGGGGTATTTCTGTTTAACCAGCACAAAACGGGTTAACGCTTGGTTTTCTGAACACCCTTATTACTGACAAAAATGATCCTCGGTGAATTCCACTCCCAATAAAGGAAGTTTTGTGTATCTATCGTGTATCGTTTGGGTGCTGTGGGGGCCCGAAAACAGCCCATTTCATCAAAATTTCGACGTTTGGCAGCCTGTGGAGGGTTACCATATGCATCGCCTGATATGTCGTGTGTATCAAAGGACGTGTCATGGACAGATCTCGCAATGACGAATGTATAAAAAAAATCTACAAGACCTGTTTCGAGAAAGTGCCGATAAACCCCAATTTTGGCAGTTTTTTGCCAATTCTGACGAAATAGGGGTTAAATCGAAAATTCCGCTTCGGTACATTTTTAGATTTTGTGCCCCTCTATGGGTGTGCAAAATTCCGTGAAAATCGGTTCGAAAATGGCTTCTGAATCGTACGGACAAAATGTGTGGAAAAAAAAAAAAAAAAAAAAAAACCCAAAAAACCCCCCAAAAAAATAATAATCCGTAGAAAAACAATAGTCTTTTCCAGAGGGAAAAGCCTAATAAAATATTTGCCATTATTTTCCGCAGACGTATTTTTGTCTTTGCTTCTTGGGGAAATCCATGCTGATAATACAACGAAGGAGTGTTATCTAATGAGGTCAGAACCGTCAGGTGGTCGGGTCCGACACCGCACCTCGAAGTAGATTTAGTGGGGGGTGTCAATTTTACAAGTAATGTAGGCAGCGTACACGGCATGGGCTGTCTGTCTTTAATCCTATAAACAGGGTTAAGGCTTGGTCTTTGAATACCCTTATTTATTTATTTATTTATTTATTTATTTGTTTATTGGTGTTTAAGGTCACATACTTATGCACAATGGCTAATCATGGCCGTGACAGTTTTATAGGTGGAGGAAGCCGGAGTACACAGAGAGAACCACCAATCATCGACGAGCAACTGTCAGCTCCTCAACATTCTAACTCTGTTCAAGCTCCGCTCAAGCAGGGTTACAGAGGGTGAAGACATATGTACCGTCGACGTGCAGTATGCCTTAGTACACGGCATCATCGTGCCCCCATGTCGGCAACCGGGCTAAAGTGCCTTGCCCAAGGACACAACATGAGTCGTCCCGGATGGGGATCGGACTCGGGACCTCTAGCATAGAAGTACAACAGTCTACCACTGAGCCACCACGCTCCCTTGAATACCCTTAACACTATCATACATTATCCCTCATGAATTCTAAGTCTGATAAAAGAGGTTATGTTTACCTATTACATACCCATTTGCTGCCCGAAAACAGCCGATTTTATCAAAATTTTGACGTTTAGCAGCCTGTAGCGGGATTAACAAACGACGAGCGGAATATTCTATCTATGCAATTTGTAAGACCTGCCAATGTCCAATAGTTCTTGAAAATCGCCAACAAGCAGTTTGCGAAATCCACAAAAAATGTAAATTTTAAGCTTTTAAGGGGTATCTCTCCTTATCCAGTCTAAAATAGGTTAAGTTTCATTCTTTTAAATACCCTTACTACTTACAAAACTGATCCTCTGTGAATTCTACGCGCAGTAAAAGCAGTTATATTTCTCTGTTACATATCCACTGGGTGCTCTTGGTGTCTGGAAACAATCCATTTTATCAACATTTTGATGTTTAGCAGCTCGTGGAGAGTTAACGAATGCTCAACAGAATATTTTGTCCATGTAACTTGTAATGTCACATGAAGACCCGTGTATGGCTATTTTTTCTTGAAATGTACAAGATGTTTTTAAAGAAATCCAGGGAAAGCATGAAATTTTAAGTATTTGATGGGTACCGCTATTTAACCAGCCCAAAAAGGGTTAAGACCAGCCCTAAATGGGTTAATGCTTGGTCTGATGAATTCCACTTCCAAAGAAGGAGGTTATGTTTATCTCGCAGGTACACATTGCGTGCAATGGGTGCCCAAGGACAGTCCATTTTCTCAAAATTTCTATGCTTTGCAGCCTCTGGAGAGTTAACTAACGCTTACCGGAATATTTTGTCTATGTAACTTGTAATGTCACTTCAAGACCTGCAAATGGTCAATTTTTCTTGAATACTTACTAGATTTTTTGGAGAAATCCACAGAAAACTGGAATTTTAAGCTTTTAAGGGGTACATCTTAACCAGGCGAAAATGGGTTAAGACCTCGATTTTTTGAATACCCTTACTACTTACTAAATTTTTCTCTGTCAGTTTTGCATCCGGTAAAAGAAGTTATGTATCGCTGTGGCATTCACATTTGTTGTTGTTGGTGTCCAAAAACAGACTATTTTTTCAAAATGTTGACATTTAGCAGCCCATGGAGGGTTAACAAATGCTTACTGGAATATTTTATCCATGCAACCGGTAATGTGACTCCAAGACCTATCAATGGCAATTTTCTGTTGAAAACTTACAAGATGTTTGTAACGAAATCCACGGAAAACATTATTTTTTTAGCTTTTGATGGGTATCGCTAATAACCACCCCAAAAGGGGTTAACGCTTGGGTTTTTGAATACCCTTATTACTTACAAAAATGGTCCTCAGTGCGTTCCACTTCCAACAAAGGAGATTATGTGTAACTCTCGGACACACATTGCGTGCTGTGTGTGTCCGAAAACAGCCCATTTCAACAAAATTATGATGCTTGGCATTCTGTAGAGGGTTAATAAACACTCAGCGGAATATTTTGTCCATGCCACTTGTAATGTCACACAAAGACCTGCAAGTAGTCAATTTTTCTTGAAAACCTATGGAATGTATTTAGAGAAATCCACAGAAAATGGGAATTTTTAGATTTTAAGGGGTCTCTCTCTTTAGCCTGTCCAAAATGGGTTAAGACTTCGTTTTTTGAATACCCTTACTACTTACAAAAATGTTTCCGTATAGATTGTGCGCTCGATAAAAGAAATCACTTTTCTTTGTGGCGTACCCATTGGGTGCCGTTGGCGTCCAAAAACGGCCCATTTTATCACAATTTTGACTTTTAGCCGCCCGTGGAGGGTTAACAAATGCTCACCGGAGTATTTTGTCCATGCAATTTCTATTGTCACATCAAGGCCTGGGAGTGACAATTTTTTCATGAAAATCTACAAGACTCGTTTAGAGAAATCCACGGAAAACCTGAATTTTTTAGGTTTTTGGGGGTATTGCTGTTTAACCAGCCCAAAACGGGTTAATGCTTGGTTTTTTGAACACCATTATTACTTACAAAAATGATCTCCGGTGAATTCCACTTCAAATAAAGGAAGTTATGTTTATCTCTCGTGTATCGTTTGGGTGCTCTGGGGGCCTGAAACCGGCCCATTTCATCAAAATTTTGATGTTTGGCAGCCTGTGGAGGGTTACCATATGCATCGCCTGATATGTCATGTGTATCAAAGGTCGTGGCACAGACAGGTCTATCAATGATGAAGGTTTAAAAAAAATCTACAAGACGTGTTTCGAGAAAGTGCCGATAAACCCCAATTTTGACAGTTTTTTGCCAATTCTGACGAAATAAGGGTTAAATCGAAAATTCCGCTTTGGTACATTTTTAGATTTTGTGCCCCTCTATGCGTGTGCAGAATTTTGTGAAAATCGGTCCGAAAATGGCTTCGGAATCGTGCGGACAAAATGTGTGGAAACCCCCCCCCCCCCCCCCAAAAAAAAAAACAAACAAACAAACTAGACTTTATGATTCTGGAGAATCATGGCTTTTCCCGATGAGATTGCATGATTTTTCATGACCCCACAGCGTCTGATGAATTGTTTTTAACTGTCTCACTGAAGTTCTTTCATTGATGTTATGAGAAAGGTGAAGATAGTAGTCTCAAATGACACAGTTTGATAAAAAATTGTTTAGGTAAAAACCATCATTAACGGTGGAGTGAGTTAATGTCAATATCGTCGTCCAACAAGTCAATGACCGACAAAAGGAGTTATGTTTGTTTGACACATACTCACTGAGTGCTGTGTCAATTTAAAAATGGTCCATTTTATCTCAAATGTATCCAAAATATTGATGTCTGGCAGCTTGTAGAGGGTTAACAAGTGCCAACAGGAATATTTATTCATGCAACTTGTAATGTCACACCAAGAACTTTGAATGGCCATTTTTTCTTTAAAATCTACAAGATGTTTTCAGAGAAATCCAGGGAGAACAGGAATTTTAAGCTTTTGATGGGTATCATTGTTTTTCCAGCCCAAAACGGGTTAAGTGTTGTTTTTGGAATACTCTTATTACTTCCAAAAATAATTCTCAGTGAATTCTACTTCCACTTATTTTGATCTCTCCTCCCAACTTCAGGTGCTGTGGGTACGCAAACACAGCCTATTTTATCAACATTTTGATGTTTGAGAACCTGCATAGGGTTAACAAATGTTCACAGGAATATTTTGTACATGCAACTTGTAATGTCACACTAAGATATGAGAATGGCCATTTTTTCCTGAAAATCTACGGGATGTTTTTAAAGAAATCCTCAGATAACATGTATTTTTAACCTTTTGAGGGGTATCTCTCTTTAACTAGCTCTAAAGGGTTAATGCTTGGTTTTTTGAATATCTCCATTACTTACAAAAATGATCGACGGTGAATTCCACTTCCAATGAAGGAGGTTATGTTTATCTCGTAGGTACACATTTGGTGTTATGGTTTCCCAAGAACAGCCCATTTTCTCCAAATGTCAATGCTTGGCAGCCCCTGGGGGGTTAACAAATGGTTACCGAAACATTTTGTTCATGCAATTTGTAATGTCACTCGAAGACCTGCGAATGGTTAATTGCTCTTGAATTTTTTTTTGTTGAGAAATCCACAGAAAACTGGAATTTTAAGCTTTTAGAGGGTATATCTCCTTAACCAGTTAAAAATGGGTTAAGACCTCGATTTTTGAATACATTTACTACTTACAAAAATGTTTCCCTGTCAGTTTTGCGCCCGGTAAAAGAAGTTACGTTTCTCTGTTGTATTCCCATTTGATGTTGTTGTTGTTCAAAAACAGACTATTTTTTCAAAATTTTGACATTTAGCAATCCCATGGAGGGTTAACAAATGCTTACCGGAATAATTTATCCAATCAACTGGTAATGTGACACCATGACCAATCAATGGCCATTTTCTCTCGAAAACCCTACCAGATGTTTGTAAAGAAATCCAGGGAAAACATAAATTTTTAAGCCTTTGATGGGTATCACTATTAGCAACCACAAAATGGGTTAACGCTTGGTTTTTTGAATACCCTTATTACTTACAAAAATGGTCTTTGGTGAATTCCACTTCCAATAAAGGAGATTATGTTTATTTCTAAGGTACAAATTGGGTGATGTGCGTGCCTGAAAACAGCCCATTTCAACAAAATTACAATGCTTGGCAGCCTCTAGAGGGTTAATAAACGCTCACCGGAATATTTTGTCCATGCAACTTGTAATATCACACAAAGACCTGCGAGTCCTCAATTTTTCTTGAAAACCTACAGGATGTTTTTAGAGAAATCCACAGAAAATGGGAATTTTAAGATTTTAAGGGGTCTCTCTGTTTAGCCTGTCCAAAATGGGTTAAGACTTCGACTTTTGGATACCCTTACTACTTACAAAAATGTTTGCGTTTAGATTGTGCGCTCGATAAAAGAAGGCACATTTCTTTGAGGCGTACCCATTGGGTGCTGTTGGCGTCCAAAAACAGCCCATTTTATCACAATTTTGACATTTAGCAGCCTGTGGAGGGTTAACAAATGCTCACCGCAGTATTTTGTCCATGCAACTTCTATTGTCACACCAAGGCCTGGGAGTGACAAATTTTTCTTGAAAATCTACAAGACTCGTTTAGAGAAATCCACGGAAAATACAAATTTTTGAGCTTTATGGGGGTATTGCTGTTTAACCAGCCCAAAACGGGTTAACGCTTGGTTTTTTGAACACCCTTATTACTGACAAAAATGATCTTCGTTGCATTCCACTCCCAGTAAAGAAAGTTATATTTATCTCTCGTGTATTCTTTGGGTGCGGTGGGAGCCTGAAACCGGCCTATTTCATCAAAATTTCGATGTTTGGCAGCCTGTGGAGGGTTACCATATGCATCGCCTGATATGTCGTGTGTATCAAAGGGCGTGTCAGAGACAGGTCTAGCAATGACGAATGTATAAAAAAAATCTACAAGACGTGTTTCGAGAAAGTGCCGATAAACCCCCGTTTTGGCAGTTTTTTGCCAATTCTGACGAAATAATGGTTAAATCGAAAATTCCGCTTCGGTACATTTTTAGATTTTGTGCCCCTCTATGTGTGTGTAAAATTTCGTGAAAATCGGTTCGAAAATGGCTTCTGAATCGTACGGACAAAATGTGTGGAAAAAAAAAAAAAAAAAAAAAAAAAAAAAAAAAAACTAGACTTTATGATTCTGGAGAATCATGGCTTTTCCCGATTAGATTCCATGATTTTTCATGACTCCACAGTGTCTGATGAATTGTTTTTAACTGTCTCACTGAAGTTCCCTCATTGATGTTATGAGAAAGGTGAGTATAGTAGTCTCAAATGACTCGGTTTGGGTTTGATAAAAACAAATGTTTAGCTAAAACCCTTCATTAATGCTAGAATGGGTTAATATCAACATCAATGTTTCCCTATTAGTTTTGCGTCCAGTAAAATAAGTTACGTTTCTCTGTGGCATTTCCATTTGTTGGTGTCCAAAAACAAACTATTTCTTCAATTTTTTTTACATTTAGCAGCCCATGGAGGGTTAACAAATGCCTACCAGAATAATTTATCCATGCAACTGGACATATGACACCAAGACCTATCAAAGGCCATTTTCTCTTGAAAACCCCACAAAATGTTTGTAAAGAAATCCAGGGAAAACGATTTTTTAAGCTATCGATGGGTATCCGTGTTAACCTCCCCAACAGGGGTTAACGCTTTGTTTTTTTAATACCCTTATTACTTACAAAAATGGTCCTCTGTGAATTCCACTTCCAACAAAGGAGATTATGTTTATCTCTCATGTATACATTGGGTGCTGTGCGTGTCTGAAAACAGCCCCATGTTAACAAAATTACGATGCTTGGCAGTTTGTAGATGGTTAATAGACGCTCACCGGAGTATTTTGTCCATGCAATTTGTAATGTCACATAAAGACCTACGAATAGTCAATTTGTCTTGAAACCCTACAAGTTACCGTTAGGGAAATTCACAGAAAATGGGAATTTGAAGCTTTCAAGGGATATCTTGCTTTATCCTGCCCAAAATGGGTTAAGACGTTGACTTTTGAATACCCTTCATGCTTACAGAAATGTTTCCGTATAAACTGTGCGCTCGATAAAAGGAGGCACTTTTCTTTGTGGTGTACCCATTGGGTGCTGTTGGTGTCCAAAAACAGCCCATTTTATCACAATTTTGACCTTCAGCAGCCCGGGGAGGGTTAACTAATGCTGACCAGAATATTTTGTTCATGCAACTTGTAATGTCACAACAGGACCTGCAAATAGCCGATTTTGTCTTGAAAACCTACAAAATGTTGATAGAGAAATCCACAGAGAACGGGTATTTTAAGATTTTAATGGTTATCTCTATTTAACCAGCCCTAAATGGGTTAAGACGTCAAATTTTGAATACCCTTACCACTTTCAAAAATATTTTCCGATCAATTTTGCGTCCGATAAATGAAGGCCCCTTTCCCTCTGGTATACCATTTGGGTGCAGTTGGCGTCTAAAAACAGCCCATTTTATCACAATTTTTACGTTTAGCAGCTCGGGGAGGGTTAACTAATGCTGACCGGAATATTTTATCCATGCAACTTGTAATGTCACACCAAGACCTGAGAGTGACCAATTTTTCTTGAAAATCTACAAGACTCATTTAGAGAAATCCACGGAAAACACGAACTTTTGAGCATTATGGGGGTATTGCTGTTTAACCAGCTCAAAATGGGTTGACGCTTGGTTTTCTGAACACCCTTATTACTGACAAAAATGATCCTCGGTGAATTCCACTCCTAATAAAGGAAGTTATGTTTATCTCTCGTGTGTTGTTTGGGTGCAGTGGGGGCCTGAAACCGGCCTATTTCATCAAAATTTCGATGTTTGGCAGCCCGTGGAGGGTTACCATATGCATCGCCTGATATGTCGTGTACACCAAAGGGTGTGTCACAGACAGGTCTAGCAATGACGAATGGATAAAAAAAATCTACAAGACATGTTTCGAGAAAGTGCCGATAAACCCCAATTTTGGCAGTGTTTTGCCAATTCTGACGAAATAAGGGTTAAATCGAAAATTCCGCTTCGGTACATTTTTAGATTTTGTGCCCCTCTATGCGTGTGCAAAATTTCGTGAAAATCGGTTAGAAAATGGCTTCTGAATCGTACGGACAAAATGTGTGGAAAAAAAAACAAAAAAACTAGACTTTATGATTCTGGAGAATCATGGCTTTTCCCGATGAGATTCCATGATTTGTCATAACCCCACAGTGTATGATGAATTGCTTTTGACTGTCTCACTGAAGTTCCTTCATTGGTGTCATGAAAAAGGTGAGTATAGAAGTCTCAAATGACTCAGTTTGATAAAAAAAAATTGTTTAGGTAAAAACCATCATTAACGGTGGAGAGGGGTAATATCAATATCGTCGTCCAACAAGTTAATGACCGACAAAAGGAGTTATGTTTGTTTGACACATACCCACTGAGTGCTGTATCTATTTGAAAATGGCCCGTTTTATCTCAAATGTATCCAAAATATTGATGTCTGGCAGCTTGCTAAGGGTTAACAAGTGCTAACAGGAATATTTATTCATGCAACTTGTAATTTCACACCAAAAACTGTGAATGGCCATTTTTACTTAAAAATCTACGAGATGTTTTCAGAGAAATCCAGGGAGAACACTAGACTTTATGATTCTGGAGAATCATGGCTTTTCCCGATTAGATTCCATGATTTTTCTTGACCCCACAGTGTCTGATGAATTGTTTTTAACTGTCTCACTAAAGTTCCTTCATTGATGTTATGAGAAAGGTGAGTATAGTAGTCTCAAATGACTCGGTTTGGGTTTGATAAAAAAATGTTTAGGTAAAACCCATCATTAATGGTAGAATGGGTTAATATCAATATCAATGTTTCCCTATCAGTTTTGCGTCCAGTAAAAGAAGTTACGTTTCTCTGTGGCATTTCCATTTGATGTTGTTGGTGTCCAAAAACAGACTATTTTCTCAATTTTTTTTACATTTAGCAGCCCATGAAGGGTTAACAAATGCCTACCAGAATAATTGATCCATGCAACTGGTCATATGACACCAAGACCTATCAACGGCCATTTTTTCTTGAAAACCCCACAAAATGTTTGTAGAAATCCAGGGAAAACGATTTGTTAAGCTTTTGATGGGTATCCCTGTTAACCTCCCCAACAGGGGTTAACGCTTGGCTTTTTGAATACCTTTATTACTCACAAAAATGGTCCTCTGTGAATTCCACTTCAACCAAAGGAGATTATGTTTATCTCTCATGTATACATTAGGTGCTGTGCGTATCTGAAAACAGTCCCATGTTAACAACATTATGATGCTTGGCAGCTTGTAGATGGTTAAAAAACGCTCACCGGAGTATTTTGTCCATGCAACTTGTAATGTCACATAAAGACCTACGAATAGTCAATTTGTCTTGAAACCCTACAAGTTACCGTTAGGGAAATTCACAGAAAATGGGAATTTAAAGCTTTCAAGGGATATCTCTCTTTAGCCTGCCCAAAATGGGTTAAGACGTCGACTTTTGAATACCCTTACTACTTACAAAAATGTTTCCATATAGATTGTGCGCTCGATAAAAGAAGGCACGTTTCTTTGTGGCGTGTCCATTGGGTGCTGTTGGCGTCCAAAAACAGCCCATTTTATCACAATTTTGACTTTTAGCAGCCCGTGGAGGGTTAACAAATGCTCACCGCAGTATTTTGTCCATGCAACTTCTATTGTCACACCAAGGCCTGGGAGTGACAAATTTTTCTTGAAAATCTACAAGACTCGTTTAGAGAAATCCACGGAAAACACAAATTTTTTAGCTTTATGCGGGAATTGCTGTTTAACCAGCCGAAAGCGGGTCAACGCTTGGTTTTTTGAACACCCTTATTACAGACAAAAATGATCCTCGGTGAATTCCACTCCCAATAAAGGAAGTTATGTTTATCTCTCATGTATTGTTTGGGTGCGGTGGGGGTCTGAAACTGGCCTATTTCATCAAAATTTCGATGTTTGGCAGCCTGTGGAGGGTTACCATATGCATCGCCTGATATGTCGTGTGTATCAAAGGGCGTGTCACTGACAGGTCTAGCAATTACGAATGTATAAAAAAAATCTACAAGACGTGTTTCGAGAAAGTGCCGATAAACCCCAATTTTGGCAGTTTTTTGCCAATTCTGACGAAATAGGGGTTAAATCGAAAATTCCGCTTGGGTACATTTTTAGATTTTGTGCCCCTCTATGCGTGTGCATAATTTCGTGGAAATCGGTTCGAAAATGGCTTCTGAATCGTACGGACAAAATGTGTGGAACAAAAAAAAACAAAAAAACAACAAAAAAAAATAACAAAAAATAATAATCCGTAGAAAAACAATAGTCTTTTCCAGAGGGAAAAGCCTAAAAAAAAAAAAATAAAAAATAATAATCCGTAGAAAAACAATAGTCTTTTCCAGAGGGAAAAGCCTAAAAAAAAAAACCCCAAACCCCCCCCCCCCCCCCCCAAAAAAAAAAAAATAATAATCCGTAGAAAAACAATAGTCTTTTCCAGAGGGAAAAGCCTAAAAAAAAAAAAATAATAATAATAATAATCTGTAGAAAAACAATAGTCTTTTCCAGAGGGAAAAGCCTAAAAAAAAATAATCCGTAGAAAAACAATAGTCTTTTCCAGAGGGAAAAGCCTAATGATTTTGAAGAACAAGTGTAATTCGTCATCGACTGTACAACAAGACTGTACAACGCGATTCATTGATTCGCGATTTGCAACTCACAATCTTTCATTGTTCTTTCAATGCACAGTTATTCACAGGCGAGAAACGACTGAGCACTGTCCTGTTTAACTCAATTCGTTATCGACGTTGTCTTGATTAGATCAAATGTAATCAAGTGTGAGATACTTAGTGTTGAGAGAGTGTTGAGAGTACTGGAATCTATATCACATTCGGCATTAAACTATATTTTCATTCCATTTATAAAATTGACTATAAACTTTATTTTCGTTCTATTTATAAACAGTCAATAATACAAACATTCAAGTTTTTTTTCATAGATGTATTTGTCAACACTCAACAGTTAATAATTGTTTATTTTAATGGGAAGGAAAAAACCGAAACCCAAACGACGTCGAGAATTGGATGAATCCAACCTTGTGACACCACATACAAACAAGAGGCCCCAAGGGGCCTGAGGGCGCTCACCTGACATGGTAGCCTAAATTTATATCAACCCAGAGAATTGATTTCAACAAGTTGCATCTGCTCCTCCTAAGAAAAGCTTATACCAAATATCCAAAGATTCTGACCAGTGGATCTAAAAAAAAAAAGATTTTTAAAGAATATTCCTCATATTGAACTAAGTTATAATTCAGGCTCCCACAGGGAGCCCATATATGAACCCAGGGACTTGGCTTTAACAAACTTGAATCTCACCCCCCCCCCCCCCCCCCCCCTAAGGATGCTGCACACCAAATATCAAAACATTCCGACTGCTGGATCTGAAGAAGAAGGTTTTTAAAGAAAAGTCCTCATTTTGAACTAAGTTACAATTCGAGTTCCCACAGTGAGTCCAAATATGGACCTAGGGACATGGCTGAAGAAGAAGATTTTTAAAGATAAGTCCTCATTTTGAACTAAGTTACAATTCGAGCTCCCGCAGTGAGTCCAAATATGGACCTAGGGACATGGCTTGAACAAACTTGAATCTCACCCCTTAAGGATGCTGCATACCAAATATCAAAACATTCCGACTGCTGGATCTGAAGAAGATTTTTAAAGAAAATTCCTCATTTTGAACTAAGTTATAATTCGGGCTACCACAGTGAGCCCAAATATGAACCCAGGGACTTGGCTTGAACAAACTTGAATCTCACCCCCTAAGCATGGTGTATACCCAATATCAGAAGATTCTGCCTGCTGGATCTTGAGAAGAAGATTTTCAAAGAAATTTGCCTGAAATGCACTAAGTTCAAATTTGGGCTCCTATTCTGAGCCCAAATATAAACCCAGGGGGCCGATTTGAACAAACTTGAATCAGATCCACCCCACAATGTTGCATACCAAATATCAAAAGATTCTGCCTTCTGGATCTGGAGAAGAAGATTTTTTAAGAAATATGCCTGAAATGCACTAAGTTAAAATTTGAGCTCCTATACGGAGCCCAAATATAAACCCAGGGGGCCGATTTGAACAAACTCGAATCAGATCCACCCCACAATGTTGCTTACCAAATATGAAAAGATTCTGAAGCTGGATCTGGAGAAGAAGATTTTTTAAGAAATTTGCCTGAAATGCACTAAGTTCGAATTCGAGCTTCAATAGTGAGCCCAAATATGAATCTAGGAAGCCGATTTGAACAAACGTGAATCAGATCCACCCCACAATGTTGCATACCAAATATCAAACGATTCTGCCTGCTGGATCTGGAGAAGAAGATTTTTTAATAAATTTGCCCGAAATGCACTAAGTCCGAATTCGGGCTTCTATATTAAGCCCAAATATGAATCCAGGGGGCCGATTTGAACAAACTTGAATCAGATCCACCCAGCAATGTTGCATACCAAATATCAAAAGATTCCGCCTGCTGGATCTGGAGAAGAAGATTTTTGAAGAAATTTGCCTGAAATGCACTAAGTTTGAATTCGAGCTTCTATAGTGAGCCCAAATATGAATCCAGGGGGCCGATTTGAACAAACTTGAATCAGATCCACCCCGCAATGTTGCATACCAAATATCAAAAGATTCTGCCTGCTGGATCTGGAGAAGATGATTTTTTAAGAAATTTGCCTGAAATGCACTAAGTTCGAATTCGAGCTTCTATACTAAGCCCAAATATGAATCTAGGGAGCCGATTTGAACAAATTTGCATCAGATCCATCCCACAATGTTGCATACCAAATATCAAAAGATTCTGCCTGCTGGATCTGGAGAAGAAACTTTTTTAAGAAATTTGCCTGAAATGCACTAAGTTCGAATTCGAGCTTCTATAGTGAGCCCAAATATGAATCTAGGAAGCCGATTTGAACAAACTTGAATCAGATCCACCCCACAATGTTGCATACCAAATATCAAAAGATTCTGCCTGCTGGATCTGGAGAAGAAGATTTTTTAATAAATTTGCTTGAAATGCACTAAGTTCAAATTTGGGCTCCTATACTGAGCCCAAATATAAACCCAGGGGGCCGATTTGAACAAACTTGAATCAGATCCACCCCACAATGTTGCTTACCAAATATGAAAAGATTCTGCCTGCTGGATCTGGAGAAGAAGATTTTTTAATAAATTTGCTTGAAATGCACTAAGTTCAAATTTGGGCTCCTATACTGAGCCCAAATATGAATCTAGGGAGCCGATTTGAACAAATTTGCATGAGATCCATCCCACAATGTTGCATACCAAATATCAAAAGATTCTGCCTGCTGGATCTGGAGAAGAAGATTTTTTAAGAAATTTGCATGAAATGCACTAAGTTCAAATTCGAGCTTCTATAGTGAGCCCAAATATGAATCTAGGAAGCCGATTTGAACAAACTTGGCAGGCAGAATCTTTTGATATTTGGTATGCAACATTGTGGGGTGGATCTGATTCAAGTTTGTTCAAATCGGCTTCCTAGATTCATATTTGGGCTCACTATAGAAGCTCGAATTCGAACTTAGTGCATTTCAGGCAAATTTCTTAAAAAATTTTCTTCTCCAGATCCAGCAGGCAGAATCTTTTGAACAAACTTGAATCAGATCCACCCCACAATGTTGCTTACCAAATATGAAAAGATTCTGCCTGCTGGATCTGGAGAAGAAGATTTTTTAAGAAATTTGCTTGAAATGCACTAAGTTCAAATTTTGGCTCCTATACTGAGCCCAAATATAAACCCAGGGGGCCGATTTGAACAAACTTGAATCAGATCCACCCCACAATGTTGCTTACCAAATATGAAAAGATTCTGCCTGCTGGATCTGGAGAAGAAGATTTTTTAAGAAATTTGCATGAAATGCACTAAGTTCAAATTCGAGCTTCTATAGTGAGCCCAAATATGAATCTAGGAAGCCGATTTGAACAAACTTAAATCAGATCCACCCCACAATGTTGCATACCAAATATCAAAAGATTCTGCCTGCTGGATCTGGAGAAGAAGATTTTTTAAGAAATTTGCCCGAAATGCACTAAGTCCGAATTCAGGCTTCTATATTAAGCCCAAATATGAATCCAGTGGGCCGATTTGAACAAACTTGAATCAGATCCACCCCGCAATGTTGCATACCAAATATTAAAAGATTCTGCCTGCTGGATCTGGAGAAGATGATTTTTGAAGAAATTTGCCCGAAATGCACTAAGTTTGAATTCGAGCTTCTATAGTGAGCCCAAATATGAATCCAGGGGGCCGATTTGAACAAACTTGAATCAGATCCACCCCGCAATGTTGCATACCAAATATTAAAAGATTCTGCCTGCTGCATCTGGAGAAGATGATTTTTTAAGAAATTTGCCTGAAATGCACTAAGTTCGAATTTGAGCTTCTATAGTAAGCCTAAATATGAATCTAGGGAGCCGATTTGAACAAATTTGCATCAGATCCATCCCACAATGTTGCATACCAAATATCAAAAGATTCTGCCTGCTGGATCTGGAGAAGAAGATTTTTTAAGAAATTTGCATGAAATGCACTAAGTTCAAATTCGAGCTTCTATAGTGAGCCCAAATATGAATCTAGGAAGCCGATTTGAACAAACTTGAATCAGATCCACCCCACAATGTTGCATACCAAATATCAAAAGATTCTGCCTGCTGGATCTGGAGAAGAAGATTTTTTAAGAAATTTGCCCGAAATGCACTAAGTCCGAATTCAGGCTTCTATATTAAGCCCAAATATGAATCCAGGGGGCCGATTTGAACAAACTTGAATCAGATCCACCCCGCAATGTTGCATACCAAATATCAAAAGATTCTGCCTGCTGGATCTGGAGAAGATGATTTTTGAAGAAATTTGCCTGAAATGCACTAAGTTCGAATTCGAGCTTCTATAGTGAGCCCAAATATGAATCTAGGAAGCCAATTTGAACAAACTTGAATCAGATCCACCCCACAATTTTGCATACCAAATATCAAAAGATTCTGCCTGCTGGATCTGGAGAAGAAGATTTTTTAATGTTTTTCCCATTGCCTACAGTGTTAAAAAGTGCTGACTCAGCACTTTTTCAAAGTCTCGAAACTGTACCCTATGATAAAACCGATGGCAATTTTTTTTTACCAATCCTTTCTGTTGGTCCTAAGGAAGCTGCACACCAAATAAAAATTCTCAGTGCCCTGCAGTTTTGGAGATATGGGCGTTTTAATTTTTTTCTATTTTTAGCTCCTGCGGTTCCCACGGGGCTGCGGGAATTTTTTTTTTTGCATAAATCAAGTACTCCTGACCCAATAAGCCCTCACATAAAATTTGGTTCAAATCAGCCCCTCGGTTTGGAAAATAGAAATTTTGGGCGGGGCAAAATATTTTGCCCCTCCCATAACGACGCCAAGTATAGCCCCACAAACTTCTCTTAAACAAATCTGAGTCTACACCTCAAAAGGAAGCTGCACACCAAATATCAAGTCTCTGCTACTGCTGGTTCATGAGAAGAAGATTTACAAAGATTTTGGTGCCCCTTGGGGGCGTGGCACCACCCAGGAGGAGGGGCAACTTCATTTGAACAAATCTGAATTGGCATTAGGTAATAAACATTTAGCCAACATTTGAATAAAATTGGGCTAGTGGTTTAGGAGGAGAAGTCGATAATGTAAAGTTAACGCCGGGCGGACGACGACGGACGCCGGACGACGGACGCCGGACAGAAAGTGATTAGTAAAGCTCCCCTTGAGCTTCGCTCAGGTGAGCTAAAAAACCGAAGCCTAAACTAACACCAGACTCTTCACGTTCTCCCGGTTGTGCTGAAGTTCCGGCGTCTAACTCTGATATAGACTTATTTGACGGCGAATGTTCCATTACGCAAATATTGCATTCACATAACTCTCAAACGCAAATAGTAAAGGGTAGCGTAGATATGTCGTCACAAGAAGCGCATGTTCCCCCAATTTCATTTGTGCAAGGTCTGAGTGACCCATCTGTGCAAAAACTTCTGGAAGACATTGTCAGTAAAGCTGTAACGAAAAGTATTAACTGTTTGGTTAATCCGCGTCTCCTGTCACTAGAGGCAAAAATTAATGCTTTGGAAACTTCTGTCAAGGAACGTGACATGACAATTAACCGTTTATCCGAAGAGCTCGACGACTTGCAGCAGTACGGTCGACGGACAAATCTCAGACTCATGGGAGTCCCCGAGGCACCCCAAGAGAACACTGATATTGCTATCTTAGAAATGGCCAATGCGATCGGTGTCCCACTTCAGTTGATTGATATTTCGCGCAGTCACCGAATAGGACCGAAAACTGGCGCTACATCTCATCGACCCATTATCTTTCGCCTGGTTAGTTACAGAACACGACAGGCTCTTTTCAAATCCAAATCAAAACTGAAATCAGTTGATTCATCTAAATTACCAAGCGTTAAATCAGGCCAAGTATCTCCCCCAACAAAACTTTTTCTCAACGAAGATCTGACTAAGCTTCGAGCACAGATTGCTTCGCGGGCCAGGAAACTACAGAAAGAGTAAAAAATTATGGGTAATTGGACAGCTGACGGAGTAATATTTATAAAACTGAGAAACGAAACTGTGCGTCGAATAACAAAAAAGTCTCAAATGGATGATTTGGAAGAATATTTATCTTCCAACTAAATAGTGTAATCCTACACAAGTGAAAAAACAAATTACTTAACATGTACATGTAGTCCTTTCTCACCTTTCAAATCGTAACGATCAGAAGCTACGATAATATATGCAAAAATCAAGAAAACAAAAACTTCCCGTTTCTGCTTCCAGGGCATGTCTCACATGCACCTCGACCCCCCCCCCCCCACCACCACCACCACCACGCGTTCCCGTTGAAACACCAGAAGTTAAGTAAAGCGTAAATACTTTCTATAGTGGCCATATCAATGACTTTCATGGTAATGATCGGAGCCAACCTGCAATATACGCGGAAATCGTTAAAACAACAACAATAATAATAATAATAATAATTAACATACTTCCAGTTTTTGATTCCAGGAATGCCCTGCGGCCCCCTGGGCCGTAGGTTGTGTCTTTGAAGCGGGAAGTGAGAATGTTTAATTATAAGTCAACTTCTTATGCGAGTTCTTATGCGAGTTTCGATTCGTATTTCGTTGGGTAAAGTGCTAATGCTATTTGTAGTGGTCATCTCAATGATTTTTCTTTTCTTTTTTTTTATTTTTGGTTTTTGGTAATGATCAGATCAGACCTGCGATATATGCGAATAATAATAACTCTTTGGCCGGCCGCTGATGTGAAAATCATTAACAAAAGAAAACAAAAAACATCTTCACTTTTTGCATTCCGAGGCGTGTCTTGCGACCCTTTGGGCCGTGGGTTCTGTTTTGGAGTCAGGAAGTGAAAATGTTCAATTACACGGAAGATTTTCATACGAGTGTCGTCTTCTACTTGGCTTGACAGCGGTCATATTAGTGAGTCTCTTGGTAACAGTCGAAACCGACTAGCAATGCACGCGGAAGTCGCTGGCAAGGCGACATGCTCCAACCCCGCCACCCACCCAACGCGGTGACACTGAAACACGGGGAAGTGAATCATTAATGGCTTACAGTGTTTTGGGATCAAGAAGCGAAAATTTTTTTTTTTTTTTTTTTTTTTTTTTTTCACGAGTGTCGCCTTGTAGGTGCTTAGGCAAAAGGTCCTTGCTTTCTCAGCAGGCATGACTTTTGGGTTCACTTTCTGCCTCCGAGGCATGCCAGGGGACCCTTTGGGCCGTAGGTTGTGCTTTGGAGGCAAAAGGTGAAAAGGTGAGGATGTTTAATTATACGACATATTTTCTTATACTTGTGTCGACCTTTATTTGGATTGATAAGGGATTAATATTCTTCCCACAGCGGTCATATCAGTAATTTTCTTGGTAATGATCTGAACCGACCACCCTTCTCCCTGCGTAACACGGGAAGTAGATCATTAATGAGTTACAGTATTTTGGAAGCAGGAGGGGAAATGTCGATTATACGGCTTTTTTAAATATTAAATAAATAAAAATAAAAATTATTTTCACTTTTTGCCTGCAGGGCATGCCTTGCGACCCCTCGGGTCGTATGTTGTGTCTTGGGGGCAAAAGGGTGAAAATGTTTGATTACACGGGAAATGTTCATACGTATGTCGTCTTCTACTTGGATAGGTAAAGGGTTGATATTTTCCTACAATGGTCATATTAGTAACTTTCTTAGTAACGATCAAAACTGACAAACAACGACCCTTCGGGACATATGTTGTGTCTTGGGGCAAAGGGTGAAAATGTTTAACCACATGGGAAATTTTCATACTATTGTCGTCCTCTACATGGATAGGTAAGGGATCGATATTTTCCTACAATGGTCATATCAGTAACTTTCTTAGTAACGATCAAAACTGATAAACAACGTACGTGGAAACCGACAAAATACTCCCCCCACCCCCGCACCCCCCGTTGAAAAAAAACAAAACAAACAAAAAAAAAAACGGGAAGTAGTCATTAATTGTTTATAGCGATCCGGAAACATGAAGTGAAAATGTCTAATTAAACGGGAAACTTTCATACGGGTGTCATGCTCTTCATGGATAAATAAGGGGGAGGGGGGGGAGGGATATTTGCCTACAGTGGTTATTTTTGTGACTTTCTGAGTAACGATCAGAATTGAAACAACAATCTACGCAGTAAGCGACAATTACCCCCCCCCCCCCCCCCCCCCCCACGCTCCACACACATATACACACACCTCCTTCCCCGCACCTCCTCGTTGAAATACCGTGAAGTGAATCATTTATTTGCTGACTGTTTTTTTGGAAACACTAACTGAGTTTTTACATGCGTTTCGTCCTGCACTTGGCTCGGTAAGTGCTCAATACTCTCCATGGTGGGCACTTCAGTGTCTTTTTTGGTAACGATCAGAACTGACCTGCAATATACTCGGATATCGCTAATAAAACTATTCTCACTTTTCGTTTCCAGGGCATGCCTTGCGACCCCTAGGGCCGTGGGTGGTGTTTTGGAAGCGGAAAGTGAGAGAGTTTAATTATAAGGCAAATGTTTATACAAGTTTCGTCTTGTACATCTTTGGTTAAAGGGTTAATGTTTCAATAGTGGACATTTCAATGACCCTTTGGGTAATTCGCAATATACGCGGAAATTCTCTCCCCCCGCCACAAAAAATAAAAAAATAAAAATAAAAAACATAAAAAAAAAATATATATATAAAATAAAAATTATTTTCACTTTTTGCTCCCAAAGCATGTCTTGGCCGTATGTTGTGTTTTGAAGGCAAGAACTGAAAATGTTTAATCGTACTGGAAATTTTCATACGAGTGTTGTCTTAACATCGATAGATATACGGGGTTGATATTTCAGGGTCTTTCTGTTCACCCGGCAGCTTTTGTTTCGGGTAGAAGTGTGATAATCCGTGACATCAAAGAAAAACCGACTACAGTTTGTTTGGTTCATTAAAGGTGGACCTCATTCGACTTCTTGTTAACGTAGATTATCAGCTATTTGCCAGCTGAATAGGGAAATTGGAAAGTGGAATATATATATTCATGGGCAAATACATGACTAAGATTAAAATTTCATTCTATATATTATTTTAATATGTAGTGTTGTATTGTCAAATAAAAATAATCATAATAATCAAATAAATACAATAATAATCAAATAAAAACATAAAACATAGAACTTAATAATTGGATGCTATTGGAACCGGCTCATTGAGTCATTTTACATGAAAAATCGGGTTAGAATTATCATATTCCATTTAGCTGTAGTGACAGATATATACAAAGTGACTAATAACCTGTAATGTGGGATACAGAATCCAGGTACTCCATGAGGCTGCTCCTTCCTTGTCTGTACAATCTCTGACAATGGCGAAGTCTGTTATCTATAGATCAGTACTTCTTTTTGCGTGGCATCAGACTGCCGCCATTACACAGTTGTAAAATGCTGGTTTCCTAGAATGCCTGCTCTCGTTGGATGAACGCGATCATCCGAAAGATATTCGGATGAGAACCTGCCAGAAAGAGCTGTAGCTTGCGATGCCATCCCTCGACGTGATTTGTGGTTCTGGGTCCATTGGTGTTGAAGTAGTTCCACATCTAACGACCGTGGGAACCTTCTACCCAGTAGTCAGTGATGTAATCACAAAATGATGTGATGTTGTCCTTCATATTGGCGTTGCCACTGTCAGGTTTCTCCTCCAATGTGTCGAACCAAGCGTCACTCAGCTCGTTAACTGGAACCAAAGGCAGTGCTATGGCTCTCTTGATGAGTTTCTTCACGGCTTCGTCTTCATTAAACAGCTGCTGTAGGTGACATTTCTATGCCTTTTCCAAACTGCCTGGCCGTAATGGAAAAAACAGCCTTTCAGTTGACTTGTAGGAAAAGTGACAGCTATGGCATTCTGTGCAGCAGTCTCGTAGTCTGTGAAGAATATTGCTGGATTAATGTTAATTCCTTTTTCCTGGGACTTCTGCTTAATGAGATTGAAAAACCGTTGGTATGTCTGCTGTGTCTTGTTGGGTAGAAAGGCATAAAGAAGTGGACACATCTTCCCTGCGACGAAACCATGGATTGTGTAGAGATGGAAGAATGTCGCTGGACATTTGTCGAAAGTTCCATCGCAGAACTGTGTGTTAGCGGCAGCCATGTGTTGCAGATTTCGGTCAGTAGAGAAAATCAAAATTTTGTCAACTTCGCCATCGTCAGCTAGCAGGAAATCATCACCAGTTGTTGTCTTTGTGTATGGTTCTTGAAGGAGCAGTGTTGACCTCTGTCTTGGTAGATTTGGACGTGTCTTGGCCCTTGAACTATAAAGTGCTGTTTTAATGCTATAAAACGTGGGGATCTTCGCCAATACATCTTCATGGGTTTCATCTGTTCTCAGTTTCGCTACCTCTTCGGATATTGCTGTTATCGGCCTGGAATCATTCTTGACTGTAGATTTCAGCTCATGCAGAAAGACATCTAGCGCTACGTGCCCTATGTCTGATGGGTGGTTGTGTGTAGGTCTGCCGCTCGCCGTTGTAATGATTCCATCAATGGTATTGAGTGTAGCGGCCCTAGCGGGACATGTCTTTTGGCAGCAAGTTTGTTATAATATACTGGTTTTACTAACGGTTCCAATAACGAAATATGTTTGCCACGGATTAACTTAATTCTGTTCATCCAACAAGGTATTGGAAGCTGGCTAAAACAACATCATCCGGCAAACAAGTCAACACAGTTAATTAGATACTGACTATATGTCAGCCTTTCCCTGTTAATTAATACAGCCTGCCGGCTGAACAGGACTAACCCGATATTTCATACACTGGTCATATGTGTTACCTTTTTAGTAACAACCTGAACTGACCAAGATAGATACAGGGTTGATATTTCCCGCCAATGGTCAAATCAGTTACCTTTGTAGCGATGGTCAGAACTGACCATCAATATACGCAGAAAGCGACAATAACCACACCACCCCTTCGCCGCGCCTCCCGGTTTAAATATCGTGAAAAAAGTGAATCAGAGTATTTGCTTACAGTGTTCTGGAAGCATGAAGTGAAAATATTTAATTATACCGGAAACCGTCATACGAATGTCGTCTTCGACATTGATAAAAAAGGGGTTGATATTTCCATACAATGGTCATATCAGTGACTTTCTTAGTAACGATCAGAACGACAATACCTCCCCCCCCCTCCACCCCCCCCCCCCCAGCACCACACACACACATACACACACACCCACCTCTTGAAATGCCGGGAAATGAATAATTATTTGTTTACAACGTTTTGGAAACTTGAAGTGAATTATTTACACGTTTGCCGTCTTGCACTTGGCTTGGTAAGTGGTTAATACTTTTCCGGGTTGACACTTCGGTGTTTTTCTTAATAACGATCAGACCCATGCAACCAGCAATATACGTGGAATCGCTAGTAGAACACACATAATATAAAAAAAGAAAAGAAAAATAAATCCTTTCGCTCTTTGCGTCCAAGGCATGCCCTGCGACCCTTAAGGCCGTAGGCTGTGTACTGGAGGCGAGAAGTGAGAGTATTTAATTATACGGCATTCGTCTTATACGTTGCTCATGTCCTACCACTCTGAGCCCATCTCCATTCATTATAATACATACAATAATGAAACTGTTTGTACATCTTATATTTATTACAATGATTTTTACTTTGTTTCCAATTTCCTTTTCCACCATCCTACCTTTTCTGAGCACATGGAGTCGGACTGCCAGACACATTTCAAATAGCTTAACACTTTTTATGAAACAAAGATACAGAGGCTGGTGACAAAAGTGCTGCCAATCAGTATGGCGGGTAAAATAACTTTAAACGAGGTCCAGACTGTCTTGGAATACGACTTCGTAACCCACTACAACAATACATCTCCTTCGTCCGACGACGTTGAGGATTCCCCATTCCACAGCCATAAACCCGAATGTAAGTATTATTTGCCAAAAAATTTCCGAGCAACTGTCAACAACGAAACCCAATCTTTCTCGCTTTTTCATATTAACTGTCAGAGTATTAATGCCCACTCGGACTCCTTACACGATCTTCTGTTTAATTTGCAAGGAACCGAAAATAAGTTTGACACCATTGGTCTAACAGAAATTTTTCATGTCCCCTCAATTATATCGTACAACCTCGACGGTTATCATAATCTCATGAAAAATATCCGTCCTGACGGTGATGACGGTAGAGGGGGAGTCGGGTTATTTATTAAAGAGAACATTGATTTCAAAGTTCGTCATGATCTGTCGGCTTTCATACCTCACGTCATAGAATCGCTCTTTATCGAAATTAATGTTAATAAATCTCGGAAAGTCATTGGGATAATTTACAGGCCCAATACTCCACCGAAAGCGGACACTGATATCTTCCAAAACAAACTAAATGAAATTACAGATAAGTTAAATCAGGAAAATATATCTTCATATATAATGGGTGACATTAATATTGATCTTCTGAAATATGATTCCCACCCCAAAACAGACAGCTACATTAACTTAATGTTTAGCCAAGGATTTTTACCTGTCATAACAAAACCCACCCGTTTGACTACACATTCAGCCACTCTCATTGATCACATATCTTCAAACAATATTTTTTCACTTCAATATCTGGGATAATAATAACTGATGTTTCCGATCATTTCGGTACTTTTCACGTAGAAATTATTCCGCCAAAATCTGACAAAGAATCTTATTCATGGATACAGAAGGTAATTTTTTCGATATATACCTGGAATTATTTGATGTAGCTTTCCCCCGGATACGTGTGTGTACGAAAAAAAAATTAATAAAGAGAAAACCTTGAATGACAAGGGGGCTAATAGTATCATCGAATAATAAAAGCAAATTTTATAATAAGAAGTTAAAAAACCCAACTGAATCCAATGTAACCAACTATAAAAACTACTGTAAAATATTTAATAAAGTAAAAAAGCAATGCAAAGCAAATTATTTCAAACATGTTCTGAGTGAACATAGATATAACATGCGTAAAACATGGCAAATACTAAATGACGCCATCAAAAGGTCAAACGGAGCTGTTAACTTGCCTAAATTTTTTATCCATAATGATGAAGAAGTAAATGACCCGACGGAAAGAGCTAACGAATTCAATGCTTATTTCGCAAGTATAGGAAAACAAACGAGTGATAAAATACCCGCCACCAACAAATCATTTCACGACTTCATGGATGCAAACTCTACTAATAATTTTTATATAAGCCCAACATGTGATTTTGAAGTTATGAATATCGTAAAATCTCTAAAGTCGAAAGGAAGCAAAGATTGTGATGATATTAGTTCAAAACTACTAAAACAAGCCACTGACCCCATTGTTACCCCTCTAATACATATCTTTAATTGTTCGTTTATACACGGCACTGTTCCAGATAAAATGAAAACTGCTAAAGTTATTCCTATATTTAAAGCAGGTGACCAACACAATTTTACAAATTACAGACCCACCAGCATACTACCGACATTCTCAAAACTTTTGGAAAAACTTATGTCAGTTAGGCTTGTTAAATTCCTTGATCACTTCAGCATTTACATCCAAATCAATACGGTTTCAGGAAAAATCCTAGTACGGTGCATCCTGTCATGCACCTGCTGAAAACTATATCAGATGCAAATAATAAAAGAAGTAAGGACAGTACATTGGCACTATTTTTGGACCTTTCGAAAGCATTTGATACCATAGACCATGACATTTTAATAAATAATTTATATAGATACGGTATTAGAGGATTGGGCAATGACTGGTTTAAAAGCTATCTATCTGGTAGATCACAGTACGTTGCATACGGCGAACATATATCTGACAGAGTAAAAATAACGCATGGTGTTCCGCAAGGCTCGGTACTCGGTCCAACACTATTCTTAATATATGTCAACGACATTTATCGCGCTACGTCTCTGAATCTCCTATCTTTTGCTGACGACACTTTGGGACACTCTTCGGGCCCTGATCCAAATCAATTAACCGCACTTATAAACACAGAGCTTGGAAAAATATTTGAATGGTGTTGTGCGAATCAACTTGTGTTAAATGCTACTAAAACTAAATACATTTTAATCAACCCCTCCGGCAAACGAACAACAATTCATTACGACATTCTAATAAACGGCCAAATTATAAGCAAAGTAGGTACAAATGATACAGAGAAATCTCTTAAATTCTTAGGGATACATATTGATGATAGTCTATCGTATAAGCACCATATATCTCAACTTTCTTCCAAGATTGCTCGAGCGAATTTCGCACTAAATAAAGTGAAAACTACACTTCCCAGAGAAGCGATGAAAACACTTTATTATGCCCTGATACACACACATTTAGTGTATGGGATAAATGTTTGGGGCAATGCTAGAACAATTAAAAAGATACTGCTTCTTCAGAAACGCTCCATCCGCATAATAAACAAAACGCGATACAGCGCACACACTGATCCTCTCTTCCGAGAAAATAAGATTCTTAAAGTAAAGGACATCTTTAAACTCCACGCGTGCCTGTTTGTATTTGATTGATATCATGGTAACTTGCCGGTATCCTTCAGACACTACTTCCACCCTGTAGTCAATACTACGGGCAGAGCTAGTAGAAGGAGAGATCTTCTCCAAATTGGCAGAACAAGAACAAGGGCTCTTGAGAATTTTCCAACACATATATACCCTAAACTATGGAATGACTAAGAGCTCGATTTACGTAACAGCAGCAATAGAAACATTTTCAAAAAACAATTAACCGTAAAATTATTGTCCCAATACTCCGATAACATCGACTGTAATAATCCATACTGTAACGAATGCTCTATTTAGAACAGGCAGAATATTTTCAGATAATTATGTGGCTATGAATTTTCAAGATTATACTAACTAAGCGCTTTCCAAGAACAGTACCGGCGGACTGGGTTGCTGAATGACTACAGTGAAATCTTGTAGTTGTTTTTGTCGGTATCCTTCAGATACAGCTCCCACCCTGTAGTCAACTATACCGATAAATCTAGTGGTAAACACCGCGGGTAGGGTTTTACTTAGCTGATGACTCCCAACGTTTTGCATCATTCAGTGGGGAGCTCTCTGTGGGAGCTTCGCACGGAATGACGTCGTGATTTGTGGCTGTCAGTGGGGGAGAAGTATGACAGGAATTGTGTCGTGGTTATCCAGTGACCCATCTCCGCTGGTGCTGTATATGTCTGGACATATTCTCGTCTCTTGGCAGGTAGACAAGCTAGCTGCACCAAGCCACCAGCATCCAAGTACAGATGAACTGTTGTCTGAAGTCCGATTCCAATGCTGCACAGTATAATCCCTGGGAGACGACAGGTAGACAGGCAATCTGGCTATGTCGTCTCCCTGCGGTATACATGCATAGTTAATCTCTTGTTTGTATTGTATGAATGTACATATCTATATTGCTGTATACCGCTAAATAAAATTCATTCATTCATTCATTCATTCATTCATTCATTCATTCATTCATTCATTCATTCATTCATTCATACTACACATTGAGCAAGTCGCCTGCTTACTTCCACGATCTTTTCTCAGCATTCTTATGTTTCATGATTGGGTGAAAGATTCTGCACATTTACTGTGATTACATACACATGTATCTATCTCGAATACTTTCATGTGTTAAAGTTACTTGAAATTTAATTTAATGGACAATTGGTATTCTAAACCGGGTGGTCATAAGGACAATTTTCCGAGACCTTGTGACAACCCAGTTCAACTTCAGGACACCAATTGTGTCTTTAAACTTGAAAGTCGCAACATCCTGGTTAAAAATATCAAATTTTGCTACTGTAAAACAGAAGATAATTTTCAATTCAAAACCTACCAGAATGCACTTGGATTTTCAGATTTTATTGGGATGAGAACCCCCCCCCCCCCTTACCCCCCCCCCAATATGCTCGCGCCTACGGCGCTCGCACCAGATGCCTTTGACATCTGGTGGCTTGCTCCTCCCCCCCCCCCCCTAAAAAAAAAATTGCCCTTTGCCCCCTACCCCCCCCCCCCCCACCCTCATCTCTCTAATTCCCCTACTGATCTTTGGAGATTTGATGGGTATCTCTCAATGAAATCATGCAAATGTGGATACCATTGGACCGGCTCGATGAGCTCCAATGATATCCATATTTCCATGGTTGTAATATACAACATTCAATATATTTCAGATTTTAGGAGCCCAATTTGTGTGAACTTTCTGGGCGTTTTCTGCCGCTTTGTTGGATAAAGGATCAATGTGCGTTCTCTTCCGATAATCGCGGGGAATCGGCGGCAAGCCCTTATATTATTGTAACTGCTAGTTGAGTCGTGGGGGATATATTTTAGTTTTTCTGCACAAACTGAAAACGGAACACAGCACTCGAAGTTTGTCAGCTAGCATTTGGAACGCTAACTACTTTTAAAACACAAAATACCGAGTGGTATGGCGTACGAACAGGTTCGAAAATAATTATTGAGGTACATACTATATTATTTGAGGTTCATCCTATATTATTTCAGGTTCATCCTATATTATTTGAGGTTCATCCTATATTATTTCTGGTTCATCCTATATTATTTCACGTTCATCCTAAAATAATATTTATGACCCTCTCGTACGCGATCAAAAATTTGTCCGACCCTGGATGGACTATAATTATTGTTTCATGTTGAACCAGGTTCGACATAAATATTTCAAGTTCATCTTATATTAATTGAGGATGAACCTAAAATAATTTGTCCGACCCTGGATCGACCATAATTATTGTTTCATATTGAACCAGGTTCGACATAAATATTTCAGGTTCATCCTATATTAATTGAGGATGAACCTGAAATAATTTGTCCGACCCTGGATGGACCATAATTATTGTTTCATGTTGAACCAGGTTCGACTCAATATTTCAGGTTCATCCTATATTAATTGAGGATGAACCTGAAATAATTTGTCCGACCCTGGATGGACCATAATTATTGTTACATGTTGAACCAGGTTCGACATCAATATTTGAGGTTCATCCTATATTAATTGAGAATGAACCTGAAATAATTTGTCCGACCCTGGATGGACCATAATTATTGCTTCATGTTGAACCAGGTTCGACATAAATATTTGAGGTTCATCCTATATTAATTGAGGATGAACCTAAAATAATTTGTCCGACCCTGGACCGACCACAATTATTCAGGATGATGCTAAAATCCCACGATGCAATACGCTCCACGAGCCAATCAGTTGAGTCGTTACAAACGCGAACAATGGGACATAACTGGGGGAAAAAGCAAGATAAACTTGATGCAGGCACACAGCTTCAGACAAAGAATCCCGCTGAGAGATTGTTTTGTATGCGCTTCACCCAATTTTTTTTCGACCCTTTGTAATAAGATTTTTTCCCATGAAAATGTCAAATGGGCAGTGTTGATTGTTTACTGTGCTATTACAAACAAGTTGTGTTTTAATATTGAAATATGACTCGCTAACTAATAGTGTTGCGGACCGGACCGCAAACAAACGGTCTGGTACCGGTCCAGGCGTGGTCCGCGGTACGGTCCGATGAGGACCGGGCAGCCCCTGCTGTACCGGTACACAGGCACGCTGGACAGGTCTGGGGCGGTCCAAGGGACCGGTCCAGGGAGACGCAAAGGGAAGTTTTGCACTCTCCCAGTTGATACACAAACTGATAATTTCATCTTGATAGAAGGTGAATACATTGAAGTCGAGTAAGTTTGAAGTAACTGCCAACTATATTGAGCCAATCTGTCACCAATCAACCACCTGCATCCCGTGATTCCTGTCACGGGTGTCGAGTGAAGGTATCAGCGATGAGCGGTTCAACAAAAAAGTTCCCAAAATAGCGAACATTCAAATTCGGTGACAAGAAGCTGTCATTCAATTCCTTTGTCGGCAAAGAATTTCAATGTGTATTGTGTATCTATTTCTATAAACCCCGATCTGGATTATGTGCACATGGAAACTATTTAGTTGGTAGTAACTTGGTCCCTGTATTTTATCTGGTAGGTTTGGTGTGGTGACCCTATTAAATTGGACCATGGGCGCAGAACATGGGGGGGGGGGGGGGCAGGGGGCGTGTTCCCCACAAAGTTTTTCGGGGGGGGGGGGGGGGGCATTACATTACATGTTATGTCCCCCGTGCTCCTCTCACATATATAGGTCCGATACCAGCTGATATTGTTCGAGCAATGCTGCAATAGGCGAAAATCGCGTATTTTCAACTTGCTTTTTCAAAATTTCCTCCCGCAGGGCCAAACCATGCTTGGCCATGCGCGTTGTGTGTCCGAGCAATGCTACAATAGGCGGAAATCGTGTATTTTCAGCTTACATTTTCAAACTATCCGCCCGCAGGACCAAAACATGGTTGGCCCTGCGCATTGTGTAGCCCCCCCCCCCCCCCCCCCCCCCACACACACACATACACTCTAAAGAGAGAGACCTGTGCCCCTGAAATGAACCGCCTTGGACCGGTCCATTTAGAACTTGTTCAGCACAATACAGAAACACTGCTTCGTTTCCCGGGGGTTGCCACGGGGGTATGGTGGTGGTGGTGGTGGGGGGGGGGGGGCTTATAACACCAATTTAATTGATAACACCCTTGTAAAAAATAATAATCAGCCTTTTCAACTTCTAATTTAAAAACAAAAACATTGCAGGAAACATTTTGCCCCATTGACAGTTTTTATTCCAGAGCGCATCAATTTTCGGTATCCTGAAAATTGGATGAAAACAAAAATGAATAATAATTGACCTGGTAGTTGGGGTATTCCATACATCGACCCATATGCAGTGAAATATATTTTTTTTTTCGTACGTCCTGGTTGACATTGGAGTGGGAGGCAGTTGTCCTGGCTGACAATTGGAGTGGGGGCAGTTGTCCTGTCCACCCACTGGACTGGAGGGCAGTCGTCCTAGCTAATACACTTGGGGGGAGTCATCCTAGCTGCCAAATACACTGGGGCAATTGTCCGACTGAGCATTTTTGAACGGGGATGTGGGGGAGGGGGGAGGGGGGGTGGTGGGGGCACTTGTCCTACAACCTCAATTTTCTCCTATGTTCAATTACCTCTCATCAAATATAACCTGCTATTGAACATAATTTCTTTTGTTAATTAGTTAATGTGCTCCTATTTTCATAGCTGTGTGTAATCTGTGTGTTGAATAAACATCACAGTGATAACAATAGAGACTCACATATAGGATTACAACTAGTTTAATGACAGACATGAATTAGTTGCTCATTGGTGGAGAAAAATGGATCAAAATGATGCGAAATTAAAAAAAAAAAAACAGTGTCTGAAATTTTTTGGGGGACGGTAAACATTTTTCTAGGGGGTGGGCGCCCACCCCCTCCACGCCCCTCCCACCCACCCCTCCATCCCCACCTCGGTTGCAGGCCTGCGATATCTCTTGCAACGTTTTGCTACTTTGTAGGGTATTCATCACTGACAGCTGAGCAGGGACTTCGCGACAGGAGGGGGCGGTGTGTGTGTGTGTGTGGGCGTCTACCCCCCCCCCCCCCCCCCCCCAATATTTGTCAAAATATCAGTAGTTGGAAAATCGGAGGGCAAAAATATCAGCAGTTGGACATTTAAAACTACTGAATGTATAATACAATTAACTAACAAACATATATTTTTTCCGACTGGAGGACCACAATGAGGACAAATTCCGACTACCGAGACCTTCGGGTGAAAATCGGGTTGAAGGATTCCAACTGTATAACTACACATGCAGTCTCCACGTTACACGTTTTTTCAACAGCCGCTGAGAGTCTAGGGGAGATAATTTGTGCCTGTGAAATGCTAAAACAAAACTTTTCCTAAAAACGATTTTCCAAGCCTTTAAATTAAACCAAATTCAAGCCGATAAACGGGGTGCCCAAGTTACAAAAATAAAAGGCGAAAAATATTCGCTAGCCTACGAAACTGTCGGGATAATAGTCGAAAATTTCGACATTTTCCCGCCCTAAATCGGCCCAAATGAAACTTTTTGAGGTATTCTGAAGTGGGGATTGACACTCCAGAAGCCAGGAAATTGCTCCTTTTAATGTCGAATTTAACAATTTTCTCACGTCGGGCCGAACCATGGTCGGCCCGGCGCGACCGTGCTTGCCGAATTAGGAAGATCTACAGTTCTAATAGTTTGTCAAGAACGCGCCCACTACCCAGTTGGAATTTCGAGGGCTCTCACCCCCACCCCCCCCCCCCCCATTAAAAGGCTCTAGCGACAGCCCTACAGTCACCTGCTTCCATGAACATAACACTGTGACATGCCCCACAATGACACCGAAAACATGCTGACCCAGGAGCCGCAGAGCAAGTTGAAATTCTGTGGGGGGAAGAGGGGGTGGGGATGCATTTCGAGCATTCTAGCATACTAAACTGCTTCCAAACATTGTTACCCGAGTCACAACAGGTTTTAACAAATACTAGCAGGGTTACCCGATGCTGTACGGTAAATTTCTAAGAAAAGTGACATCAGGTAGACCCCTTTGAAGATCTATAGAGGTGAAAAGAAAAATTGTCATGACATTGGGTGACTCTCCCAACCCCGGCACTTTTTCAATCCTGACTTTTTCAATCCATGACTCCCGGTGTAGAAAAAAAAACCCTAGCAGAACCAGCTTGTGCACTGTGGGTGGCTCCGTATGCCTTTTTATAGTTGTCATGCAGACATACTCACAAAATCCACAAGTTTTCCCCCTCCCCCTCCCCCTCCCCAATGTTTTGAAACCTTTAAGATTCCTGATAAGAAGTCACCACTAGTAGACCCCTTTGAGGACCTATGTCAGTAAAAAACAAATTGGTCATAGCTTTTGGTGCCCCTCTCCCATCCCACCCTTGCACTTTTTTAAACCTGACAATGACCTCCGCCATAAAGTAGGCCAATTTTGGGCACTATGGATGGCCCCATATTTATTTCTATAGCAGACACACAGACAACAAACATACATACGAAATCCAAATGCAAAACTTCCCTTTGCGTCTCCCTGGACCGGTCCCTTGGACCTCCCGGACCGGTCCAGCGTGCCTGTGTACCGGTACAGCAGAGACGGCCCGGTCCTCATCGGACCGTACCTCGATCGGACCACGCCTGGACCGGTACCGGACCATTTGTTTGCGGTCCGGTCCGCAACACTATTGGTTAGCGAGTCATATTTCAATAAAAAAAACACAACTTGTTTGTAACAGTACAGTTAACAATCAACACTGCCCATTTGACATTTTCATGGGAAAAAATCTTATTTATTTTGCGTGATTACAAAGGGTCGAAAAAAAAATCGTGTGAAGCGCATACAAAACAATCTCTCAGTGGGATTCTTTGTCTGAAGCTGTGTGCATACATCAAGTTTATCTTGCTTTTTTCCTCCAGTTATGTCCCATTGTTCGCGTTTGTACCGACTCAACTGATTGGCTCGTGGAGCGTATTGCATCGTGGGATTTTAGCATCATCCTGAATAATTATGGTCGATCCAGGGTCGGACAAATTATTTTAGGTTCCTCCTCAATTAATATAGGATGAACCTCAGATATTTATGTCGAACCTGGTTCAACATGAAGCAATAATTATGGTCCATCCAGGGTCGGACAAATTATTTCAGGTTCATCCTCAATTAATATAGGATGAACCTGAAATATTTATGTCGAACCTGGTTCAACATGAAACAATAATTATGGTCCATCCAGGGTCGGACAAATTATTTCAGGTTCATCCTCAATTAATATAGGATGAACCTGAAATATTTATGTGGAACCTGGTTCAACATGATACAATAATTATGGTCCATCCAGGGTCGGACAAAGTATTTCAGGTTCATCCTCTTTTAATATAGGATGAACCTGAAATATTGATGTCGAACCTGGTTCAACATGAAACAATAATTATGGTCGATCCAGGGTCGGACAAATTATTTCAGGTTCATCCTCAATTAATATAGGATGAACCTGACATATTTATGTCGAACCTGGTTCAACATGAAACAATAATTATGGTCCATCCATGATCGGACAAATTATTTCAGGTTCATCCTCAATTAATATAGGATAAACCTGAAATATTTATGTCGAACCTGGTTCAACATGAAACAATAATTATAGGCCATCCAGGGTCGGACAAATTATTGATCGCGTACGAGAGGGTCATAAATATTATTTTAGGATGAACCTGAAATAATACAGGATGAACCTGAAATAATATAGGATGAACCTCAAATAATATATAGGATTAACCTGAAATAATATAGGATGAACCTCAAATAATATAGTAAGTACGGTACCTCAATAATTATTTTCGAACCTGTTCGTACGCCATAGAGTGGTAGGCCTAGACTTTCACTGCAAGTTGCTCAAGAATTTGTATGGTCGCCGTGTGAATTCGATCAGTTACATGTATTTTATTTGATTTTTTTTTTCTTAACTTTCTTATCGCTCGGAACACTACATTTAAAAAAAAATTATTACCAAATTTCGATGAGAATGTCGAAATGATCACGTGGTTGGCATATTTGCACTATCCGAAACAACACATGCAAATAATTCGTTTCAAATGTCATCACAGTGGTCACGGGTCGTTTTGCCCCTTTTCCCGTTCACCCAGGGTCGTTTCGCCCCCAGAATTGGAGCGAAACGACCCGGGGTAAAAAATTATTTTTTTTATTTTAAATGGTAATTTTTCAGTCCATAGGGTAGTCTTATCTTATTGTAAATCCACCTTGATAAAAGACGTTCCTTTGTCATTTGTGACTGAATGTCTATCATGTTAATCAAGTGACTGTCTCTAACATTAATCAGACGAAAACAGTTAATCCACCTTGATGACAAACAAATGATTCCTAAAAACGTTCCTTGGTCATTGTGACTGAATGTCTATCATGTTAATCAAGTGACTGTCTTTAACATTAATCAGACGAAAACAGCTAATCCACCTTGATGACAAACAAATGATTCCTAAAAACGTTCCTTGGTCATTGTGACTGAATGTCTATCATGTTAATCAAGTGACTGTCTTTAACATTAATCAGAAGAAAGGAGTTAAACAATGTTGTTGTAAGATAAACAACATATTATTCAACTGAATTTCTCTAACATCAATTGTAAGCATCATTTGATATTTCACAGAGAGACATCACGGACGAGTTGCCTGGACCAGTTGATGCATTTTACGAACCAGAAATGCCGGAAGAAATTATCCAGTGACGGTTTCTCCAATGGTGTGAAGGTAAGGCATTTTTTGCTTTGATTTTAATAAAATTTACAGATTGTACTTGCCCGGGGATTAGCAGAGTAACAGCACAGTGGCTGAGGAATAGCAGAGAAATAACAAAGTGGCAGATTATACTTGCCTGAAGAATAGCAGAGAAATAACAATGTGGCAGATTATACTTGCCCGAAGAATAGCAGATAAATAACAAATGTAGATGTGTGTTTTCCCATTGTAACTGTTTATCCAACATTTCACTGCTCAGACATCCTATCTTGTTTAAACTGTTTCGATGTTATGTATATGCTGTGTTATATTTTAAGATCATTGTATTACAGCAAATGCATTTTCTATCAGTCAACTGTAAACTGGATGTGTTATATAAAATTTTATATAAAAATAAACTGAATTATCATTTCAATCGCTAGTTCTGTTTTTCTTTCTTTATCAAACCCACCCTATACCCCGGGGAAAAAGTGGGGCGAAACGACTCACTCTCAAAATTGGGGCGAAGCGACCAGGGGCGAACTGGTATGGGGTCGAAACGACCCAGGGGCGAACGGGATTCGGGGCGAAACGACCCGACACCATCACAGTAAACAATTTTTTTTTTTTTTGCAGTGCGCGATCCGCTAATGGGTAGTTGACCGAGGCACGCGGATCGAAGTTTATTTCATCTTTTCGTGTCTGATTAGTCTGGACTCTTTTATAATTAGATTGCCTCTATTCTAACCTTCAAAATGACACCAAACACCATAAACTTTAACTTTTGTTCAGCTGGTGAACTCCGTGTTTGGTTTCTGATTCCGTTTCAGTTCTTGGAAAAACTTCCCCAAATCGGAAGGGGTTTGTACTTCCTACTTTCATTTTCAGTATTAAACGGCGGCTTATGGACGATTCGGACCATGTACGATTCGGACCAGATTTTGTTTGGACGATTTGAACAGACCAGATCTATAGACGATTCGGACCAGATTTCTGGACGCTTCGGACCATGCTTATGGACGATTCGGACCATGTTCATGGACGATTTGGACCATGTTTATGGACGATTCGGACATAGTTCTTTGGCTGTTGGGATCAAGTTTTGGGGAGGTTTGGGGCATGTTTCTAAGCCATTTGGACCAAATTATGAGACGGTTGACTGATTCGGGGTGAGCAATAAAAAAACAACAACTAATGCCAAAGAAGATTAGACATACTTTTATTCTAGTCAAAAGCAGGTAACTCTCATATTACAAAAACCGAAATGAAAAGATTATAATACATAGATATAAATGTTGCAGACATATAGCACAATTCATTTGAACAGGAAACATGTGAAGACTACATAAATATCGGTAAAAGGGAGATAGTACATGGATTTTGGGCGAAAATTGAAAGAGACCAGCGAAAGGTCCGCCAAATGCGTGGAGACCCGGGGTAAAAAGAATGCAAGTCCGTACGAAGAGTAGTCCCGCCTTACTACAATTCCGCGAAATAATAGTCCACGGGACATCTATTCCTAGAAATGTTAGACCACGGACTATTATTTCGAGGAATTGTAGTCCGGAGGTACTACTTTTCGCACGGACTTGCATGCATTCTTTTTACACCGGGTCTCCACGCATTTGGCGGCCCTATAATTCAGATGCTTTCCAAAAATAATTTCAAAACCAGGTGTTTATGTAACAGTAAATACTATCCCCCTGAGAAATGTATCCTGGACCTAATTTTTCCTAGGAAATTTCAAACCCTAGATTAAATTTCCTAGGTAAAATGATCCAATAATAGGGAAAATTATCCACCTAATTTCAGATGATAACAGTAAATACTATCCCCTGAGAAATGTGGAGTATGGACAATTCGGACCATGTACGATTCGGACCAGATTTTTTTTGGACGATTCGGACCAGATGTATGGACGATTCGGACCAGATAGCTGGACGATTCGGACCAGATAGTTGGACGATTCGGACCAGATGTCTGGACGATTCGGACCATATTTAATATGATGTAAAACTTGTTTAGAATTATCTCACGCTTTAACCCTTAGTGATATGGCCCAAATGTGTTCACGTTTCGTATCATATTTGATTATGTTGAAACAACCTGGATCGAAAATTCAACGTGGCCAATTTCAGCGTGGAGTGTTTATGGTCGATCCATTCGTACAAACAACGATGTCGAAGGATGGCATTTCAGACTGAACCGTATGGCGAAAAAGGCCAATTTGCCCTTCTATTTACTTGTAACTTTGCTATTCGACGAGGCACGGGCCATACCCAACCAGCGTCAGTTAATTAAAGAAGGGAAACTGAAACGGCTGCAAAAAAGGAGAACGGAAGTCACGCAGGGAAAATGAATGGAACTGTGGGAAAGATACGCCAAAAAAGAAATAACAACAAGTGACTTTTTAAAAAAATGTAGTAAATTGTATTGTCCATGCTGACGTATAAGATTTTTATCAAATGTACAGGATTTTATGTGTTTAATAGTTTGGGAATATTTTTATGCATAATAAGCAATGGAACCGTTCCATTTTGTGCCATTTGTGCTATTTATGTGTGCTATAGTTTTAATTCTATTGCATCTTGTTTGACAGAGGTCGCTGAGCTCTGACAAACAAGATATAATAAAATAAAAGCAAAATTTGACCTCTTATTGTTAAAAAGCAAGGATTGAAATTGTGTTCATGTTGGCGTGTAAGATTTATTGGATTATTATCAGTTTCGAGCGCTGGATATCAAGTTAAAATATAGGCAGTGCAACCTATATTCAGTTATCGGATTATTATCAATTATTGCATCTTGTTTGTTTTCACAATTGTTTTCAATTGTCGTCTGCTGGTTCAAGGCCGATGAGGGGGCGGGGATGGGAACGTGATCTGTTAGTAGGCCCTATGCATGTATTTGTTCTTTTTAATATATTGTACCATTTGTGCTATTTATATGTGCTATAGTTTTAATTCTATTGTATCTTGTTTGACAGAGGTCGCTGAGCTCTGACAAACAAGATATAATAATTAGTTATAGACAATGTAACCCATATTCAGTTGGTAGTGCGTATTATATCATTGTGCTATTTATATGTGCTATGTAATTAGTTGTTATATTAATAAAAGTCTGGTAAACTGTCTTTGAAGTTGTTGCTTTTTTTATCATCCAATAATTTGTCCACATGGGTTAAAAAATATATCGTCCAATAATTTACACAAAATGAACCCAACCCATTTATAAATGTCATTTATAAACGAGATTTGGTTCATATTGTATAAATCAATGGGCGATTTTGGGAAGCATTAATGGGATCCGAATCGTCCAGAAAATTTGAACCCGTCACGTTGTCTCGATCGTCCAATAATTTACACAAAATGAACCCAACCCGTTTATAAATGTCATTTATAAATGAGATTTGGTTCATATTGTGTAAATCAATGGGCGATTTGGGAAACATTAATGTGGTCCGAATCGTCCAGCCATCTGGTCCGAATCGTCCAGACATCTGGTCCGAATCGTCCAACTATCTGGTCCGAATCGTCCAGCTATCTGGTCCGAATCGTCCATACATCTGGTCCGAATCGTCCAAAAAAAATCTGGTCCGAATCGTACATGGTCCGAATCGTCCAGACCCCAGAAATGTATCCTGGACATTATTTTTCCTGGGAAATTTTAAACACGGGATTAAATTTCCTAGGAGAAATGATCAAAAATAGGAAAAATTATCCACCTAATTTCAGATGATCTTCCAACTGTCAACAAGGAATTATATGCAGAAGAAACAAATTTTTTTACAATGGACAAGTCAAGTAAATCAGAGTATCAGTTATTTAGTAGTACATGTGAACACTGTTGTCCAGTTTCTTGAACTTATTTCGCTTGGGTCTTGCAGAAGGAATGCCATATGTAGAGTCATCACTATCAGGAATAATGTCGGGAATAGTTTCAGTAGTTGAACCATTTTCGTGTGAAGAAACCCTTTCGGCCACAGTTCCAGAAGGTGGAATGTCTGAGTCAATATCGCAATCTTGTGGAATTGAGTCTGGTATAATATCATTCTCAGAAACTGTTTCATTCCATTTTTTGAAGTTTGATTGATTATGGGGACCAACTTTTCTACCATCACAATCTTCTAAAATGTACAACCCTTTCGAACAGTAAGATTTTATAATAAAAGGCCCTTTATATTTTATCTGATGAATAGTGCCCATTCCACACTTACGCTTAAAATTCTTTAAGAGTACTTTCTCACCAACAACAAACTTTTGTTCAAAAACTCTATGTCTATTGTCATAAGCTTTTTTTGCCTATACTGTACTTTTGTCACGTTTCCCATAGATTTGCTGAAAACAGCAGACCGACGATTTGTCGCTTCATCCACAAAGTTATTAACATTTGCATTAGCACTTTCAGTAGAAATTAGCTGGTCCTTATCAAGATTTGAATTTGGAAAATTAATACAGTTATCAGCTTGAGTATTTGAAGCGTCATTGATAAGAAGATTCGGATGTCTCAGATGCATTAGGTAAAATGGTGAAAACCCTGTACTTGAATGAATAGTTGATCTATACGCAAATAAGCACTCATCTATTTTCATATCCCAACTCTCACCATTATCCAACACAACTTTGTTTATCATAGACTTCAAAGTTTGGTTGAATCTTTCACATTTTCCATTGGATTGAGGGTGATATGCACTTGTGGTTGAATGTTTAATATTATATGACAAACAGAATTGATCCATGACCCCACTGTTAAATTCTCCACCCTTATCAGAAATGATTTCTTGCATCACACCATGCCTGTAAATGAACTTTTTTAATTGTTCAACAATTTGATTTGAAGATTTAGAGTAAATTGGTACAGCTTCTGGCCAGTTTGTAAAATAATCAATGGCTGTCAAAGCATATTTATATTTATTTTGAGACAATGGGGAACCATCCGATTTTAAAAACGGTCCAATAAGATCAATTCCTATTTTGTTCCAAGGCCGTGGAAGAATTGGCACAGAAGTCATTTCACTAACTGTAGTTACGGTTTTTTTGTTCACCATTTGACACTCTTGACAGTGGAGTAAAAAATCCTTAACATCTTTCATCATGCCATTCCAACAGAATTTGGTTTTCAGCATATCAAAAGTTTTATCTCTGCCCAAATGACATGCAACACTATTATGGCATTGTTTAATTATTGTATTTTTTTTTGTCCACAGTTATAACCCTCCGTTTCTGGCCGTTCTTAACATAGAATAAATCATCATCATCATAAATGAAGTTTTTAGCTTTATTTCTCAGAGATCTCCTTTGATTGTCTGAATAATCTGTAGGATAAGTTTTCTTGGCAACAAAATCCCAAAGAATCACATATTCCTTAGATTCCATTTTGTAAAATTATTTGAAGAAGCTTGCAGTCAAAAATGATTTATTGTGCAGTCATAAACTGATTTATTGTTACAGTGGGCTGAGAGAATAATTCATGCTGGAAGTTTCATGGTTTTCATGCTTTTTTAAATGGTTCAATTAGTACTCATAAAGCATATTCAAGCAGGATAATATTTCCAGTGAAAATTTCACAACAGAAAATACTATCCCCCACACTGATTTTCATGGATTTTTTTACATGATTGAATTCGTACTCATAAAGCATATTCAAACAGGATAATATTTCCAGTGAAAACTTTACAACAGAAAATACTATCCCCCACACTGATCACATTTTGTCAGCTTATATGACAGCTGAAGGCTAACACTATGCAGAAAAAGATGTAAACATAATGGCCAATTATGGATTTATAATGTTTGTTAGAGGGGAAAAAATTTCCTATTTATGGAACGAATTTCCTTAGGAAATTTTAACTGGATGGATAATATTTCCAGGGGATAGAATCTACTCTTACATTTATACATGTATTATAAACGACTATAAACCATATAGCGGTTACCTTACCCCCACCCCCAGTGTATTTGGCAGCCAAGATGACAGACAGGACAACTGTTGACAGACAGGACAACTGTCCCCAGTCCAAATGTTTCCCCCCTCCGCTGATTTACCACATGCTTCACCTTTTCTTGAGGTTGGTATCAAATCAAGTCATGGCTGCTAACAACAGCCATGACTTGATGTGATAACCAACTCCAAAAAAATGTGAATAGCCTGTGTAATTGTTGTGTGTAGATGTTGCTTAGAGAAGTGTGTGTGTGTCTATGTTGGCTTGAGAAGTGTGAATGTGCTGCCTAGGCATGCTTGGCACATAAACTGATGAGAGATCCCCCCTCGCCTCAAACGTCCATACTTATACTTTGAGAGTCCTGTGTTCCCACAACCACGATGTTGCCATCCACCACAGCTATCACAGTCTATCGCCTGACGGCGTGGAGTCACTGCCTTATTGCAATACAGGCATAAAACTGCCATGACTGGCAACTTGGTGACAAGAAGTTTAAATGATGAGAAAAGAAAGAATGAAAAGTTTTAGCGCGCCGAAGTCGCGCAGGGACGATGCGCCAGGATTTACCAATCCCTTGCGACCCGGTTAACCTCATTTTATTTCACTTGGATCACACAGGCCTAGCTTTCCTATTGCCTCAAATGGAGTCTGAGGGGGGTATGCACGTGGTTACAATTCCCGGCAGTTTACGTTGGAGTGTTAGATTGTCAATATTCAATCCCTCAACGCCATTAAAAGTATTAGAGAGCGGGCTCTATTCGGTTCCAGCTCGGCGATGGTAGAGGTTTGAGCCCCACCATGGTGGCGAGCCAGAATGTAATGAAGGTCAGTCGAATCCAGTCTTTTATAAGACCATTTTCGGCATGTATAAACGAATGAATGCAATGAGACCAAGCCACACAAAGTGTGTTTATAGGGAGCATTGTTGGTAAATAAACATCTGTACTTCGCAAGAGGTACAAACAAATTCAGCGTATATGTTGTTACAGTACCAGGGTATCTGGTCCGAATCGTCCATAGATCTGGTCCGAATCGTCCAAAAAAATCTGGTCCGAATCGTACATGGTCCGAATCGTCCATACACCTAAACGGAAGACTTCACATGTGATATTCTTCCGGTTGCTAAACATTGCCCATACCTACATGACTGGACTCGGTTCATAAATCAAACAATCACCTTTAATTCAACGTGATCATTCATGACTGAGTGATCCGCTCATGGGGTTGATTCGCTATTGGCACCTTGACTGTACAGTTTGAAATAGCCAGACAAGTCACCAATGTTATTTTCAAAGTCGAATGTGTCATTTGATGCTGCTAAACCACTATTCTTGAAGATTTTGTGTATAATGTTTTTCCTATCACCTGAGGTGTATCCAACCAGTTCTATGACTATGTGGTATCTATGTAGTTCTATGCGGTTCTATGTAGTTCTATGCGGTTCTAACTTCTGTGTGGTAAAAATCGTCGCAACGAAACTGCCTGTTGGAAATGGAATGGAACTTGGAAGTAATGGAACATTCCACGCAAACATCTTTTAACCATAATCCAACTTACTTCGTTTATATACTCGCCCAAAAAAGAAAGTGTGCATTGCAGAAATTGATCAAACTCAAAACAAATAATTTCGTTGGTGTAAAGAGTGTTAACCTGTTCATGAATAAGTCATATTGAATACAAAAACAGCTTTCCCCGTTAAAATTGCATTAACGTTAAATGACGTGCTGCACGTTTGTTAAAAGGCATGTTTTGCACGTGGAGGGTCTGAAAATTCATGCAGCTGTGTGAATCCTTGGGTATTTAAACACTAAAGTAAGGCCTTCCTATCGTCCACATTCAAACTTGCGCTGCTGTTAAAACGACTCCACGTTAGCATGCCAAGATTGACAATGTATCAACGTCTCCTTGCCCTGGGTATGATTAGAGCTGGCAGAACACACAGAGAGGTTGCCCAACCTTTGAACTGCCGCCGTAACACTGTAAAGAGGCTAGTCCTTCGACATGCACAACATGATGACGTTCGAGACCGACCGCGCTCAGGGAGACCCCGAGTTACCACCCCTGCACAAGATCGGTATATCCGTGTCGTCCATCTCCGGAACCGGCAACAAACGGCAACGAAGACAGCCAGGAACATCCCTAACCCGAGACGGATACATCCTCAAACAGTAATCAACCGGCTGAGAGAATACGGCTTACGTCCTCGAAGACCTGCAATTCGTTCGATATTGACGTTACGTCATCGTCGTGCTCGACTGCAGTGGTGCAGACAACATCTCAGGCATCCCTTACACTGGTGGCGACGTTTTTTTATTCACAGATGAATGTCGTTTCCATCTTTCATCATCAGATGGCCGCCAGAGAGTGTACAGACGTCCAAACAAACGCTACGCAGATCCATGTGTCGTGGAGCGAAACCGTTAAGGGGGAGGGTCTCTCATGGTGTGGGGTGGCATCACTGCCCGTAACAGAACTGAGCTGGTCATTATTGATGGCAATCTCAATGCAGCCAGATATCGTGATGAAGTGCTTACACCTGTTGTTGTCCCATTTCTGCAACGTCACGGCCCCGGCGTCTTTCTACAGCAGGACAACGCCCGACCCCACGCAGCTCGTGTTGTTCAACAGTATCTGCAGCAACAACAAGTGGATGTTCTTCCATGGCCCGCAAATTCGCCCGATATCTCACCCATTGAGCACGTATGCGACGAAATGAAACGTCAGCTACGCCGGCTTCCCCATGCACCGTCAACGCTTGTGGAACTCCAAAGACAGCTTATCAGAATATGGAACAACATCCCACAACACTTCCATGCTAACTTGTTCGCTTCCATGATGCGTAGATGCACAGCAGTAGTCGATGCAGACGGAGGTCATACCAGATATTGAGTGTGTGACTTTTGTGTTTGACCCTTAGTGTCTTTGATTCTCCATGGCACCAAGAGTATTCGTCGTAGCGTTATGAAATTTCTCGTGTTGATCACAAATTGATTCATCTGTGATTGAAAAAAAATTCCATGAATGAAAATGATATATATCTTTTTTTAGTGTTATTTTTTAGCATGCACACTTTCTTTTTTGGGAGAGTATATATTTTGCTACATGTAGTCAGTATGACGTGTACGAAGTTGAATATGGACTTTACTTCAGTTCTCTGAAGTTTTAACTCAGCTAAAAGAATGGTTTTGGCGCGCCGAAGGCGCGCTGGGACATTATGGGGAAGCCCCTTTCGACCCTCGTTTCAACTCAGTTCGGCGAAATTCAAGTTGTACCCGGCATGAGACAATTTGCTCCTGAGACAACTCGCCCTGAGACGAGTCGTTTCAAGTAAGGCAACTCGCCCCAACATTTGAGACAGCTCACCTTCACTTTTGAGACAACTCGCCCCATCTTTTGGGACAACTCGCCCCGATCTTTTTCCAGTGGAAATGGTTATATAAAAGAAATAACAACAGTAAACTGATTACCAAAACACGTTTTTATTCATCTATATCAAATGATATAAAATATGTATAAAATTACGATTTTACAACAAAAATATACATATTTACAAAAAAGAGTAGCATTTCTTATGTGTGCTTTGTGCAGTGGATTCAAAATTTGCATTTGAGCAAGTAAGTATATAAATTAATATTCCATAATTGTTTGAGGTTTTTTTTACTAAAAAATATAAAAGTTATAAAATAAAGTAAGGAAACAGAATTTTTGGCGGGTCAACTTGCCATCCAAAACGGGTCACCTTGCCCCAAACCGAGGGCGACTTGACCCGGAAATATATGTGGGAGCGACTTGACCCGAGTTGACTTGACCAGGAACCGTTGTTGACAGTGATTACAAATTATAATGTCGGAAAACTATAAGTAAAAATACTTTTGCATTATAACATTTGGGGGCGACTTGTCTCAGTAAAAAAAACGGGCGGAGAAAAGATATAAAAAATTTCGGGCGAGTTGTCTCATTCAAAATTGGTCCGACTTGTATCACTTGGGGCGACTTGTCCCAGGGCGAGTTTTCTCTGGGGAGATTGTCAAAAGATAATTCCAACCAACATTCGTGGTGACGTCACTTGCCGTACAACTTGAATTTCGCCGAACTGAGTTGAAACGAGGGTCGAAAGGGGCTTTCCCCATAACGTCCCAGCGCGCATTCGGCGCGCCAAAACCATTCTTTTACTGCGGCTGAGTTCAAACTTCAGAGAACTGAAGTAAAGTCCATATTCAACTTCGTACACGTCATACTGACCACATGTAGCAAAATATATACTCTCCCAAAAAAGAAAGTGTGCATGCTAAAAAATAACACTAAAAAAAGATATATATCATTTTCATTCATGGAAATTTTATTCAGTCACAGATGAATCAATTTGTGATCAACACGAGAAATTTCATAACGCTACGACGAATACTCTTGGTGCCATGGAGAGTCAAAGACACTAAGGGTCAAACACAAAAGTCACACACTCAATATCTGGTATGACCTCCGTCTGCATCGACTACTGCTGTGCATCTACGCATCATGGAAGCGAACAAGTTAGCATGGAAGTGTTGTGGGATGTTGTTCCATATTCTGATAAGCTGTCTTTGGAGTTCCACAAGCGTTGACGGTGCATGGGGAAGCCGGCGTAGCTGACGTTTTATTTCGTCGCATACGTGCTCAATGGGTGAGATATCGGGCGAATTTGCGGGCCATGGAAGAACATCCACTTGTTGTTGCTGCAGATACTGTTGAACAACACGAGCTGCGTGGGGTCGGGCGTTGTCCTGCTGTAGAATGACGCCGGGGCCGTGACGTTGCAGACATGGGACAACAACAGGTGTAAGCACTTCATCACGATATCTGGCTGCATTGAGATTGCCATCAATAATGACCAGCTCAGTTCTGTTACGGGCAGTGATGCCACCCCACACCACGAGAGACCCTCCCCCATAACGGTTTCGCTCCACGACACATGGATCTGCGTAGCGTTCGTTTCGACGTCTGCACACTCTCTGGCGGCCATCTGATGATGAGAGATGGAAACAACATTCATCTGTGAATAAAACACGTCGCCACCAGTGTAAGGGATGCCAAAGATGTTGTCTACGCCACTGCAGTCGAGCACGACGATGACGTAACGTCAAAATCGGACGAATTGCAGGTCTTCGAGGACGTAAGCCGTATTCTCTCAGCCGGTTGATTACTGTTTGAGGATGTATCCGTCTCGGGTTAGGGATGTTCCTGGCTGTCTTCGTTGCCGTTTGTTGCCGGTTCCGGAGATGGACGACACGGATATACCGATCTTGTGCAGGGGTGGTAACTCGGGGTCTCCCTGAGCGGGGTCGGCCTTTGAACGTCATCATGTTGTGCATGTCGATGGACTAGCCTGTCTACAGTGTTACGGTGGCAGTTCAAATGCTCGGCAACCTCTCTGTGTGTTCTGCCAGCTCTAATCATACCCAGGGCAAGGAGACGTTGATTCATTGTCAATCTTGGCATGCTAATGTGGAGTCGTTTTAACAGCAGCGCAAGTTTGAATGTGAACGATAGGAAGGCCTTACTTTAGTGTTTAAATACCCAAGGATTCACACTGCTGCATGAATTTTCAGACTCTTCACGTGTAAAACATGCCTTTTGACAAACGTGCAGCACGTCATTTAACGTTAATGCAATTTTAACGGGGAAAGCTGTTTTTGTGTTCAATATGACTTATTCATGAACAGGTTAACACTCTTTACACCAACGAAATTATTTGTTTTGAGTTTGATCAATTTCTGCAATGCACACTTTCTTTTTTGGGCGAGTATATAAACGAAGTAAGTTGGATTATGGTTAAAAGATGTTTGCGTGGAATGTTCCATTACTTCCAAGTTCCGTTCCATTCCATTTCCAACAGGCAGTTTCGGTGACGATTTTTACCACAGAAGTTAGAACCGCAGAGAACTACATAGAACCGCATAGAACTACATAGAACCGCATAGAACTACATAGATACCACATAGTCATAGAACTGGTTGGATACACCTCAGGTGATAGGAAAAACATTATACACAAAATCCTCAACAGTAGTGGTTTAGCAGCATCAAATGACACATTCGACTTTGCAAATAACATTAGTGACTTGTCTGGCTATTTCAAACTGTACAGTCAATGTGCCAATAGCGAATCAACCCCATGAGCGGATCACTCAGTCATGAATGATCACGTTGAATTAAAGGTGATTGTTTGATTTATGAACCGAGTCCAGTCATGTAGGTATGGGCAATGTTTAGCAACCGGAAGAATATCACATGTGAAGTCTGCCGTTCAGGTGTATGGACGATTCGGACCATGTACGATTCGGACCAGATTTTTTTGGACGATTCGGACCAGATCTATGGGCGATTCGGGCCAGATACCCTGGTACTGTAACAACATATACGCTGAATTTGTTTGTACATCTTGCGAAGTACAGATGTTTATTTACCAACAATGCTCCCTATAAACACACTTTGTGTGGCTTGATCTCATTGCATTCATTCGTTTATACATGCCGAAGATGGTCTTATAAAAGACTGGATTCGACTGACCTTCATTACATTCTGGCTCGCCACCATGGTGGGACTCAAGCCTCTACCATCGCCGAGCTGAAACCGAATAGAGCCCGCACTCTGATAGTTTTAATGGCGTTGAGGGATTGAGTATTGACAATCTAACACTCCAACGTAAACTGCCGGGAATTCTAACCGCGTGCATACCCCCCTCAGACTCCATTTGAGGCAATAGGAAAGCTAGGCCTGTGTGATCCAAGTGAAATAAAATGAGGTTAACCGGGTCGCAAGGGATTTGTAAATCCTGGCACATCGTCCCTGCGCGACTTCGGCGCGCTAAAACTTTTATTCTTTCTTTTCTCATCATTCAAACTTCTTGTCACCAAGTTGCCAGTCATGGCAGTTTTATGTCTGTATTGCAATAGGGCAGTGACTCCACGCCACCAGGCGATTGACTGTGATAGCTGTGGTGGATGGCAACATCGTGGTTGTGGGAACACAGGACACTCAAAGTACAAATATGGACGTTTGAGGCGAGGGGAGACCTCTCATCAGTTTATGTGCCAAGCATGCCTAGGCAGCACAGACATTCACACTTCTCAAGCCAACACAGACACACACACACACTTCTCAAAGCAACACCTACACACAACAATTACACAAGCCGTACACACTTTTCATGACGGCACAGAGACACAAGCTACACAGGCCAACAGAGACATAGGAACTTTGCAGGACAGCACAGACACACAAACTACACAGGCCAACAGAGACCTATACACTTCACAGGACAGCACAGACATACAAGAAACTGTCTATTCACATTTTTTGGAGTTGGTTATCACATCAAGTCATGGCTGTTGTTAGCAGGGCAATTTCACGAAATGCGACTATATTGAGTCCCCAGCTGTCAGCACAAAACTGTTGATGGTATCTTTAGATTCTAATGTTGCTGACGATATATCTGCTTTTTGTGTATTAAATTATATCTATAAAAGATGGGAAGCAGACACATTTTCCCGAGAATTTTTACTGTAACACCCTGAATTGTCAACACCGTTACTGTCCCCCTGCATCGATCGCACGGACCCCCTGTTTGTTATTTTTTACAAGCACGATGTTGGTCCAGTTAATTTTATTTAAATTGCTGTATACAAAACAGCAGTCTTTCTAACAATATATCGGATATCACGGAGGAGTGTACTGTAAGCAGAATACAACTCTAAACAACTTCGTCCCTCGGATTCAATGTCAACACCATAACAGGACCGAAGATTGACTGGTACTTGAAATGGCGTGACTAGTCACGTGATCAGCAGTGCTCAGAAGAGTTGTCTTTCCTTCATAAACAAGATCGTCTGCATGAAAAACTTCAATGAACAGTAAGTAAACTTGTATTTATATTTCACTTTTGAAAAGTCATGGCGTGTGTTTTTAATGTGTCAGCACCGTAACTATGGTATCACCAATTTGTTAGAATTAATTGAAGTATTCCAATACCTCAAAGTTGTGTGCTTTCAGCGAGCATAAAAAAACAGTAACTCGTGAGCCCTTGATCTGGCGCCACTGTTGTTACAGACGATAAACCTCCTCTTTGTCAACACCATAACAGTCAACACCATCTCAGTAGTTTGTGTTATGGTGCTGACAGCTTCAGTTATGGTGTTGACTCTTTACTTCATACCGCTACCCAGTGCCAGCAACATCATTGTACGTCCTCAGGAAGGTCATAATGTAACATCCTATCATTCTTGGAAGATAAATAAAAATTGAGCACATTGTTTCCTTCACAGTGTGCACTCATTTGAAGGGGTGGGTGGGTGGGTGGGGGGGGGGGACCCCGTGTCTCTTAACTTTGTGCTAGAGCAGTGCTTCACAGTTTAGTTCATTAGCTACACAAACCGCACTGAGCAACACGCCCTGACTCTGAGTGCGACCTATAGTTATACTTGTACTATATACCCCTGCCATATATAGCACCGGAAATTATGTTATAGCATAAGGGCGGCGGAACACAATTAAAAGTGAGGGGGGCACGGTCGGCGGACAGAGTAGAAATGGATCCGACCATTGTTTTTGCCCTTGGCAGATGCTCTGGTGGAAAAATAGTAAATATTCAAGATTTTGGGGCAGTCAGGAGATTTTTAAAGCTGGAAAGGGGCGTAGGAACCGGGGGGCACAGGGACACGTGCCCCCCCCCCCCCCACACAACTTTTTTTCCGTGTTTTGGTGAAAATAATAGGCCTTGTAGTGAACTCTCCTACAGTCATACATGTCTGTGATTTTGCACCAGTGTTGGTTGCCTGTATATCCAGCCAACACTGTCAAATTTGTCTTGGTACTACATGCACACCGGGGTAACGTGCACTGGTGTGTATGCAGTACCAAGACAAATTCAGTTTATTGGTTGCGGTTTCCATGACATATTCATGAACCTATAGAGGCATGATCGGGCATCTGTTCCAACGGATACGACATTTCCTTTGCGTAAATTTCGCAAATCCTGTATCACTAGGATGCAGCATTTGCATAATTCACGGGAAGGGAGTACCAGCATCTTTAAAAATTTCCAACATGCCGTTAACCCTTTACCTAACGCTAGTAGCAGACGACATTCGTAAAAAAAGTCTCGTGTAACTAAAAATTTTCATTTTTTGCTTCCAAAACATAGGTTATGACCCCTCATTGGAACGAGCTCGTCGCGCTCGTTCCAATGATGGGTCATAACCTATGTTTTCGAAGCAAAAAATGAAAATATAAAAAAAAAATTAATGGCGATTTTCGTGTATAGCGCTGGCCGGTTTTGGCCGTCACGTTGGGTAAAGGGTTAAAAAATTGACTTTTTCTATTGAAAAAAACAATAAGATTTTCATCCCGAAAGCCACCAGAATGCACCATTTGATACCTCTGTTTTAAATTTTTTCTCGAAATGCCACCCCCCCCCCCCCCCACCCCAATTTCTGTTCCTGCCATTCCCCCCCCCCCCCCCCCCAACGTACCATGTTCATTGACCACAATAACCATGTGGCAGAATGCACCGAGTCTTCTGTAGAAGCGCAACTCCCCATTGAGCCAGCAAACACTTCAACTCTTAGCTTTCACCCTCAAGTTCTTCATCAAGTTACAACCACGGTGAGTTGTGTTTCGTGGAATATGAAGGTGTACACTGTTTGGGTGAAGTAGTCAGAATGACAAATACTAGGGAGGTGGAAGTTAGCGTAATGTACAGGTCAGGAATAAACAAGTTTTACTGGCCGCTACGGGAAGATGTTTTCCAATATTCCCATGAAAATGTTGTAGCTGTTGTACCTGAACCAACTGACCACAGACGATACATGAGCTTAGAGAAGGACATTTGGGTAAAATATTTTGATTACATGTAATGGGTCCTCCTAAATACCAGAACCCACCTGAACCGCACAGAACCCCCCTGAACCGCACAGAACCCCCCTCTAAATTACATTTGCGTTGTGTTTTACGATGAAATATATTTATTTTATGCAATAATCGTTACAGAAAAGAAGAATAGAAGTAAATTCATTCTTATAGTTGTCTTTGTCTAGGCGGTTCTGGGGGGTTCTGGTATTTAGTATTTTTCTCCTGAATACCAGAACCCCCCAGAACCGCACATAATTCGCTAAACCCGCCCTTTAAATGACATTTGCACGCCGCTGTCGGGGAAAATATTCCATTTTCAGTTTCTTTTTAGCCTGCAAATTCATACATGGTCTGAATGTCAGACACTTCCCCCTGTCACCCTCCCCCCCCCCCAAATTGGTAATTTTCCCCCAAATTTGTTATTTCATCCTGAAGTAGACATTATTGCCCCCCAAAAGGTAGTCCTCTCCTTTTGGTCTTTTCTTGTCTTTTTAAGACTGACCTTGGGCTCCCTCCAGGGCCGGGAGAGGAAGGGGGCCCTAGGTCACAATCTTACAAAGACTTGGTCATCCCCCCCCCCCACCACCAATTTGTCCATTCCCAAAAACTTTTCCACACTGCTTTCTGTGCAGTAATTTAATTAAATAATGTTTAATCATTTAACCCTTCTAGAGTTTACATGCTGCAAAACATTGCAGACGTGTTTTTTTTTCAAGAAAAAATGAAAAAAAAAACATGGGGGGAGGACTACTTTTTTCTTGGGGGAGGGATGACTACTTTAGGGGAAATCACTACTTTTGAGGGGTGACTACTTACTGCTCTCTGAAGTGGCTCAGAGAAATGTGTGGGCTGATGTGGTGTGGTGTGGTCTGGTGTGGTTGTGAAAATCAGACAAAAACTGGCTGCAAAAGCTATTCGGCAATCAGAAAGGCCATGCTGTATCTTTTTACTGGTTGAAAATAGAGACTTGTGATTTTTGTTCATTCAACTCAGGATAGACTCCAGATTCTTTTGCCTGAGTGAAATCCAAGGGGAGATCACTCTTGTTTTCTCTTTAAGGTTCCGCTCTACAGTTTCGCACTATTGCACAGGGGTGAAATTCAAAACATAGGGCATATGTTGAAACTAAGGCCATGTAAAATAGAGATATATTTTTAGTATCAGATATATGATTTCATTAGGTTTTTTGTTGCACAAGAGAATTTGAAGTTTTGGTCCCAAAGTTGGAGTCTGATACATAGGGGAAATTTACCAGATGAATTATGGGAAACAGTGGCTTCGAAAAATTGGCTATTTTTTAAAATGTAATTTTTACACGGGTTTGTTACCAGACAGGTAACTGAAAAAGGAGACGGAAACATATAATTTTTTTTTGCATTTTAGAAACAGGGGATGCTTTGTTCCAGGGGTGGGTAGGTGAGGTTGGTGGGAAAATTCTGCTTTTGAGGCTGCTAGGTGGCTGAAAATGACTGGTTTCGGCATTTTTTCATGCAATTTTTCAGGTTGAAGTCTGGCCTTTGACAATAAATTATTCCACCCACATTCAGATTGTTTATTTCTACTTAGTCAGATAGTGTTATATGTTTTTGTGGATTTGGGAAATGTAATACATGTTATGAGTTAGATAACTAAGCTACAGAATATTTGCATTTGAAGAGAGTGTATGGCATGTCATATTTGGAAATGCCTGGAAAACTGTGGAGCGGAACCTTATTGTAAATTGTACTACACTACGTTTACACTACGTCATAGGAATGGTTAAAAGTGGGGAAATAAACTGAATTGAATTGAATTGACTGAACAGACTTTAATCGGTGATAACCTGATGTATGTTAAAACAAGTCACACGTCGGCGATTTTGAGAGGCTGTTTGAACCTGCCCGATAAATTGGATCTTGCAACTCATTCACTTATGACACCTCACTAATGACTCCAAAACACAAAGTTCGCCAATTTTTTACCGTGACTTTTTTCATTTAAAATGATTTTTTCTTACTCACAAATTTGATCCAAAAACGTTATGTCCCTCACTATGTATGGTATTTTGAGATTTAATACCTGGATGTTTCGGTTTTCGATGTTTTTATGACATCTTTCCGCGAGTTCAGATAGAGTAATGATGAAGGCTAAAATTCTGAGTTAACACCCATGACAACATTTTAAATTTGTTGTTCAGCTGAAATGAGAGCGAATTTGGTAATAAATCATGTTTTAGTTTTCCACAGAACGCTAAAACATTGTGGGAATGGAATCTTTTCTTCACAAACAATGTGTAAATGTAACTTAGAGGAGGTTCTGGGGAAAAATCGGAGAGGTTCTGGGGGGTTCTGGTATTTAGGAGAAAAATACTAAATACCAGAACCCCCCAGAACCGCGTAGACAAAGGCAGCTATAAGAATGAATTTACTTCTATTCTTCTTTCCTGTAACGATTATTGCATAAAATAAACATATTTCATCGTAAAACACTGCGCAAATGTAATTTAGAGGGGGGGGGGGGGGGGTTCTGTGAGGTTCTGGGGGGGTTCTGTGCGGTTCTGGTGGGTTCTGGTATTTAGGAGAACCGCGTGTAATTGGCATTATATATGTCCCACCAGTCATACACATTTTGTTTATAAACCCTTTGTTCATTGTTGGTGTAGGCACTGTAACCGTATTTGGTTGGTTTAAAATTAGATTGTCTCAATATTTCTTGACACGTCCAAGTTTTTATGTGTTAATAAGTGTTTATTACAGAGGCGGTAGAAGCAGGGGTGATATCCCCTCACCCCACCCCCACCCCCCCTCACACACACATACATAACAAGAACAAACATTTTCTCACAGGTAATTTTTTATGACATAAAATCTAAATATTTTCGCTTGGCGTAGTTGTGCTGCGTATTGTGTGAATTTAGTGAGACCAAGAAAGACAGACAATTGCATTTTTGGGTTTCTAATTTCATTTTTACCCATGCCTGAATGAACTTAGTTCTCTCAGGCATGAAAAACAAATGAAAATTTAAACCCCAAATTATATTATATTATATTTTTTGTGCATCACATATTCACTCGTAATTTTCTCATTTTCATCTTCTACCCAGCGTATGATCGTGTTAGCACTGTTGGGGGCTTGCGAGGCAAACAAATTGCACTCCCCCACTGTCGGTTAAATGTTTTGCATCACATTGCGAAACGATGACTGGTTCAACCCCCCCCCCCCCCCCACCCCCACCCCTCTTATTTTCGACGGACTTTCACCATCCTGCTTTTATACATTGCAAATACTTCATTAGAAACTGATCAGACAGGATGGCCCCATGTTTATCATTACCTAGTTTTCTGTTCATTATTGAGAGTTGAGTTCAATAAACAATTATTTCAACCAACTGTATTTTTGTCAACACCATAACAGGTTGTCAGCACCATAACGGACATATTTGCACCGTAACGAGACACATATTACTGCCGCTTTCTTTGAGCACAGAAACATCTACCTTCTGATGCTATCATGAAATGTTGTACATTGAGGAATACTTCTCTACAAAATGTTATCAAGCTTATTCATTTGTTAGATTTGTTTAAACGAACATTGTTCTGTAGTCACATTTTGAAGTTCCGTCGGTGACATGTAAGCTACACTCCGTAATATACCAGTTAATCAAAGGCTGTCGGGTTGGTAGGATGTGTTGAGGAGATAGTGTCATTGTAAAGAGATTCAGTCACAAAAGTGTGGGATTTGATATACTACTCAAGCAGAACTTATACTTATATGTCCGTTACGGTGTTGACATATGTATAGAGTGCTCATCATATTGATGACCCACTGTAAGAAATCAGCACAGCTTTGGTCACTGCTGGTACGTTGTCTGTGTTTTGGGGGAGTGGTAAACCAAAAAACGTAGCATTGAAAACAGACACAACGAACTTCAGAATCGGGATTTTGTACACCTATTATAGTCGCAATTCGTGAAATTTCCCAGCAGCCATGACTTGATTTGATACCAACCTCAAGAAAGGTGAAGCATGTGGTAAATCAGCGGAGGGGGGAAACAGTTGGACTGGGGGCAGTTGTCCTGTCTGTCAACAGTTGTCCTGTCTGTCATCTTGGCTGTCAAATACACTGGGGGTGGGGGTAAGGTAACCGTTATATGGTTTATAGTCGTTTATAATACATGTATAAACACCTGGTTTTGAAATTATTTTTGGAAAGCATCTGAATTATAGGGCCGCCAAATGCGTGGAGACCCGGTGTAAAAAGAATGCATGCAAGTCCGTGCGAAGAGTAGTACCTCCGGACTACAATTCCTCGAAATAATAGTCCGTGGTCTAACATTTCTAGGAATAGATGTCCCGTGGACTATTATTTCGCGGAATTGTAGTAAGGCGGGACTACTCTTCGTACGGACTTGCATTCTTTTTACCCCGGGTCTCCACGCATTTCAAGTTGGCGGACCTTTCGCTGGTCTCTTTCAATTTTCGCCCAAAATCCATGTACTATCTCCCTTTTACCGATATTTATGTAGTCTTCACATGTTTCCTGTTCAAATGAATTGTGCTATATGTCTGCAACATTTATATCTATGTATTATAATCTTTTCATTTCGGTTTTTGTAATATGAGAGTTACCTGCTTTTGACTAGAATAAAAGTATGTCTAATCTTCTTTGGCATTAGTTGTTGTTTTTTTTTTATTGCTCACCCCGAATCAGTCGACCGTCTCATAATTTGGTCCAAATGGCTTAGAAACATGCTCCAAAACTTGATCCCAACAGCCAAAGAACTATGTCCGAATCGTCCATAAACATGGTCCAAATCGTCCATGAACATGGTCCGAATCGTCCATAAGCATGGTCCGAATCGTCCAGAAATCTGGGCCGAATCGTCTATAGATCTGGTCTGAATCGTCCAAAAAAAATCTGGTCCGAATCGTATATGGTTCGAATCGTCCGTAATCCGCCGTTTAATACTGAAAATGAAAGTAGGAAGTTCCGATTTGGGGAAGTTTTTCCAAGAACGGAAATGGAATCAAAAACCAAACACGGAGTTCACCAGCTGAACAAAAGTTAAAGTTTATGGTGTTTGGTGCCATTCTGAAGGTTAGAATAGAGGCAATCTAATTATAAAAGAGTCCAGACTAATCAGACACGAAAAGATGAAATAAACTTCGATCCGCGTGCCTCGGTCAACTACCCATTAGCGGATCGCGCACTGCAAAAAAAAAAAAAAACGAGGAAAAGGGGCAAACTCAATTTTGTTTACTTTGATGGTGTCGGGTCGTTTCGCCCCAAATCCCGTTCGCCCCCTGGGTCGTTTCGCCCCCATACCAGTTCGCCCCGGGTCGTTTCGCCTCAATTTTGAGAGTGGGTCGTTTCGCCCCACTTTTTCCCCGGGGTATAGGCCTATAGGGTGGGTTTGATAAAGAAAGAAAAACAGATCTAGCGGCTGAAATGATAATTCAGTTTATTTTTATATAAAATTTTATATAACACATCCAGTTTACAGTTGACTGATAGAAAATGCATTTGCTGTAATACAATGATCTTAAAATATAACACAGCATATACATAACATCGAAACAGTTTAAAGAAGATAGGATGTCTGAGCAGTGAAATGTTGGATAAACAGTTACAATGGAAAAACACACATCTACATTTGTTATTTATCTGCTATTCTTCGGGCAAGTATAATCTGCCACTTTGTTATTTCTCTGCTATTCTTCAGGCAAGTATAATCTGCCACTTTGTTATTTCTCTGCTATTCTTCAGCCACTGTGCTGTTACTCTGCTAATCCCCGGGCAAGTATAATCTGTAAATTTTATTAAAATAAAAGCAAAAAATGCCTTACCTTCACACCATACAGTACGTGGAGAGTGTATTATCACTAAATCACCCACAGAGTGGAGATTCCACCCAGGCAAATTTATTGCAAAACATAATAAGCACAAGCAAAGTTTCAGTCAATGGACCTCCAGGTTAAACCCGAAGGTCCATTAGCTGAAACACTGCTTGTGTTTTTAGTCGATATACACAGAATTTGAAATTTATAGTTTGGGTGATAACTCCACTCCGTGGGTGATTTAGTTACAATCCACTCTCCACGTACTGTAGGAGAAACCGTCACTGGATAATTTCTTCTGGCATTTCTGGTTCGTAAAATGCATCAACTGGTCCAGGCAACTCGTCCGTGATGTCTCTCTGTGAAATATCAAATGATGCTTACAATTGATGTTAGAGAAATTCAGTTCAATAATATGTTGTTTATCTTACAACAACATTGTTTAACTCCATTCTTCTGATTAATGTTAAAGACAGTCACTTAATTGATTAACATGATAGACATTCAGTCACAATGACCAAGGAACGTTTTTAGGAATCATTTGTTTGTCATCAAGGTGGATTAACTGTTTTCGTCTGATTAATGTTAGAGACAGTCACTTGATTAACATGATAGACATTCAGTCACAAATGACAAAGGAACGTCTTTTATCAAGGTGGATTTACAATAAGATAAGACTACCCTATGGACTGAAAAATTACCATTTAAAATAAAAAAAAAAATTTTTTTACCCCGGGTCGTTTCGCTCCAATTCTGGGGGCAAAACGACCCTGGGCGAACGGGAAAAGGGGCAAAACGACCCGTGACCACTGTGATGACATTTGAAACGAATTATTTGCATGTGTTGTTTCGGATAGTGCAAATATGCCAACCACATGATCATTTCCACATTCTCATCGAAATTTGGTAATAATTTTTTTTGGAAATGTAGTGTTCCGAGCGATAAGAAAGTTAAGAAAAAAAAAATCAAATAAAATATATGTAACTGATCGAATTCACACGGCGACCATACAAATTCTTGAGCAACTTGCAGTGAAAATCTAGGCCTACCACTCGGTATTTTGTGTTTTAAAAGTAGTTAGCATTCCAAATGCTAGCTGACAAAGTTCGAGTGCTGTGTTCCGATTTCAGTTTGTGCAGAAAAACTAAAATATATCCCCCACGACTCAACTAGCAGTTACAATAATATAAGGGCTTGCCGCCGATTCCCCGCGATTATCGGAAGAGAACGCACATTGATCCTTTATCCAACAAAGCGGCAGAAAACGCCCAGAAAGTTCACACAATTTGGGCTCCGAAAATCTGAAATATATTGAATGTTGTATATTACAACCATGGAAATATGGATATCATTGGAGCTCATCGAGCCGGTCCAATGATATCCACATTTGCATGATTTCATTGAGAGATACCCATCAAATCTCCAAAGATCAGCAGGGGAATTAGAGAGATGGGGGGGGGGGGGGTAGGGGGCAAAGGACAATTTTTTTTGGGGGGGGGGGGGTGGGAAGCCACCAGATGCCAAAAGCATCTGGTGCGAGCACCATAGGCGTGAGCATATTGGGGGGGGGGGAGGGTAGGGGGATTCTGGTAGGTTTTGGATTGAAAATTGTCTTCTGTTTTACAGTAGCAAAATTTGATATTTTTAACCAGGATGTTGCGACTTTCAAGTTTAAAGACACAATTGGTGTCTTGAAGTTGAACTGGGTTGTCACAAGGTCTCGGAAAATTGTCCTTATGACCACCCAGTTTAGAATACCAATTGTCCATTAAATTAAATTTCAAGTAACTTTAACACATGAAAGTAGTTCGAGATAGATACATGTGTATGTAATCACAGTAAATGTGCAGAATCTTTCACCCAATCATGAAACATAAGAATGCTGAGAAAAGATCGTGGAAGTAAGCAGGAGACTTGCTCAATGTGTAGTATGAGTGAAAATAAGATGCAGCATAACCTCTTTTGTGTTGCTTCAAAGCATTTTATGATTTGCATACAGTTATCCTCTTTAAAATTGAGAATTTAGCTAATTACATCTTCAACAGAGCTCATTGAGCTCTGTTGAAAAGATACAATTAGCTAAATTTTCAATCTCTGCCCGGAATAATGCTATTGGAGGAGAATAACCTTGAAGTACTAGAATTAAATGAATGAGTGATTTTGTATGAACTCAAAATATTGCACACTTATATTTTCTGTTGGAAAATTTACTATTATGAACAGTTATGAAGGCATATTTTTGGTACCGGTACCATGCACATACTACAGCTGAATATCCCTTTGAAATTTATCCCCTAAGAGTCTTTGCTACAGAAGTATATTACATGTGAATGTCCATCATCCCTAGGATCACTTTGCAGAAGTACAATTTCCTCTTTCTTTGTACGTGACTGCTCACATCCCTGTGCTGATTGCTGTCATGGTGAATTACCAGGGCTGGGTACTCATACATTGTTTTATCTGTCACACTTCAAAATATGTCGTTGTTTATTTATTGTTCTGTTTGTAAACTTGTAAATATGTTCTGCACCCCACCCCCACCCCTGCACCCCAATCCTGTCCCGCTCAGCTAGGCCTCTGGGAAAGATGTTAAAATGCTATGCATGCCGAAAAAAGGCCAAATTTGAAAAAAGAAAACCATAACACATGGTTAACTTTTGGGGCGGTTTGGGGGGGGTGGGATGTCATATGGCTGTATGCGGCGTAAAGTATTCCGGTTGTTCAATATTCTTAAATACAGGTTACATCATCAAATATCAATACATTTTTTATTGTGTTGATAATTGTTGATTTAACCTGTGCTAAGCAATATTGATCAATTGCCGAGGGCCGATGAATCCTCCCATGGGCCTGTCGATCAGAAGTTTCCCAGGGTCTAATTGTTGAAATAGATCTTTCTACCACTGCTGGATCGGACCACATAACAGAAAAAAACGCATTCTTCTCTCATTTTGGAGAATTCTTTAGTAAGTGGCCTCTATGTAGTTCTTTGTGATGTCTATGTACATGTAGTGCTATGTGTTATCCATGTTGTTCTATGTGGTTCTATGTAGTTCAGTGTGGTAAATCGTTGCACCCGGCAATTTTGGTGAAAATTGCAAATGGTGACCTGTGTATTAAAATAGAAATAGTTCTCCAATGCCCACCCACCTTCTTTTCCATCACTGAAGTTGCCAGCATCACAGGTGTTCGACATGTGCAAAGATCATGAAAAATAGTGCATTAGACTTTTTTTTTTTAGACATTATATATTTCCCCATGATTATGTATATATATACATAATCATGGGAAAATACATAATTTCTAAAAAAAAAAACGTCCACTATTTTTCATGATCGTTGCACATGTGGAACACCTGCGGTCTGCAGTGTTCTGACGAAGTGAAAGCGAAACTGACGTGTCAAAACAGCACCAGTTTGGCGAATATGGCACGGATCGTATAAAACAGCACCTTAATTTTATTTTTCGTAATTTCAACCTATTTTATTTTTCAACACACAATATGATAAATGAATAAAGAAGGTAGTTTCCCTGGTGCAAGTGGTGGGGAGGACAAATCCTCCCCGATGTGTGGGGGACTGAGATAGCAGCCTCTGACCTCATACACCCCTCCGTACCACCCCTGAGCCTATCCAAGGCTCTGATAGTGAATGCTGGCTGATGTACTGTTGTCGAATTGGCATATTATACGCGAGGCATCGTGCGAAACAATGTTCCGATTTGGGGTGGAGTAATTCCGCCTGTGCTCTGGAACGTTCCAAGACCATGTAGGATTCCTGGAAGTCATGTAGCTGTGTGGTGCAACGCGATTGGCAGAAAGGGGTGAATCTCTCGTGCAGCTCGGACTTCACCGAATGTGGATGTCAATACTTGCACCTCAGAGTTTATAGAAGTAATCTGACGACAACACATATTGGAAGTATCTTTTAGTTTCTACTTTCATTTCACATGTACATTTTACTGTAAGCAGATCAGCCTACCCCATTCTGCTTCAGTACAATGGCATACAATGTATATGTGTAATATGAATCTGCAGTTATTTCAGTGATATCTGCCTGTCGTTTAAAACCTCCTGCATCCAATTTTTTGGAGATAGCAGTAGCTCAGCTGGGGTGATGGGGGTGGGGGGGGGGGGGGGGTGGCACGGGGCACAGGTCAGACCAAAGGGTCCTGGGCGAGATCTGGGCCTTCCAATACACCTGTCCTGCATTACTCTTATGGGTTTTCATCCGTGATATGTGCCCTGTGTAAAGTGGTAACACGGAAGTGATAGTAACAGACTAACGGCAATAACGGCAAAATGTCATATAAAATTCTCAGCAACTGTGAAGACACTACGAAGATTTTTCAAACTCATGTTGGGTAACCTAGAATAATACCCAATTAATCGGAAATATCGTACATATTGTTCGACTTATTCATAATAATGACAATTGATGAAAACGATTGATGAAACAAATGCCAAATCATCTTTCGTTGTGTAACTGGCTTAGTTACGATTGACATTTGAAGGCATGTGCATAGATGGGGGTGATGGACTTTGGATTGGGGAATGCTCCTCCCCATTCCATCCCATACATGTATACCCAAAATTAAAAAGTTTATGGAAACAGTCATACAGTTAAAACGAGAAGTCCTGTCATGAAATGCACCCAGATGCACATTAATCTACGCGTTATGACCATAGTAAGGCTATCAGATTCTGTACATATGGCCTGTACACAAACAATGTTTCAGCCAATGCCCCTCCGGGTAACCGGACCCGGAGGTCCATTGGTAGAAACATTGCCTGTGTTTGCTATGAGTAACCAGGAGAACCTGCCGTGAGGTGGTGCCATTCGATATGGCAATTGCGTGCAATTCCTACATGCAATTAAGCCTGGATAAGTGCACAGTTCATGACAGGACTTCTAGTTTTAACTGTACTTGTTGTACAAAGTGGAGAATTCTAGACTACAACAAGTGAGTAAGAGTTGCCTTTCAAAATAAGACTTCCAACAATTAATTAAAGTAGAGGTGATAAAGCTGGAATTTTAAACTCCCAAGATTATTAACTCTTCATCACAAGTTGTAAACAACATAAAGAATTATTATTCCAAACATTCATCTTTCTCATTTTTAGCTCAACTTTGGCAAAGCCAAATTTGAGCTTTTGTCATGGCCCGTCATCCGTCTGTCCATCTGTCCGTCTGTCCATCTGTCCGTCATACCGTCTGTCCGTACGTCAACAAATGGATACGGCTCGGGCTAGAGGCCGTATTTATGAACCAATCTTTACAAAACTTCTTGGGTACCTTTGTTATGACCGTGGGACGAGAACGAGTGTTTTTGGGTGCGGTCCGAAATTCAAAATGGCTGCCAGCCGCCATTTTGTACCGAAGATGCAGAAATCTGTTTTTTGTACAGAACTTTTTTGTACAGAACTTCCATATGAAAGCTCTGATTTGAATAATTTTTTGTATGAATGTTTAGTACCATGGGATACATCACATATAATACAGTTTTTTTTCTCGTGCATAAATTGTGCAAATTAGACTAATTTTGATGTTTTTTGGTGTTACTTTCAGCACTGTAAGTGCAAATGCCTGTATGGCTCAGGCTAGAGGCCGTATTTATGAACCGATCTTTACGAAACTTCTTGGGTACTTTTGGTATCACCGTGGGATGAGAACGAGTGTTTTGGGGTCCGGTCCGAAATTCAAGATGGCCAATGGCAGCCATTTTGTACAAAATGAGGTGTAATCAGATTTTTGCACAGAACTTCCATATGAAAGCGCTGATTTGAATAATTTTTTGTATGAATGTTTAGTACCATGGGATACATAACATATAATACAGGTTTTTTTCTCATGCAGGAATTATGCAAATTAGATGAACTTTGATTTTTTCAGTGCGACTTACACACAGTAAGTACACATGTCAATACGGCTTGGGCTAGAGTCTGTATTTATGTACTGATCTTCACGAAATGTCTTGGGTACCTTTGTTGTCACCTTGGAACGAGAACGAGTGTTTCTGGGTGCGGTCTAAACTTCAAGATGGCTGACAGTGGCCATTTGGTACCGAAATTAGGTCTAATCAATTTTTTGTACACAACTTCTATACAGCTCAGACTAGAGGCCATATTTATGAACCAATCTTTACGAAACTTCTTGGGTACCTTTGTTATCACCGTGGGATGAGAGCGAGTGTTTTTGGGTGTGGTTCGAAATTCAAGATGGCCACCAGCAGCCATTTTTTACCAAAATTAGTGCAATCAGTCTTTTGTACAGAACTTCTGTATGAAAGTTCTGATTTGAATAAATTTTTGTATGAATGTTTAATAACATGGAATACATCACATATTGTAAGGGGTTTTTTTTCGTGCAGAAATTATGCAAATTAGATGAACTTTGATTTATTCAGTGCTACTTACACAATGTGAGCACACATGTCAATACCGCTCAGGGTAGAGGCTGTATTTATGAACCGATCTTCACAAAACTTCTTGGGTACCTTTGTTATCACCTTGGGGCGAGAATGAGTGTTTCTGGGTGCAGTCCAAATTCAAGATGGCTGCCAGTGGCCATTTTGTACCAAAATTAGGTCCAATCAGTTTTTTTGTCACAAGTTCTATACAGCTCGTATTTATGAACTGATCTTCACAAAACTTCTTGGGTACCTTTGTTTTCCCCTTGGGACAGGAACGAGTGTGTTTTGGGGTGCCTTTGTTATCACTGTGCTATGAGAACAAATATTTTGGGGTTCAGTCAGACCCACTCTGGGACTCAAAGATTTCTTTTCTAGTTTAGCATCTGACTGTCACCTACCTTTACAATACTTTACCTATACATTTGTAACAGGCAACGGTCAGTATTTATGTACAGACTGTTACAATACTTTATATGTACCTTTGTTATCAGGTCATTACCTAGATGTTTGTCATTGCTGTGTCACATACTATACATGTACATGTCTTTGTCTTGACAAGTTGAGCTACAGTGTCATTGACACTTTCATTTTCCAACTCATCACTCTTGTGATCCCCTATTGGAATGATCTTGATAGCACTTTCCAATGATGGGTCAAAAATAATTTGGGGACACCAGTCCCTATTTGCTGTAAGCATATCTGAAGGTAATATAGGCCTCTGGTAACTGTGGGGGGTAGGTATGCAAGGGGATAGGTATGCGAGGGGATAACCCCTCCCATCGATGGGGATCCACAAAATTTTTGAAAATTTAATGCCATGAGAGCGAATCTGGGGCCTTCTAGTGCTTCAATTTATAATTTTCCAGAAGGTCAGTTTGGTCCATAATTCACACACAAAATACGAAATTCAATTCATGGAAATGGTTGTTTGTTTTTTTTTATACCAGTGGTATTCTCATATACAGGCAGGGAGACATGCAGACAAGTAAAATACCACTTCATTGAAACTGTCCAATGTTCAGAATGAGTGAAAATACCATGGGCATGGCTCTGTATGTTTAACCGGACAACCAGCTATCACGGGACATGCTCGTATTTCATCATAAATATAACGAATTGGAAATCGATGAGTTCAGAACAGAAAGTGAAAGTAGGAATTACCGTAATGTTCTGCACATTTTGTCACAGTATGTCAGGCCTAATTTTAATCAACTTGAGCATCCTGGAGTTGAAACTAGAAGTCCTGTCACATTTAACACAGAAAATGCTTGTTGGTTAATGCGCTCCTTACTGCAGAAGAATTAAGTAGTCAGAAATACACAAGAGCGTTTGCGCTGTGTAATACAAAATATAATGTGCAATTAGCAATGTCGGTAGTGAAATCACGAACTGAACTGATCAACCAGAAAGAAAATATTGAGATTACAGTATGTAGTGGGAGGGTTACTAGTAAATCACTCTGGGGTAGATTTTTCACTCAGTACTTATTAACAATTTCTGAGAAAATACAGTTGAAACTAGAAGTCCTTTCATGAAATGTGCACAAATGGCACGTCGATCTGCGCGTTAATCTACACATTATAACCATAGTAAGGCTATCAAAATCTGTACATATGGCCTGTGCACATGCAGTGTTTCAGCCAATGGACCTCCGGGTAACCTGGAGGTCCATTGGCAGAAACATTGCCTGCGTTTGCTACGAGTAACCAGGAGAACCTGCCGTGCTTTGGATACCATTCAATATTGCAGTTGCGCGCAATTCCAATGCGCAATTTAGCCTAGATAAGCGCACAGTTCGGGACATGACTTCTAGTTTTAACTGTAAACACAAGGAGCACTGGCAAACTTTCATCACATGGACCACTGGGTTGCACCAGGTGGTCCATGTGATGAAAATCACCAAGTGTTTCTTGTGCTGTTATGGAGAATTATAAATACCTTTCGATTGAAGAATGAATATATGTCGCGGCGGTAAAGTACTTATCCACTCTTTTCATTCGGTATATGCAGTATGGCTGTCACGATTTTTGAATTTAGGAATCGATTGATCGTAGTAAATAATCGATAATAATCGAGTAATCATACCTAGATGACCCCCCTCTCCCTCTCTTTGAAGTTGTTAAAAATGAAGTTCAAGTCAGTTGACCTACCTCAAGTAAATAACGAAGACGACCCTCTTTTAGGTATATTCAAAGCTTTTATGTTCTGAACTTTTGAACTGTCAGTGTAATAATCAAGACCGGTCATCAGTTGCAAACTTCGCAAGTTCGCAACTACCGACTGGTCTTGATTATTACACTGACAGTTCAAAAGTTCAGAACATCAAAGCTTTGAATGTACCTAAAAGACACATGCTTCTAATGGCTTCTTGAGGTTTAACCTTGACGTTCTTGACCTTTTACCTTTAGAAACAATAGTTTTTTCATCCAACTTTCTTTTAATTATTAAAAGTCTAAAACAGGATAAAATTTACCGATTCATCAACAACGAAAAATACTAATCGATTTCGGCATAACTGATCGACAATCGATTAATCGTGACAGCCCTTATATGCAGTTGAATTTTAATATCTATTGGCATTATTACAGTTAAAACTAGAAGTCCTGTCATGAAATGCGCACAAATAGCACGTCGATCTGCGCGTTAATTTAAGCGTTATGACCATAGTAAGGCTATCAAATTCTGTTCATATGGCCTGTGCACAAGCAATGTTTCAGCCGATGGACCTCCGGGTAACCCGGAGGTCCATTGGCAGAAACATTGCCTGTGTTTTCTATGAGTAACCAGACGAACCTGCAGTGCTTTGGATGCCATTCGATATGGCAATTGCGCGCAATTCCTACGCGCAATTAAGCCTAGATAAGCGCAAAATTCGTGACAGGACTTCTAGTTTTAACTGTACATTCATCCCAGTAGAGGTTAGGAATGATGTTATCATGTTAATGATCTCTATTTACTAGTATAGAATTATTGGACACGCTGTTTTCTACAGGAACTGAGTTATGCTAATGGGACAGTTTGAGTTTGATAGGGACAAAACGTGCGCTTACAATGTACACATCGCGTTATTACTTCAAAATAATGCACAATACAGTGACAGGATTTCTAGTTTCAACTGTAATAAATAATAATAATAAATGTAGTTTAAAGCCGTAAATCCTCATAGAGCTCCTGGGCTTAACACACACACAAAAAAAACAACACTTTATATATATATATATACATTGGCATGGCGGGGGTTCGAACCCACGCCGAGAGAGTTCCATATATATATATCACTCTGCATTTCCTATTTACTGACTGTCTCCAAGCGGATGAATCACAATCAGTGGTCTTCATCGTAAGTTATATACCCGCCGGAACAAATGTGATTTGAGAGCTGATCGGAAAGATGGGAGACTCAGGATGCTTTCAGCCCACTCGGAAGCAGGTTCCAAAGGAATGGAGTAGCCTCCGAAAAGGCCTGATTGCCAGCTTTTGTGAGGTCACCTGGTGCATGGACAAGATTGTGTGATGTTTTCGAACGTAGTGATGTACTGGGTTCGTAACGTGAAACCAAAGAGGACAAATATGGTGGGGCCTCGCCATTTAAGCATTTCCAAGTTAATATGAGAATTTTGAATTCAATGCGTTCCCTCGGAGGCAGCCAATGCAGATTTTTAAGAATAGGTATAATTTGACAGGAACGTTTGGTCATAGTATATTACACGTGCTGAACATTTCTGTACTGGGGCAATTTTGTCAATGATGCTCTGTTTACAACCAAATAATAGAGAATTGCAATAGTCTATGCGACTTGTAATGAAGGCATGGACAAGTTGTTTAGCTGTTGCTGCATCAACCACACCCCGCACCCTGCTGATATTTCGGAGATGATAATACGAAGCCCTGCAGACATGCAAGACATATTTTCCCGCCGACAGGTTTTCATCCATATAATATCCGAGGTTGCGTACCGTGGTTGATGGTGAGACAGTACTGCCTTCAATGTTGAGATCGGGCCTTGAGCATTTAGATAACTGATGGCTTAATCCAATGTATATGATTTCTGTTTTATCAGCATTCAGTTTTAAGAAATTTTCTGCCATCCAAGATCTAATATCAGCTACACATTTTTCAAGTTTTTCTTTGGCCATTGTGTCGGACTGTGGCGTAAAGTGTATGTACAGCTGTGTATCATCTGCGTAGCAATGGAATGACAGGCCATGTCTGCGGATGATATCGCCAAGGGGCAGAACATAGATCACGTACAGCAAAGGTCCAAGCACTGACCCCTGGGGAAACCAAACTTCAAATGAGCCTGTTTTGAGTTTGAGCCTGTGACAGTTACCCACTGTGTTCGATCCGTCAGGTATAATCGAAACCACTCCAGGGCAGTACTAACAACACCAAGCCGGGAAGCAAGTCTATTAAGAAGTACACCAAAGTCGATAGTGTCAAACGCCGCACTGAGATCGAGCAACTTGCCGTTTATCCATGGAGAGGAGAATGTCGTTCTGCACTCGTAAAAGGGCGGTTTCAGTACTGCAGAACGACCTGTATGCTGACTGAAACTCCTCTGCAAGATTGCAGCTAGATGTGTGTTCGCGGATCTGCTTAGCAACTGCACTCTCAATTACTTTGGACAGAAATGAAAGACCAGAAACGGGACGATAGTTTTTTAAGATTTCAGGATCCAAACCAGGTTTCTTAATGAGAGGTGTGACTAGAGCCTCTTTCATAGATGATGGGAAAACTCCTGATGCTAGCGACTTATTCACAATATCAATGAGCCATGGCATAAGATCAGGAAGACATGATTTTAGTAGTTTTGTAGGAATAACATCAAGCTTACTGTAGTAAGGGATTTGCATCGTGTTGTATTAAATCATATATACTTTTCCTGAACAAGCTAGTCTGAGCATTTCATCAATCTATGGAATGGAAATTATTGCACAGAATATGATAAATTTCGACTCAAGGAGTTTGGGCACCCAAACCTGTAGATCGGTACCAAATATGTCTGTATATATGACCCTGGGGTCATACATGTACCTGTAAGTTGTGATTTGGAAGCAAAAAATAAGAGAAAAAAACAACAACAACAACAACAACAACAAAAATTGAATGGCCACTTAAGTTATTGTATTTCTCTGAGATTAAAGCTTTGGTTGATTTGTTATATAAATTTATATGTATGGTTAAATTAAGTCACTTGGTACATTTCTGATCCAAGAATGGTTAAATGTATAGTAATTAACTGGTAGATTTGATTCTGATCGGGGAAAGGGGGTTAGTACACGTACAAGTGGTTTCTCATGACTCTTTATCCAGTGTAACAGCCCATACCTGGTACAATTTCAGGGGTCATTTTAATTTTGAAAAACTGAAGCAGTTTTCAAACTAGATAAATTTGGATTAGCATTTCCTATTATGTACATGATTTTTCATTTAAAATTCATTAGCTACAATGTACATGTATACTTGTAAACTGATTTGAAAACTGCTATGCAAATCCAGTTAAATCTAGCCCTGTACAATTTAATCATTTATTTCAATTTTATTCTTCCAAACTATAAGTTATGACCCTTAATTCACATTGGAATGACACTGTCAAAATCGTGAGGGGTCATAAGTAATGGCTTGGAAATAAAACAGTCATAAAGTTAAGATTTTTTAGAACAGATGATTTTATGCGTTTGAAAAGTCATATCTGGTAAAGGGCTAAAGTTTTCACCAGCAAATTTCCATCTTGCGGGGAAGGTGGGTGAGAGGTGGGACGGAGTGTAGTCATAATTTTCCAGAACGGAACCTCAATTCAAGACCATTTAGCCACATTCAGGACTGTGTCTGTGAATGTGCACTTATCTTCAAAAAGTCAATCAAGTGAAGGGCCAAAGTTTGGATTTTCAGAACATTTTTATTGTGTTGGGGCCAGACCCTGTAGCCATGTCGTTGTTTGTGTGTGCTTTGTGTGCATACATGTGTGGGTATGGATGTGGATGTCTCGGTGTGTGTATGTGAGGGTGTGTGTTTGTGTGTGTGCAGGGGCTCTTTTGGCTGTTTACAAAGGCCGAATATGGGACCCTTTCCCAATGGCATTTTCCCAATTTTTAAAAATTTAACAACACTTTAACAGTCATTGTCATATCACCACTGTGGCAGTTTGATGGGTGGAGGAAGCCGGGCTCCGCAGCATCATTACTCCGCACTGCAGCACAGACCAGGTTAGATTGGTTGAAAACATGCGCACCATCAATGTGTAGTACATGGTGTCTTCATGCCCCATGTGGATATTCAGGGTTAAGTGCTTTGCCCATGGACACAATGCTGGGTCCGAATCAATCGCTCAGACGGTCACCCATCCAAGGACTAACTGGGCTCGATGTTGCTTAACTTAGCTGATCTGACAAGAACTGGTTACTGCAATGCCACCGTGCACCCAACTCAGGCTTGTCATTTGGAAAATTTCAGGAGGGCCATTATGGTTCACCTCAAATCACCCCAGGAGGGCCATTTTGGGTTCACCTAAAATGCTTTCAGGAGGGTCATTTATGGTTTGCAGAGGCCATTTTGTTTCAGTCTGCTGGGTAGACAACTAATATATCATTTTAAGGTACATGTTTTGTGTAATTATGATGTACGTCATCACATAATGTATAGATGCAGGCTTGAATATTTGGACGTAAGATACCAGGTTACCGACACTCCGTGAGTGTTATAGTTTTCTTGCATCCAAATAACCAACCCCGTATGTTAGAGCTCCCCCATGGGAACCCCGGGAAGTGGAGCAGTGCTTGTTTACTGTGGTAAACAAGCTCTGTTTCTCTGGTAAAATAGGACCCAGTCACTAATGCTTGGGGTGCGAGTCCTCTAAAATAGGCAACATGGGGTATAAACGATTGACTGACCTTGACTTTATCTCCATGTTGTGGTCATGATTAGCCATTGTGCAGAAGTATGTGACCTTAAACAACAATAAATAAATAATATAAATAAATAATGTTAGAGCTGTGCGGATTTGAAAATTCAGTTTGGTTTTGGTTACGGTTCGGTTTTTCTTTAAACACTCGGTTTATGGTTTCAGTTTTCTTTGTACAAACATAATGCATACACTGCTTATTAGAAGATTATTTTGAGGTATATAATAAAAACTTGTAATTGACCCATCTATAAAATAAAACAGAACATGACACTTTATTGAGATATCCAAGTCAAATTCAATCTTTGATACATGTAGTAACAGGGCCAGGGGAGTAACACTGGGGCCCGGAACTTGGGAGCACCATGGTCCTGATTCCTATGTGACTATGTCAACAGAGTGGGTGGAGGGGGGGGGGGGGGGGGGCTTATTGTAAATGGAGATCTGATCAACAGTTGTAATTTTGGACTGCATTATTCTTGAAGTAATAGGTTTATTAAAGGATCACATCAAGAATTGTGCAGTCACAAGCTATAACTCTGGGACACTGGATATTCTCTGGAGTTTGAAATTTTCAACATGTTGCCAAAATATCATTTTGACGGTAAAAAAATAACATGATTCCTTAAATTCCTTTGTCCCAAAAGATGCCAGACGTCTCCATTTAATAACTGATTTCAAAAATTTCTTAGAGGTTCCCCCATCCAACATCATCGCTTGTGCTTTAATCAGTATTCCAACACTTTTAAAACGTGAGGAGGGGGCACGTCACAGAATGATCAGCACTCCCTGTCTAATTGCTTTAAGCTGAAATTTACTCAACTCATCTGCTGGAACTAAAGTAAGTGGATACTGGATGGTGATTCATTGTTAAATAGCAGTCGAAAACATTAATTTAATCCCAAAGAGTCCTGACAAATAAATTCAATCAAGTTTTTAGCTTTTGTAGGCTTGAGGAGAGCTAATCGCTCTCCTAGGATATGTGAGGAGAGCCATTTTTAGCTCTGCTGCATTTTTATACGCCCGTTTAAAAAATAGTCGTATTATAAATCTGTCTGTCTGTCCGTCTGTCTGTCCGACTGTCTGTCCGGGCCAACATTGGGGGTTTAGGGGATATTATTATTAGGGGCTACCTCCAAATTAAGGTAGTGTTAGGGTTAGGAGTGGGGTGGGGTTAGGGTTAGGGGTAGCTCCAGAGTAGGGCTTAAGGTTGGGGAGGGTTAGGTCCTGGGGGGGGGGTTAGGGTTGGGTTCAGGGGTGGGTTTTAGTTTTAGTAGCCCCTAAACTGAAAAATAGCTCCTAATCCTATTGGTTTGGCTAGGGTGGGGTTGGGTCAGGGGTGGGGTGGGGGTTAGGGTTAGGGGTAGCCCCAGAGTAGGGCTTAATGTTGGGGGGTTAGGTCCTGGGGTTGGGTGGGTGGGGGTTAGGGTCTGGGGCTATTGGGGTTTAGGGTCAGGGTGGGGTAGGGTTAGGGTGTGGTTTTTAGGTGGAGGGGTGGGCTTAGGGTTAAATATAAGTTCTAGGGTGGAGGGGGTGGGGTTCTGGGTAAAATAAGGTTTTGGACATACAAAATGTTTTTTTGGTAGCCCATAAACCCGAAATGTTGGAGCATCCGTCTGTCAGTCTGTCTGTCCGTAAACAATTTGGTTTCCTTTCATTTAAAGTCGAACGCCTTGACGGATCGACATCAAACTTTCAGAAGGTGTTTTTAGCATTAAAATACAGGTCAAGTTCGATATTGGTGTTTCTCAGTCCATCTGCTGCAGAGATATGGCCCTTTGAAAACAATTTAATTTTTCTAAAGAAATTGGTTTCCGTTCATTTAAAGTCGATCGCCTTGACCGATCGACATCAAACTTTCAGATGTTGTTTGTAGCAATAAAATCCAGGTCAAGTTCGATATTGGTGTTTTTCAGTCCATCTGCTGCAGATGAAAAAAAATTGGTTTCCGTTCATTTAAAGCCGAACGCCTTGACGGATTGACACCAAATTTTTCAGATGTTGATTTTATACACCCGTTCGAAAAACGGGACGTATTATTTGAATGGTCTCTCCATCCGTCTGTCTGTCTGTCCGTCCATGGACACATTTTGTTTCCGGACGATAACTTTAGTTGTAATGGATTGAGCTAAGTTAAATTTGGCATGTGGATTTAGTATGACAAAATACAGGATGGGTTCGATTTCCGTTTCTAGCGGCCCATTTGCAGTAGAGTAATGGCCCTTTATTTATGGGAATTTAGCCCAACTTTTCGTTTCCGGACGATAACTTTAGTTTGCTTTGACCGATTTATTTCAAATTTTCAGTTTTTTGTTTTTGACCACAAAATACAGCTCAAGTTCACTTTTGACCACAATCGCATATACCTTTCTAGAGTTATTCCCCTTGAATGATTGCAAATTTGTGGATCTTGTGGTTTCCGGATGATAACTTTAGTTTGCCTTGACCGATGTTTTTCAAATTCTCAGATTTTGTTTTTGACCACAAAGCACAGCTCAAGTTCACCTTTGGCCATAATCGCATGTACCGTTCCATAGTTATTCCCCTTGAATGATTGCAAATTTGTGAATTATGTGGTTTCCGGATGATAACTTTAGTTTGCCTTGACAAATTTGTTTCAAATTCTCAGATTTTGTTTATGACCACAAAGCACAGCTCAAGTTTACTTTCGGCCAAAATCGCATGTACCTTTCAGAGTTATTCCTCTTGAATTTGTGCATTTTGTGTTTTCTGGATTATAACTTTAGTATGGCCTAACTGTTGGACATAGAGTGCATCATATATTTGGTTTCCTGATGATAACTTTTATTATTTGTTTTCCGATTGGTTCCAAACTTGGTATGTTGTTTAATCACAACAAAATACATGTCAAGTTCGAATATGGGGTTGGTCCAAACAATTTTCACCCTCACCCCCATCCTTACCCCAACCCTTCAAAAATACAAAACAGACGTATATTGTCCCGCTACGCGGTGCTCTTGTTAAGAATGCCAGACCTGCAGGTCATATTTATAAAGGGATTTCATTGTAACTTTGTAGGATGACTCCAGATAATGTCTAGATGAGAACGTTCCCATTTGGTCGCGATCATTCAGCCATGACGACTGCCCGAGCCCAAAACCTGAAAACCTTTAGCACAGTCTACAGGTTGTATTTATGGAGGGATTTCATTGTAACTTGGAAGGTTGACTCCATATAATGCCTAGATGATAACGTCCCCTTTTGGTCGCAATTGGTCAACTGTGATGGCCACAGGACCCCAAAGCCCGAAAACCTTTAGCACAGTCCACAGGTCATATTTATGAAGGGATTTCATTGTAACTTGGTAGGATGACTCCAGATAATGCCTAGATGAGAACAACCCCTTTTGGTCACGATCATTCAACCATGACAGCTGCCCAAGCCCAAAACCCGAAAAACTTGAGCACAGACTACAGGTCATATTTATGAAGGCATTTCATTGTAACTTGGTAGGATGACTCAGTATAATGTCTAGATGAGGATGTCCCATTTTGGTTACGATCGGTCAACTGTGATGGCTACACAGGCCTGAAGCCCAAAAACCATTAGTACAGTCAACAGGCTGTATTTATGAAGGGATTTCATTGTAGCTTGAAAGGATGACTCGTTTTGGAATAATTTCACTGTAACATGGTAACTTTCGTTGACATACATTAATTGTGAGGGCCACATATATTAACTGTGAGGGCCACATTAACCCACCCCTCAATTCTTTAGTACAGTCTACACCTTATATTATTTTTATTGAAAACATAGCATACAGGGAACAGCAATTAACGTATTCCCAATTTTCACAATTCTTGTCTTTTTTCATAATCCTTTCATGAACAATGAACATTATCCTTTTCATCAAACACAACACACATGCAAGTTAAGCTACAGTGTGATTGATACTTTCATTGAAGATGCCAGACACAAATCAATGATGGCTTTCATGGAATCAGCAGTGTAGCAGGATGCTGGAAGTGATTAACGGTGGTTTTGATGTTCAGGGCTGTAACTTGATCATTGTTTACAGTGAGGGCTATAGTCATGACTTTCGTCTGTCTGTCCATCCGTCTTGTCTGTTAACATTTAGAGTTTTGGTTAAAGTTTGTGGTTAAAGTTTTTAGCTCATCTTACTGAAAGTCAGGGTGAGCTTTTCTTATCACTCTTCATCCGTCGTCCGTCCGTCCGTCCATCGTCTGTCGTCCGTCATCCTGCGTGAAGGTGGTGTTTGAGCCTCTTTTTCCTTCCTAAACCACTGGCCACATTTTAATTAAATTTCATGTAAGTAGTGGTTATATAGGGGCATTTGGGTTTTTCTTCAAATTGGATTTCTGCTCGTATTGTGGAGTGGGGTGGGGCCAAAATGCACAAAATTTTAAAAAATCTTCTTCTCATGAACCAGCCATAGCAGAGACTTGATATTTGGTATGCAGCTTCCATTTGAGGTGTAGACTCAAGTTTGTTCAAGAGAAGTTTGACGGGCAATATTTACCTTTGTTCTGGGAGGGGCAAGAATTTTTGCCCCGCCCAAAATTTCTATTTTCTGAACCCAGAGGCCGATTTGAACCAAATTTAATCTTGAGGTATTATTGGGTTATAGGTACTTGATTTATGCCAAACAAATTTTTCCCGCAGCCCCGTGGGAACCGCAGGAGCTAAAAATAAAAAAAAATTAAAACGCCCATATCTCCAAAACTGCACGGCACCGAAAATTTTTATTTGGTGTGAACTTGTGAAGCTTCCTTAGGACCAACATAAGGATTGGTAAAATAAAATTGCCATCGGTTTTATCATAGGGTATAGTTTCGGGACTTTGAAAAAGTGCTGAGTCGGTACTTATTAACACTGTAGGCAATGGGAAGAACATTAAAAAATCATCTTCTCCAGATCCAGCTGGCAGAATCTTTTGATATTTGGTATGCAACATTGTAGGGTGGATCTGATTCATGTTTGTTCAAATTGGCCCCCTAAGTTCATAATTGGGCTCAGTATAGGAGCCCGATTTCGAACTTGGTGCATTTCAGGCAAATTTCTAAAAAAATCTTCTTCTCCAGATCCAGCAGGCAGAATCTTTTGATATTTGGTATGCAACATTGTGGGGTGGATCTGATTCAAGTTTGTTCAAATCGGCCCCCTGGATTCATATTTGGGTTCATTATAGAAGCCCGAATTGGAACTTAGTGCATTTCAGGCAAATTTCTTAAAAAATTGTCTTCTCCAGATCCAGCAGGCAGAATCTTTTGATATTTGGTATGCAACATTGTGGGTGGATCTGATTAAAGTTTGTTCAAATCGACCCCTAGATTCATATTTGGGCTCACTATAGAAGCTCGAATTGGAACTTAGTGCATTTCAGGCAAATTTCTTTAAAAATCTTCTTCTCCAGATCCAGCAGGCAGAATCTTTTGATATTTGGTATACAACATTGTGGGGGTGGATCTGATTCAAGTTTGTTCAAATCGGCTCCCTGGATTCATATTTGGGTTCACTATAGAAGCCTGAATTGGAACTTAGTGCATTTCAGGCAAATTTCTTAAAAAATCATCTTCTCTAGATCCAGCAGGCAGAATCTTTTGATATTTGGTATGCAAAAATGAAATTCAAGGCCTTGAAAAGCCTTGATTTGGCTCCCTGGGCCTGGAAAAGCCTTGAAAAATGAAGCATTGCGTGCCAAGTTGAGATGAATGAAATACGTCTGAGATGGTTCGAGTGGTTCAACTATGATAAGCCTGGAAAAACCTTGAATTTAACTTTCTATTAGCCTTGAAACTCCTTGAATTTGGGGTGTATATGGCCTGGAAAAGCCTGGAATTTCTTATCAGGTGAGGTGCAGGAACCCTGTATTGGATATGCACCATGCTTAGGGGGGCGGGGGGGGGGGGGGGGGTGAGATTCAATTTTGTGCAAGCCAAGTCCCGGGGTTATATTTGGGCTCACTGTGGGAACCTGAATTATAACTTAGTTCAAATTGAGGTATTTTCTTTAAAAATCTTCTTCAGATCCAGCAGTCAGAATGTTTTGATATTTGGTAATGCAGCATCCTTAGGAGGGTGAGATTCAAGTTTGTTCAAGCCATGTCCCCAGGTCCATATTTGGGCTCACTGTGGGAGCCCGAATGATAACTTAGTTCAAAATGAGGAATTTTCTTTAAAAATCTTCTTCTTCAGATCCAGCTGTCGGAATGTTTTGATATTTGATATGCAGCATCCTTAGGGGGTGAAATTCAAGTTTGTTCAAGCCATGTCCCTAGGTCCATATTTGGGCTCACTGTGGGAGCTTGAATTGTAACTTAGTTCGAAATGAGGAATTTTCTTAAAAAATCTTTATCTTCAGATCCAGTAGTCAGAATGTTTTGATATGTGGTGTGTAGCATCCTTAAGGGGGGGGGGGGGGGGGGGGGGGGGGAGGAGATTCAAGTTTGTTAAAGCTAAGTCCCTGGGTCCATATTTGGGCTCCCTGTGGGAGCCCGAATTATAACTTAATCAATATGAGGAATTTTTCTTTAAAAATCTTCTTCTTCAGATTCCGCAGTCGGAATATTTTGATATTTGGCATGCAGCAACCTTTAAGGGGGCTGAGATTCAAGTTTGTTCCAGCCATGGCTCTACGTCCATATTTGGGCTCATTGTGGGAGCTCGAATTGTAACTTAGTTCAAAATGAGGAATTTTCTTTAAAAATCTTCTTCTTCAGATCCAGCAGTTGGAATGTTTTGATATTTGGTGTGCAGCATCCTTAGGGGGGTGAGATTCAAGTTTCTTAAAGCCAAGTCCCTGGGTTCATATATGGGCTCCCTGTGGGAGCCCGAATTATAACTTAATTCAATATGAGGAATATTCTTTAAAAATCTTCTTTTTTTTCTTTAGATCCACTGGTCAGAATCTTTGGATATTTGGTATAAGCTTTTCTCTGGAAGAGCAGATGCAACTTGTTGAAATCAATTCTCTGGATTGATCTTTAGGCTACCATGTCGGGTGAGCGCCCTCAGGCCCCCTTGGGGCCTCTTGTTTACTGAAGGTTCAAGAGGTTTTTTTTTTTTTTTTTTCCTTTCCTGTTTAGTCATGACTTTCATCTGTCCGTCTGTTAACATTTGGAGTTTTGGTTAAAGATTGTGGTTAAAGTTTTTTTGTCAACCTAAAGTTGTTTTTTTTTTAAAAAATTAATATTACTGTTGATTGTATCATTCTCATTATGTTTTTTTTTATGTTTCATGTTATTTTGGGAAATATTTAACTCTTTTTAGCTCACCTGACTGAAAGTCTGTGTGAGCTTTTGCCATCACTTGGCGTCCGTCGTCAGTCATCCTTTAACTTTTGCGACTCGGTCTTCTCCTTCAAAACCATTAGCCCAAACCCAAACAAATTTGACATACAAGATTTTGGGGGGTACCCTCTTTCCAGTTTGTTAAAATGAACTCTGTGACCCCACTGGGATGGGGGTGATGCCCCAAAAGCATCAGTTTCTCCTGAAATCTTCTTATGAACCACCAGTCAGAATGCTGTGATATTTGGTATGTATGCTCCTTTGGTACTCAAGGTTAAAGTTTGTTCAAAGAAATTTTCTCGGTCAATATTTGGGCTCGCCACGGGAGGATCCCCATTTTGTGACCCGCCCAAAATTTCTATTTTCTGAACCGAGAGGCCGATTTGAACCAAATTTGCTATGATATATTATTGGGTCCTAAGTACTTGATTCACGCAAAAAAAATTTTTCCTGCTGCCCCGTGGGAACCTCGGGAGCTAAAAATAGAAAAACTTCAAACGCTCATATCTCCAAAACTGCATGGCACTGAAACTTTTTATTTGGTGTGAAGCTTCCTTTGGACCAATAGAAAGGAATGGGGAACAAAAATTTCTATCGGTTTTGTCCTAAGGTACAGTTTCGGGACTTTGATGGGAAAAATATAAAGTAATCTTTTTCTACTCAACCGCAGCTCCAAAAGCTTTCATATTTGACATATAACATCTATGGAAGATTGATTCACATGGTTGTTGAAATTTAACCCCTGGGTCCATATTTGGGCACTCTACAGGAGCCCAAATGTTCAAATTAGTGCAATATGAGGGATATTCTTTAAAAATCTTCTCCAGATCCAACAGTCAGAATCTTTTGATATTTGGTATACAGCATCCTTAGGGAAGGGAGATTCAGGTTTGTTCAAGCCAAGTCCCTGGGTTCATATTTGGGCTCCCCATGGGAGCTCAAATTGTAACTTTGTTCAATATGAGGAATTAATTCTTTAAAAATCTCTTTCTTCAGATCCAGCAGTCAGAATCTTTTGATATTTGGTGTATATCATTCTTAGGGAGGTGTGATTCAAGTTTGTTCAGGGGGCATTTTTTGTGCCCAGTGGGAACCCCAGGATCAAAAAATAGAAACAAATTCAATACCCATTGCCATCCCATTCCCCATTTATTCTCAAACCACAGAACACTAAAAAATTATATTTAGTATCCAAAAATTATAAGGGTTAACATACACTTTTACTCCCCCGTGGGAACTCCGGGAAGTGCAGCAGTGCTTGTTTACTGTGGTAAACAAGTTCCGTTACACTGGTAAAATAGGACCCTGTCACCAATGCTTGGGGTGGAAGCCCTCTAAAATGGGCAACATGGGTAAAATCGATTTACAAAACTTGACTTTATCTCCATGTTGTGGTCACGATTAGCGATTGTGCATAAATATGTGACCTTAAACACCAATAAGTAAGTACACTAAAAAATTTTTTGTCTGTGGTTCTGATAGTGATGCCTAAATACCTGCATTCCGTTTGTACAACTTGTTTTCCTTAACCACAGATCAGAGTGCTTTGATATTTGATATGCAACCTCTTTTGGTACCCAAAATTCCAATTTGTCCAACGAAAGTTTCTAGGTCAACATTTGAGCTCACTACGGGAAGATCCAAATTTTGTGTCCCACACAAAATTTTTATTTCCCAAATTGAGATGCCAATTTGAAAAACAATCTTCTCCTCACAAACCAACAGCCCAAATTGAAACATATATGGGGCACATCATCTGGGGGTATTCTGTTTTAGTTTTGTTCAAATGGGGTCTCAGCCCTTTTTGGGCATGGTCTTTTGCCCAAATGGGGGGGCGTGGTGGCTCAGTAGGTAAAGCTGCAGGCTGCAAGCGGAGAGGTCTGCGGTTCGAATCCCACCTGCGGCAACCACGTTGTGTCCTTGGGCAAGACACTTCACCCCCATTGCCCACATGGGGGCACGGTGACGCTGTGTACTAAGGCGTACTGCACGTCGACGGTGCACTTGTCTTCAACCATTGCTAACCATGCTTGTGTGAAGTTAGTATGTTGGGGAGCTGACAGTTGCTTGCCGTTGTTACGGTGTGGAAATATTATAGATATTGGTAACAGAAAGAAATCTGAGAATCAGCAACAAAACTATGAATTTAACTATTCTGAAATTTAATTAAAAAAAATTAATATAAAAAAAATGATACAAAGATCTTTTACACTAATTGGGTTACAGAAAATAAAAACAATGGTACTTATCAATTATAGAATTAGTCCAAAGTACAGTTTGACAGAATCCAGTAATCCAGTGGTGAAGTATCTTCTGAAGAAAGTTACCAGCTGGTAGATGTAGTATTAAATCCAAGAATGTCTCACAGAAACAGTATCCCGTAGATTTGTAATAAAATTTTCACTTTGAAATTTCAGCAGTCTCCAATAAAATATAATAAAATGCTCCGCAAAATTCAAATGGAGTAAAAAATCCAAGAAGTGTTTGTGCCACAGGTAATTTCCAAACAATCCAGTAGAATCCTGGCTTTTCACAAAATAATATTATTCTGTTTCACAGAAAGTATAAATTCTCTTTTCCAAGACGAACAAATTCTCTTCAAAAATTCTCTTTTGGAATCAATCTTCCAGAATCACAAAGAAGCACTGCTTCTATAATAAATGCACTGTCCTAGAACAATAATAATTCTCCAATGGAAATAACTGAAGTGAGTCTTTTTGAAAGGCTTTCTAAGAATGAGTTTTTGAATTCTGTTGACAAACCTTTATATAGTAACCAGATAGAATGTTCCTGAAGATGAAAATTCTTCAATGTTCTAACAGTTTCTAGGGGATTCTGTTAAAGTTCAAGTAAACAAGGTCACTGACCTATTTAAAGAATTAAACAATCAACAGCTATATGTACAATATATCAGTGTAACAAAGATGTAAACAAGGTCACTGAGTGCAAATGAGTTAGACCAGTCAGAAAATGCAGAAATAAAAAAAAATATCTTTCTCATATAATTATCAACTTAAGGATATATCAATCTCAATATAATATGGGGGCTATAACACACCCCGCCTTAAAAGAAAAAGTTTGAAGGTACTGAAAACTTTTTACATAATTTTAGCAGACTCTGACTGGTTTACAATACACACACACCATAATCTTCACAATTTTTTTTTTTTTTTTTTTTTTTTCTAATAAACATATATACACTTGAAGTGAATAGGGACCGATCATATCATTTTAAATTAGGATATTCTGGAAAGAGCATCAGCTACAACATTATCTCTTCCCGAAATATGCCTAATCTCTAAATTATATTCTTGAAGGGCTAAGCTCCACCGCAATAATCTTTGATTCTTGTTTTTCATTTTATTGATAAATGTTAAGGGGTTATGATCGGTGTAAACTGTAATTGGACATTGGGCGGTTCCTAGATACACATCAAAATGGGTTAATGCCAAAATTAGAGCCAAAGTTTCTTTTTCTACTGTAGAGTAATTCTTTTGATGTTTGAGAAATTTTCTGGAAAAATAACATACAGGGTGATCAATACCTTGGGAATCTTCCTGGGCAATATACCCACCTGCTCCATTGTCACTTGCATCTATGAATAATTTGAAGGGCTTTTCATAATTGGGACTGGCCAGGACAGGGGAATTATTTAATAAAGGTTTTATTCTGTTAAAGGATTTCTGACATTCCTCAGTCCAAACAAACTTAACCCTTTTGCTCAATAAACTGGTCAAAGGGGAGACAACATCTGAAAAATTTAAACAAAATTTTCTATAATATCCAGCCATACCTAAGAATCTCATGAGCTCTTTTTTAGAGTTTGGTACTGGAAAATTTACAATGGCATCAACTTTAGCCGCAATCGGCCTCACCTGCCCCTGCCCCACAACATGACCTAAATAATTTACAGTTGCTTTGCCAAATTCTGATTTTACCAAGTTAATAGTTAGGTTGGCTTGGGTCACTTTGTCAAAAAATTCTTGAATATGCTTTAGATGATCAGCCCAATTTGTATCTGTGTGTATAATAACATCATCAATATAAGCTTCACTGTGATCTAGGTCTGCAATTAAGTGGTTAACCATGCGCTGGAACGTTGCCGGAGAGTTTTTCATGCCAAAAGGGGTTATTTTATATTGATACAACCCAAATGGGGTAACAAAAGCAGATATTTCTTTTGCTTTTTCTGTTAAAGGGACTTGCCAATAACCCTTTAACAAGTCAAATTTTGTCACAAATTTAACATGGCCAAGTTTGTCAATGCAGTCATCAATTCTTGGAATTGGATAATTGTCTGTTTTGGTGAGGCTGTTCACCTTTCGGTAATCCGTACAAAATCGGTAACTGCCATCAGGTTTTGGGACAAGTATACAGGGCGAACTCCAGTTGCTATGGCTAGGTTCTATGATATCATTGTCCAGCATATACTGTATTTCCTTTCGCATGATCTCAGTTTTGAAAGGGTTCAATCTATATGGATGCTGTTTGATGGGATTTGCCTCTCCTACATCAACATCATGAAAAATAACAGATGTCCTACTAGGCACATCGGGAAATAAGTGTTGATATTTGAAAATTAAATCAACTAAATCTTTTCTTTGGTCAGGCAGTAAATAATCTGTTTTATTTTGTAGATCTCTCAGGACATCTGAGTTCTGTAACTTCAGAGGTACATTTTCGCCGCCTTCATGAATATCCTCTACAGGATTTTCCAGCTCATCCATGTGGGTGACTGTTGAGACTGGTAGAGAGTTTGGTTCTCTCTCATAATAAGTTTTCAACATATTTATATGGCACAGCTGAGTATTTTTGAGTCTATCGGGAGTCTCAACAACATAATCAGTATCACTGATCTTGTGCTTAACAATATAAGGGCCTGAATATCTTGCTTGTAAAGCATTGCCCTTTAAAGGGAATAATACTAGCACCTTGTCCCCAGCTTTAAAGGTGCGAAATTTTGCCTTTTTATCATACCACGTCTTCATATGACTCTGGGCTTTCTGTAAATGTTTATTTGCCATTTCTCTGGCCTGGTGCAATTTTTCCTTAAAAGTGGACACATAATCCAGAAGAGAAATTTCAGGTGGCTCTTCTTCGAGCCATTTCTCCTTCAAAGCTGTGAGTGGACCCCTCACTGAGTGTCCAAACACTAATTCAAAAGGGCTGAACCCCAGAGATTCCTGTACAGTCTCACGGACTGCAAATAAGAGGAGATGTACCCCTTCATCCCAATCCTTCTCATTATCCTCCCCATAGGCCTTTATCATGGTCTTCAGTGCAGGCTGCAAGCGGAGAGGTCTGCGGTTCGAATCCCACCTGCGGCAACCATGTTGTGTCCTTGGGCAAGACACTTCACCCCCATTGCCCACATGGGGGCACGGTGACGCTGTGTACTAAGGCGTACTGCACGTCGACGGTGCACTTGTCTTCAACCATTGCTAACCATGCTTGTGTGAAGTTAGTATGTTGGGGAGCTGACAGTTGCTTGCCGTTGCTCGGCATTTCTCTCCGGGTACTCCGGCTTCCTCCACCCGTAAAACTGTAGGGGTCATGATCAGCCATTGTGCAGAAATATGTGACCGTAAACACCAATAAATAAATATGCCCAAATATGATGAAATTCTTTAAAAATCTTCTCATGAATCACAAGTGGGAATGCTTTGATATTTGGTATGAAACTTCCTCTGGTGTTCAAGATTAAAAGTTTTTCAAAGAAAATTGATAGGTCCATATTTGAACTCTCCAGGGGATGGGCTCACTTTTGAGCTCCCCTTAAAATTTCTATTTCAAGAACCAGTGGAGCTATTTGAACCAAATTTTATATGTGGCATTAGTTGACCCAAAGTACTTCATGCCCCCAAAATTTTTCATATTGGAACATCTGGCACTAGAAATAAAAAAAAAATGAAATGTCCAATATTTCCCATGTGAACCCTGGAGCTAAAAATAGAACAAAAATGAAAAGTCCAATATTTCCCAAACTGCATGGACTAGAGATTTTGTATTTGGTATGAAGCTTTCTTCTGAGCAGTTGAAACAATTGGACAAAAAAATTGCAGGCAAATCTGTCATATGGTTCATTCAGATTACATTTTCTCCATACCCATGACCCTTACAGTTTAGGACAACTTGGTCCAGCTGAGCATTTTTAGGCTCTCTTGATCCTCTAGTTTGTATGGCAATTTAACTTACAACTTCCAGGTTAAAGTTTTTAGTTAAAGTTTGTTTTTTTTTTGGAGGTGGGGGGGTTAAAATTACACCTTTAATTCTTCAAACAGTTTAGTGGAATGTCACTGTTTCTTATTTGTGACAATGTCTACTATCTACTGAGGAGCGCGGTGGCTCAGTAGGTAGAGGTGCAGGCTGCAAGCCGAGCGGTCCTCGGTTCGAATCCCACCTGCGGCAACCGCGTTGTGTCCTTGGGCAAGACACTTCATCTCCATTGCCCGCGTGGGGGCACGATGACACTGTGTACTAAGGCGTACTGCACGTCAATGGTACGCATGTCTTCAACCAATCTAACCCTGCCTGTTCTGCAGTGTGGAGTTACGATGTTGGGGAGCTGGCAGCTGCTCGTCGTTGCTCAGTGGTTCTCTCCGGGTACTCCGGCTTCCTCCACCCGTAAAACTGTCAGGGTCATAATTAGCCATTGTGCATAAATGTGTGACCTTAAACATCAATAAATAAATAAATAAATAAATAAATGCTTTCTACTGAACATTTCTACAGTGATTTCCATTAATATCGGCATGATGTTAACCTCTTTTAAACATGTTTTCAGACTTACTTTCTTTGCATTTGAAATTAGACTTTGCCACATACTTTCTTACTCTAATTGTTGCATGGTCAATACAACTAAATGATTGCATTTACATCAGTGATTTCTTTTATCGGTTTTAGGAAATATTTAACCCTTTTTTGCCAATCAATTTTGCAGGGACCGACCTGGGCATGCGCCAGTGCGTATTTGGTTCTGAAACATCAGGACCTGGCTCTTAAATCTCAGAAATAGGCTTCTCAGTTGGCGCGTAACTTCTCAGATCATATTTTGATATTCTTTCGATGGATAATCGAGAGAGACACTCTTACATGTATTATAGATATGATTATCATTTATCGTTGTAGAGTGCTTAAGTTAATACTTCAAGTCTTAACTACCAAGCATTAATCTTCACTGTGGTTTCTGATCAAGTCTTGGCTGCCTAAATAGGCAGCCAAGACTTGATCAGAAACCACAGTGAAGATTAATGTTTGCTATAGTGTACTAAATGAAAAGGATGAGAGCTATTACGTACTTGCAGTGTGTGTTACAAACAGCAGTGTGACTCCGTAAATTGAAATCTGGCGCATGAATTGAAAAAATAGGCTCCGAGGCTAGCGCGTATTTTAAATAGTCCTGATCACGCGCGGTCCCTGATTTTGCTTAGTATTCCCAGCTCAAAGTTTCGGATTAAAGTTCTGCTTCTCAAGGTTCTACCTTTCATTCTCCAAACACTTTGTTACAGTGTCATTTCTCTTTTTCATTTCGGGCAAGGTCTACTGAAGCTGTACACAGTGGTTTCAGATAATTAATTTATTAACCCTTTTCACAACACTTTTCGAACTTAGTTTCTCTAAATTTCAAATTAGGCTTCTTCCACATTACCCACCGGCTATTCTCACAGTCGGGGTGTGATTCATACAAAAGTAATAGTCGCAGGGGAGGTATTTTGGCTGAAAATATTGGGTGCGACTTATACGTGGGAGCGACTAAAACACGGACATAATTATACGGAAATAATAGCTTTTGGATTGCCCATTCTGCTGACGTTCGTTGTCATCTTCAAAACGAGACTACGAGGGGGGCGTTGTAAATTCCGAAGTTTAATGTCAAAGTATGCAAAAAACATATGGAAGGGTTTTTAGCTTAACTTGGCATAGTCAAGAAAGCTATTGCCATCACGCGTGTGGATGACTGTGAGTCTGTGAGTCTGTTCACATTTTCCTTTAGCACGGGCTACACCCCGCAGTTCTTGTCTGATCGTCACAAAATTTCATACGCAGGCTTGGGGTCATGTCTAGTTGAGAACGTCCCCTTTTGGTTGCGATCGGGCAACCGATATGGCTGCCCAAGCTCAAAACCTGAAAACCATTAGCACAGTCTACAGGTCGTATTTATGAAGGGATTTCATTGTAACTTGGTAGGATGCCTGTGCATAATGCCTAGATGAGAACGTCCCCTTTTGGGCATGATCTATCAACCGTGATGGCTGCCCAAGCTCGAAACCCCAAAACTTTTAGCACAGTCTGCAGGTCATGTTTAATGTGGAGGGATTTCATTGTAACTTGGTAGGATGACTCCTTATGATGTCTAGATGAGAATTTCCCTATTTGGGCATGATCTGCCAACTGTGACGACTGCCCGAGCCCAAAACCCGAAATCCTTTAGCACAGTCTACAGGCCATATTTATGAAGGGATTTCAATGTAACTTGATAGGATGACTCATTTTGGAATAATTTCACTGTAACTTGGTAACTTTCGTTGATATACGTTAACTGTGAGGGCCACATACATTAACTGTGAGGTCCTATTAACCCACCCCTCAGCTCTTTAGTTCAGTTTACACCTCATATTATTTTTATCAAAAACATAGCATACAGGGAACAGAAATGAACATATTCCCAATTATCACAGTTCTTGTCTTATTTCATAATCCTTTCATAAACATTGAACATTATCCTTTTCATCAAACACAACACTCAAGTTAAGCTACAGTGTCATTGACACTTTCATTTTTTGCCCTGTCGGTTCGGTTTTTCGGTTTGCGGCAAGAACCGAAACCGAACCGAAAAAACTCCATGCTCTAGTGCCAATCAAAAATTTGAAAAGATTGAAAACTAAAAACACAATACAAAACAAACGTTGGTATGTTGTTTTTCGAAGTGATGGAAATTCTCAGAATTCAGGGAATACTCTGATAATGATAATTCACTGCAAACCGAAAAGAAAATTGGACACGGAAATTATGTCAGGTTAGCACCTTTCGACAAATGTCAACTTGTCAAGTTAGTTAGCTTGTAAAATGGATATCTGTTTTTCTGAAAGTAAGAGGCATGTTCTAATGTTCTCAACTTCTCGATTTCTGGCAGTTACTTTCTGAAATTCTGACCCTATTCACTTATATTTTTATACGACAACCAATGGCCCAGACTAGCTGGTGCTAACACAAATTAATCCAGGGCCAAACACAAATTTTATCCCCAGTCCCCAAAATTTGCATGCAAAACCGAAAAAATTAAGTCCTAAATGGTCCTCCATACTTTTGAGATCTGCGCGTGTGCAGTATCCAGGAGGATATTGAAATTGGCACGAACCATCATTCTTTGTTTGGCCCGAAAGTCAGCAACAATGAACTGACATCTGTGCTTTTGAATCTCCTTTTTAGCCCGACTGTTTACAGTGGGGGCTAAAGTAATGACTTTTGTCCGTCTGTCCATCCGTCCGTCTGTTTGTCCGTCCATCCATCCGTCCCTCCATCTGTCTGTCTCTGTCTGTCTGTCTGTCTGTCTGTCTGTCTGTCTGTCTGTCTGTCTGTCTGTCCATCTGCCTTTTTCTGTTAACATTTAGAGTGTTGGTTAAAGTTTGTTGTTGAAGGTTCAAGTGTTTTTTTTTGTTTGTTTTTTTTCTTATTCCTGTTTAGTTGACATTTGGAGTTTTGGTTAAAGTTTGTTGTTAAAGTTTTTTACTCAATCTTCAAGTTCAGACTTTTCCCGGTATTTCTTGTCTGATCGTCACGAAATTTCATATGCAGGTCTTAGGTCGTGTCTGCATGAGAATGTCCCCTTTTGGTCGTGATCGGTCAACCGGTATGGCTGCCCGAGCCCAAAACCCGAAAACCATTAGCACAGTGTACAGGTCGTATTTATGAAGGGATTTCATTGCAACTTCATAGAATGCCTCTGTATAATGCCTAGATGAGAATGTCCCCGTTTGGGCATGATCTGTCAACCGTGATGGCTGCCCAAGCCCGAAACCCAAAAACTTTTGGCACAGTCTGCAGGTCATGTTTAATATGGACGGATTTCATTGTAACTTGATACGATGACTCCGTATGATGTCAACATGAGAATTTTCCCATTTGGGCTTGATCTATCAACCGTCACAGCTGCCCGAGCCCAAAACCTGAAAACCTTTAGCACAGTCTACAGGTCATATTTATGGAGGGATTTCATTGTAACTTCATAGGTTGACTTCATATAATTTCTACACATGAGAAAGTCCTCTTTTGAACGTGATTGGGCAACTGTTAGGGCTACAGGTGCCCAAAAACCTTCAGCACAGTCTACAGGTCATATTTGTGAAGGGATTTCATTGTAACTTCGTAGGATCAATCCACATGATGCCAAGATGAGAATGTCCCCTTTTGGTTGCGATCATTCAACCATGATGGCTGCCCGAGCCCAAAGCCGGAGAAAACCTTTAGCACAGTCTACACGTCATATTTATGGAGGGATTTCATTGTCACTTGATAGGTTGACTTCATATAATGTCTAGATGAGAACGTCCCCTTTTGGGCAACTGTGACGGCAACAGGGGCCTGAAGCCTGAAAACCTTTAGCACAGTCTACAGGTCATATTTATAGAGGGATTTCATTGTCACTTGATAGGTTGACTTCATATAATGTCTAGATGAGAACGTCCCCTTTTGGGCAACTGTGACGGCAACAGAGGCCCGAATCCCAAAAACCTTTAGAATATTCCGCAAGCCATAATTATGAAGGGATTTCATTGTAGCTTGGTAGGATGACTCCAAGTTGTGGTTAAAAACTCAGACAAACACCCCTACCCCCCCCCTCCCCCATTAGGCTTTTTTTTCTTTTCTTTTCTCCAATATGCATTTTGAACTATTTACAGTCACTACATGCTGAACCTTTTTTTAAACTTACGTACCCCCTCCCCCAGCCCCCCCCCCTGCCCCCCCCCCCCCTGCCCCCGAGCAATTAGGCACTTCTTTTTTCTTTCGTCAAAAATGCTTGTTTACAGTTTTGGTTAAAAAGCCAAACACCACCGCCTCCCCCCCCCCCTCCCCCCCCATCCCAATTAGGCATTTTTTTTTTATTTCCTCCAATATGCATTTTGAACTATTTACAGTCACGACATGCAGAACCCTTTTTTTCCTTTTGTCAAAAATGCTTTTTTACAGTTTTGGTTAAAGTTGGTGGTTAAAAATCCAGACAGAAATAATCCCCCCCCCCTCCCCCCCCCCCCCCCCCCCCCCCCCAATTAGGCATTTTTTTTTTTCTTTCCACGAATATGCATTTTGAACTATTTACAGTCACTACATGCGGAACCTTTTTTTAAACTCATGTAACCCCCCCCCCCCACCCGCCTGCCCTTTCGTTAAAAATGCTTTTTACAGTTTTCATTAATGTTTGTGGTTAAAAACCCAGACAAACACGAACCACCCACCCACCCCCATGGTGCCAGTTAGGTATTTTTAGCTCACCTGACTGAAAGTCAGGGTGACCTTTTCTTATCACTCTTCGTCCGTCGTCCTGCGTGAAGGTGGTGTTTGAGCCTCTTTCTCCTAAACCACTGGCCACATTTTAATTAAATTTTATGTAAGTAGTGGTTATATAGGGGCATTTTGATTTTTAGCCAAAATAGGTTTCGGCTCATATTGAGCAGAGGTGTGGGGAAAAAATGGCCAAATTTTTTGAAAATCTTCTTCTAAAGAACCACCAGTAGCAGAGACTTGATATGTGGTATACAGAGTTCTTTTGAGGTTTAGAATCAAGTTTGTTCAAGAGAAGTTTGTCGGGCATTATTTGCCTTCGTTATGGGAGGGGCAAAAATTTTGGCCACGCCTAAAATTTCTATTTTCAGAACCGTGAGGTCGATTTGAACGAAATTTGACATGAGATGATAATGGGTCATAAGTAGTTGATTGATGCAAAAAAAACTTTTCTCATTGCCCCGTGGGAACCGCGGGAGCTAAAAATAGGAAAAACCTTAAAACTGCCATATCTCCAAAACTACACGACACAGAGAATTCTTATTTTGTATAAAGCTTACTTTTATCCAGTAGAATAGAATGGTTAAAAAAAATCCCTATCGGTTTGATCACAAGGAACTTTTTTCAGGACTTTGAAAAAGTGCTGAGTCAGCACATTTTAACACTGTAGGCAATGGGAAAAAAATTAAAAAATCTTCTTCTCCAGATCCAGCAGGCAGAATCTTTTGATATTTGGTATGCAACATTGTAGGGTGGACCTGATTCAAGTTTGTTCAAATCTGCCCCTTGGGTTCATATTTGGGCTCAGTATAGGAGCCCGATTTCGAACTTAGTGCATTTTAGGCAAATTTCTTAAAAAATCTTCTTCTCCAGATCCAGCAGGCAGAATCTTTTGATATTTGTAATGCAACATTGTGGGTGGTTCTGATCGAAGTTTGTTCAAATCGGCTCCCTGGATTCATATTTGGGCTCACTATAGAAGCCCGAATTCGAACTTAGTGCATTTCAGGTAAATTTCTTCAAAAATCTTCTTCTCCAGATCGAGCAGGCAGAATCTTTTGATATTTGGCATGCAACATTGTGGGGTGGATCTGATTCAAGTTTGTTCAAATCGGCCCCCTGGGTTTATATTTGGGCTCAGTATAGAAGCTCGAATTTGAACTTAGTGCATTTCAGGCAAATTTCTTCAAAAATCTTCTTCTCCAGATCCAGCAGGCAGAATCTTTTGATATTTGGTATGCGACATTGTAGGGTGGATCTGATTCAAGTTTGTTCAAATCGGCCCCCTGGATTCATATTTGGGCTCACTATAGAAGCCCGAATTTGAACTTAATGCATTTCAGGCAAATTTCTTAAAAATCTTCTTCTCCAGATCCAGCATCCAGAATCTTTTGATATTTGGTATGCAACATTGTGGGGTGGATTTGATTCCAGTTTGTTCAAATCGGCCCCCTGGGTGTATATTTGGGCTCAGTATAGAAGCTCGAATTGGAACTTAGTGCATTTCAGGCAAATTTCTTAAAAAATCTTCTTCTCCAGATCCAGCAGGCAGAATCTTTTGATATTTGGTATGCAACATTGAGGGGTGGATCTGATTCAAGTTTGTTCAAATCGGCCCCCTGGCTTCATATTTGGGCTCACTATAGAAGCTCGAATTTGAACTTAGTGCATTTCAGGCAAATTTCTTCAAAAATCTTCTTCTCCAGATCCAGCAGGCAGAATCTTTTGATATTTGGTATGCAACATTGTGGGGTGGATCTGATTCAAGTTTATTCAAATCGGCCCCCTGGGTTTATATTTGGGCTCGGTATAGAAGCTTGAATTCGAACTTAGTGCATTTCAGGCAAATTTTTTCAAAAATCTTCTCCAGATCCAGCAGGCAGAATCTTTTGATATTTGGTATGCAACATTGAGGGGTGGATCTGATTCAAGTTTGTTCAAATCGGCCCCCTGGATTCATATTTGGGTTCACTATAGAAGCTTGAATTCGAACTTAGTGCATTTCGGGCAAATTTCTTCAAAAATCTTCTTCTCCAGATCCAGCAGGCAGAATCTTTTGATATTTGGTATGCAACATTGTGGGGTGGATCTGATTCAAGTTTGTTCAAATCGGCCCCCTGGATTCATATTTGGGCTCACTATAGAAGCCTGAATTCGAACTTAGTGCATTTCAGGCAAATTTCTTAAAAAATCTTCTTCTCCAGATTCAGCAGGCAGAATCTTTGATATTTGGTATGCAACATTGTGGGGTGGATCTGATTCAAGTTTGTTCAAATCGGCTCCCTAGATTCATATTTGGGCTCACTATAGAAGCCCGAATTCGAACTTAGTGAATTTCAGGCAAATTTCTTTGAAAATCTTCTTCTCAAGATCCAGCAGGCAGAATCTTTTGATATTTCGTTTGCACCATGCTTAGGGGGGTGAGATTCAAGTTTGTTCAAGCCAAGTCCCTAGGTCCATATTTGGACTCACTGTGGGAGCTTGAATTGTAACTTAGTTCAAAATGAGGAATTTTCTTTAAAAATCTTCTTCTCAAGATCCAGCAGGCAGAATCTTTTGATATTTGGTATGCACCATGCTTAGGGGGGTGAGATTCAACTTTGTTCAAGCCAAGTCCCTAGGTCCATATTTGGACTCACTGTGGGAGCCCGAATTATAACTTAGTTCAATATGAGGAATATTCTTTAAAAATCTTCTTTTTTTTTTAGATCCACTGGTCAGAATCTTTGGATATTTGGTATAAGCTTTTCTTAGGAGGAGCAGATGCAACTTGTTGAAATCAATTCTCTGGGTTGATATTTAGGCTACCATGTCAGGTGAGCGCCCTCAGGCCACTTGGGGCCTCTTGTTTTTTTCTGCTCAAAATGCATTCTGAAGGATTTAGACTGACCACATGTGGAAAAGGAAAATGGACTCCCCTAATACACCCCCCCCCCCATCCCCTACCCCACCTCCTTCTCAACCAGGGTCATTCATGCAATATTTTTTCTTTGGTACAAAATGCATTTTTAGCCTTACAGTTTATTCTCAGGGCTATAGTCATGACTTTCGTCCGTCCATCAGTCGGTCCGTCCATCTGGACATCTGTCTGTAAACAATTGGTTTCCAACTGATAACTCCAGTTTGGATGATAACTCCAGTTTGGATTATTTGATTTCAACCAAAGTTGATATGTGTATTTTCCAGCTAGTAATACAGGCCAGGTTTCAATATAGGTTCCACAACTCCCTCCCCCCCCCCCTTCCTCCCCCCCCCCCCCCACCCCCACCCCCACCCCCACACACACAAATTGTCACTTAGGCAATTATTCCCAAAATGCATTTTGGAGGATTGGGAGTTATTACATACAAAAAAGAAAATTGACTCATATAGCCCAGCATTGCTTTATGTACTGCATCTTTAATCCTTTACCTTACACAAGTTGAAGCCAATAGTACAAATTATTTTTCTGAAACCTCAGATTTTTTCATTTTTTATTTACTTATAATCATGGCTTATTACTCCTTATTGGAACAAGCTCATCAAGTTTGTTCCATTAATAGGTCATGAGGTATGTTTGGAAGTAGAGAAATGAAAAAATAAAATTTCAATAGCAAATTTTGTATATCACGAGTGCAGATATGGCAGATTCGTTAGGTAAACTGTTAACAAAAAATGGCTCTGACTATTTTGCGTCTAAGCATTGCCGTTCCTGGGACAGTTGGGCTGCATGCGTGACATCACTCTACTTTGAGGATGCCAGACTTAAATCAATGGTAAAATTGATGGATCCAAGGCTGGAAGTGGATGATGGAAGTGAACAGTGGTGCTTGGAAACGTTCAGGGCTGTAACTTTATAATAATTATAAAAATTATTTCATGTTTCCCAATTTCGGGACTTACGCCTGATGTCATCTTTCTTGCTAATGATTTATCCACTCTTTAAGTGTTCCTTCCCTGCCCCTCCTTGAAGCCCTCCTGTTAAACTCCTAAGATTTTGGGCTGTTTTTTATTGAAATTTGTTATTAAATTTCTTTGGAGTTTAACATGTATTACAGAATGTTTATTCTGTTTATCCCCATGGTTACGTCCTCACCATAGGGGTGTTAGGTTGTTTTGATCTTGCATCTTCTATCCGATGTATAGTTTTTTCTTCATATGAAGATCTAGCTTTAAATCTGGTAGCATTAAAATCTGTTACTGACTTTGGGCCTTTTTTCTGTGCCTGATGTCTTTTTTCCGGTTTTTCCTTTGACGTTGTTTACATTGGCAACGTCTTCAAATATATGTAGTATTTAGATATTATATTACTGTAGGATTATTGTAAGATGCATTGATTATGATTCCAGTAGTGTAGTTAAAAAAATTAGAATTTTGTCCGCACTTAGGCTCTATCGGGATGCCCTTGGGCTCTTCGTGTTCACTTTGGGAACTTAGGCTTTTCCAAAAAAAATTTGAAAAATGTTTTGGATTTAATTTTTCGTTTTTGATTGCAATTATTTATGTATCTTTATCATATATTTATTGTGGAGTCTGTTGGAGTACTATCAACTTATTTTGATTAAATCATGAAACCATACTGCGCTAAATGCAAGGCGAAATCTTCCTCAGATTTACATGCATGTTGCCTTGCCTGTAGTCGCTGTTCTCCTGCAGATTCTTGTCCTACATGTGTGAGTTGGGATGGCAAACATTGGAGACGGGTGTCACGGTACGTTGTTGGTGGTGAGATGCCTATGCCAGTGCTCTCACTGCAAGATAATTTGAGTTTTCAGTTTCTTTTTCAGAGGAACAAGAACATGGTGATGGTATTGTGACACCCACCAAAAGTGTGCTACCATCATCGTGCTCTGATGAGCAAACAGAGCTAGCTGCAAAGGTGCTCATGAATATAAGGCAAGGGATAAGGCCTCAAGTTAGTGTTCTTAATCCCTTGCATGGCCTAGCTCGACCGGTGAAGAGCTTACTCCGTCCGTGGGAGCCATGACACCGGGTATGTCCGTTGTTGTCGAAGGAAGTGTAGAATTGGGTAGAGCGAGCACCTTAAAAACAAAAGCTCACCCAGCAATGACGGAATAGGGAGGAAGCCAGCAAGATTCTTTTCGGGAGGCTCAGCAAGGTCTGACAAGGCCACGAGCGGGAGAGGTCCCTTTCTAACCCAACAACATCTGGGGCCGGATGTTGTTTTTCGAGAAACTTGCACGGGCCGGAGCATACGTCCACACCTGCAGCTCCGCACGCTCCGTCTAGACAGCAGCCGGTTGCGGCTACAGTCACAGCTTCCTCCGCTACAATTAATAAGCACTCACGACCACATCCTAGCTACCTGACTTTGGATATCCAACTAACTGCACGAGGACGGAGCCAGTCTTTGCCCCGTGAAGTCGGACCATCCGGTAGCTAGGGAACCAAGGCTTCCATCATTGGGATGTTCGGAGAAGAGATCCATCTCCACAATGCCATCCCAGGAGCATCAAGTGGCTAAAAAACAGAAAACTGCTGCTCCTCAAGCCTCGGTGATGGACTTGTTGTCGCAGATTGCACAGCTGATCGCAGCATCCCAGCAATTGCATGAGCAGACTCCAGTAGTGAGCTGTCAGATGGTGCTGGGTCGGTCCAGTCATCTGCACACGCAGATGCAATAGACCGAGATTCACAGCTGATTGAGTCGGATCGTGAAAGGGATAAGGAAGAGGTTTACCCTTCCCTTTTGAAACAACATATGGTAGCGATGGAATTTATCCATCAATACTACCCTGAATTTGTTCCACGGAATCAGCAAGCTACGACAACAAGGGAGAAACCACTGTCTTCTTTAGACGCACACTTTATATGGAAGAAAGAAGAAATTCTTTCTTTTTCGGTACAGTCTAGACAGGTGTAGTAGGGCTTCGGTCATGTCGACGACACCATATTTAACCTCTCTAGTGTGAGGAAGAAAGGTGGTTTCTTATCAACATCTTCCATAAAAATACCGTTCCTTGGACCACATTCATTTAAACCTTTGGAGAAGATGTTCAGAGAGCTCCTCTGTGTTTAGATGAGCAGGATGGGGATTTAGATATATCCCTACCTGCTTCATTCAACATTTGCTTGGATGTGATGGAATCGGCTATTTCATCGAATAGAGAGAATTTGGACGCAATGTCCTATGCAGATCACCTTACCAGAGCTATGGCTGGAATTTGAGGATGTTTGTACCTCGCTTAGAGTTCTTTCCAGAGCAGTGATGTATGCCACGTATAACTCCGCCCTGACAGTGGCAAATCTGGAGTCAATCAGATGTGTTGCTGCCCTTTCATCGTCATCACTTGTAGATGACAAGGTGAAAAGCTCTTTCCGGGTCGCTATGGTCTCCGGGCATAGTCTGTTTGACGACACGCTTTTGTTAGTCTTTGAACTGGCTACTAAGAAAGATTCCAGTGCTCTGCTTTTGAAATCGGCGTCTCAACAACATGCTTCAGCAGACTGGGCTAAGCGAGGACATTCTAACTCAAAACCATCAAAACGGAACTCCTCGCGAGGGTTCAAGAAACCCTCATATAATTACCCCAGAGGACGTCACAACAGCGACTCGGGGAAATGGGCGTAAGTCTGATCAGGATTATCAGTCAGACACCCCTAAGCTGACGGGACGAGGATCTTTGCGGGGAGGATGTAGTTTCTCCTCCCGTAAGCCTCGCAAGTCCTACAGGTTTTGGTCAAGCCCTCTATTGCTTGCCAGTTGGCGGAAAGTTATGAAACTTTGCGAGGAACTGGATAGCAGTCACAGAAGATCAGTGGGTGAGAAGTGTAGTCTCGGAAGGCCTAGGGCTATCATTCCGAACAAACCCCCACTAACAAGATGTCCGCGTTGGACAAGTCTTCCGACGGATCCTTTCAAAAGAGAGTCTCTCCTAGCGGAGGTACAGGCTCTCTTATTGAAGGAAGCAACAGAGGTCGTCGAGAATCAAAATTCTTTTACAGTCACCTGTTCCTCGTAATGAAGCCAGATGGCTCGTTCCGTCTGGTAATAGATTTGAGCTGCATAAACAAGTTAATCGTGTCTCCAGAATTCTATAGGGAAACCATTTGGTCGGTAAGTGCAAGCATTCGAGTGAATGACTATGCGCAAGCATAGATCTGAAGGACACTTACTTTCATGTCCTGGCACATCCAGAGGTTCGCTGTGCAAGGAAAGATTTATCAGTTCAGAGCAATGTGATTTGGTCTGAACCTGGCTCATTGGGCTTTCACTTGAATAATGAACTCGGTAATGTCATACTTACGAGCTCATTCATCTGCGGTAATGCTGGCTTACTTGGACGACATTCTTCAGAGATACGGCAACAGAATTATTCTTCAGAACGATGTTCAGAGTCTGCTACAATTGCTCCAACATCTCGGTTTCATAGTAAACAAGAAAAAGTCTGATCTAGCTCCATCCAAGTCGTTCACTCACTCGAGAATAAGCTTCGAGACTCACAACAATCTGGTTCATCTGCCATTACCCAGAGCGAAATTAGTCAGTTGTTATGCTCGCTGTTGTCTAAATTCAGACGCAGTAACAGCGAGGGAGTTCATGCGACTGATGGGGCTGTGCGGAGTGGCTGCAGATCTTATTCCGATTCGCTGCCTGCACATGCGTCTCCTCCAGATATTCTTTACTCAGAACTGGAGTGTGAAGACGCATTCGCTCGAAACCAGTATTGTTTAAATGGACCTAGTAAAACAAAAGGTTCAGATTTGGGCAGATCTTTAGTGGTTAACTCTAGGAGTTCTGCTTCAACTGCCGTATATAGTTTTCACAATAATGACGGATGCGAGTCAGATGGGCTGGGGTGTGACCCTAAGTCCCGCAGACTTGAAGTGCCAGGGTGTTTGGGACTCGCGGTTCCTAGAGAAGCACATGAATATCAAAGAGATGATTTCAATATGGCTAGCACTACAACATTGGATTCGCCAAATAGCAAACGTCCATGGTCAAATTCTGTCAGACAATTCGACAGTAGTTGCTTACCTCAGGAACCAAGGTGGCACTCACTCGATTCCATTATGCGAATTAACGGAGAGGATTCTCCTATTTGTTCTGAATTGTCACGTTCATCTTTCAGTCTGTCATATACTGAGTTGTCTGAACGTATTAGCAGACTCGCTCTCGCTGAAAGGTCACCTGATGCCATTGGAGTGGACTCTCAACAAGCGAATATTCAGGCAGATTTGCTACCAGTGTTATCGGCCCATAATAGATCTTTTTGCAACACTCCTAAAGAATCAGTTACCGACATTCGTGTCACCATGCCCAGATCATCGAGCATACACAGTAGATGCTATGTCAATTTCATGGGACGGAATGATAGGATATGCATATCCTCCAGCTCAGTTGATTCAGCAGATTCTGTTAAAGATCAAACAGTCTCATTGCAAAATCCTGCTAGTAGCACCTCTGTCATCACAGAAACCTTGGATCAATCTTCCCAGGTGTCTGTTATGGGACGTTCCCCAGAAGCTTCCTCCACGACAGGATCTTCTTTATCAGGGGAAGTCCCACGCACTGCATCTCAACCCAGAAGGTTTCAACCATCATGTATTTCCATTGTGCGGTCCTTCTTGCACGGAAAACATTTACAGGACGAGCAGTGGATGCAATTTCTAACTGTAGGAGGGCCTCCTCTTCGTTGAATTATGCAGCGAAGTTGTGGGTTTTCTTCCAATTGTGTAGGGATCAGTCAATTACGATCTGTCCATATCACACATTGACAATTTCCTGGTCTACTTGTTTGACGATCTCAAACTGCAGCCCATCACTATTAAGGTCTATAGGTCTATATTATCGGATACTTACGCTCATTATGATAACTTGGCTATTGGATCAGGTACTTGTTTATCCAAGCTAGTTAGAAATTTCTGTATTAATAGACCTAGAACCCTCAGATTAATTCCTATGTGGAATTTGGCTTGGTTTCTGTTCAAGTTCAAAGAAGTTCCTTTTGAGCTGTTAGACATCATAGAATTCAAATTCTTGACCTATAAAATGACGTTTCTCTTAGCCTTTGCATCTGCTAGAAGAGTCAGAGAACTTCACGCATTATCTGTTGATGAATCTCTTTACCGCAGCATGGGTACTACCATTACCCTCACTATGGAAGTGGGATTTTTGGCTAAGAATCAGACTCCGCATAAGTGGCCAGAGCCTATTGTCATTAAGGCTTTACCATCCTCAGATAACTGTAGACCTTTGTTGTGTCCAGTCAGAGCAATGCGCATTTATAAATGTCGATCAGATTTTATTAGAAAGGGAAGAAAACGTTTCTTTCTTTCTTTGATTCCTAACAGAAAAGATATTTCTGTTCATTCTGTTGCTAGATGGATTCAGTTGGCAATACGCATTGCCTACGAAAATCTATCTTCGGATCAACGTTCTGTCAATAAGATTTCAGCTCACGAGGTTAGAGCACTGTCCAATTCTTGGGCTTATTCTAACAGTATAGCCATTACTGATTTCATGAAGGCTGCTTACTGGACACAGCCCTCTTCATTTACCAAGTTTTACCTGAGAAATTTAGAGTCCATCTCCGGTGACCTTAGATCTTTGAGTCCTCTTTCTGTTGCTCAGAATGTCGTCCACTAATGTTAAATCTGTAAGGTCTTTAGGCAGTCTGCTCTAGCACTGACGCTGTTTCACTGCCCTCTTCGTTCTGTGGAATTTTACTAAAGAACAAGGGGAATGGGGGGGTGGGGGGACGTTTTTTCCCTTAAGATTATCTGTCTTTATAGTGAAAAGCAAGGGAATACCTCCTCCAGTGACAGTAGTCTTACATCCGTGCTGGGATGGTTTTAATGTGTAGCTCGGTGTGAAGCAATAACTATATGTCTCATTTATGTACTGTTTTTAAAGTGTAGCTCACTGTGAAGCATTTGTATATGTTAAGTGTCAAACGAGCGTTAATATACAATCATCAGACACTTTTAAAAGAGTATAAAGAGTCTCATTCTCTGGACTATCTTTATATATTGGTTTTCCTTCACCGAATTAGCATAACGGGTTATGCTGGCATTAAATGGAAAATTATATATTATGTAATACTCAATTACATTGTTGGTGTTATGCCTTTCTCTTTTCTTGTAAAAGAGAAAGACATATATAATTCCTATCTTCTCCTGTTCTCCTGTAGGAGCTATCCTTTACTGAAGTAATTGAGATATTGGATTTTCCTTTAAGTCCTAGGCGATTCAGCTAGTCTGGGCCATTGGTTGTGGTATAGAAATATGATAAATTTTAAGTAATTTGTATATTTTTTATACTTACCAATGGCCCTCCCATGAGTGGGCACTTATACCTCCTTGCTGTTTATAGCATCTGTAGAAAAAATGAAGGTTGGTGCCAATTTCGGAACCTTTCTGGATAATGCACATGCGCAGATCTCAAAAGTATGGCAGACCATCTAGGACTTAATTTTTTTGGTTTTGCATGCAAATTTTGGGGATTGGGGGGCAAAATGTGTGTTTGGCCCTGGATTAATTTGAGTTAGCACCAGCAAGTCTGGGCCATTATTGGTAAGTATAAAAAATATACAAATTACTTAAAATTTTATCATTTTCGTGTCAGGCAATACGTCAGTTCCGTGAATGGAAATGAAAAACGAATTTGACATGACGGTCGAATCATAAATTTTCTGCCTCAATCGGCATCTTTGTGACATGTTTGAGCCCCCCCCCCCCCCCCCCCCGACACACACTCCCGACTCCCGTATCTACACCCTTGCGTTTTAATGACTTTTTATGAAAGCATATGCAGATGTACTTTTCTGTTCATTGAATTTACAGAAAACAATCACAATACAGTTTTATTTCATTTCTAGTTCACTTGTTTGTTATTTAACATGTTTTAGTACCACACTGTCCCAGTTTAATACATAAGTTATGGAAAATATGTATTTTGTTACAAAAAACGAAACCGAAAACCGACTTTTTGGTCCAAAACTGAACCGAAGGAAAATTTCAAAACCGACCTGCTCTTCTTCCTGGGTACTGCACATGTGCAAGTACTAAAAGTATGGAGGGCCAGATAGGACTTCTAATTTTTGGTATTTGTATACAAATTTTGGGGATTGTGGGGGGGTCAAAATTTAATATTGAGGTTGCACCAGCTAAATCTGGGCCATTGGTAAATATAAAAAATATACAAATTACTTTAAATTTATCATTTTTTTTTACAGAGTCTTAGATATTTAATTACGTGCAAAATAAATAAAATGAATTCAGGCATTGAAAGTGTAAAATAAACTTTTTGACAGCTAACGTGAATAGAAATGGGATATGATGTCTACAGAGCAAAATGTATCTCATCCATCTCGCCAATGAACCTGAAACAGCTTGGAGTAAATTTCGCTTGCCACTTTCCTGGTAAAATTACCTCTGGGTGCCATGTGTTGTTGAGACAGTGAAACTACAAATAAATGTGTAGGGGAAGGTGCATTCGTTGTTTAAGGGGTTAATGCACATTAAGAATGCATAGCAGAGTCTAACTGGATATGGTGTTGCATTGGTTAAAGGGTTAATTCCACGTCAAGTGCAATCAGGGCCAATGTTATTCCACTGTCCTCAATGCCACTGTCCTGATGAAATGTTGGGGAGCTGACCGTTGCATTCCGTTGCTCGATGGTTCTCTAGGGGTACTCTGGCTTCCTCTGCCTGTCAAACTGTCTTGGTCATGATTAGCCATTGTGCAGAAATATGTGACCTTAAACACCAATAAATAGATAAATTGACAGATCTCTGAACAACCCATGTTTGGTAAAAAGGCCATGTGATGCCTCCAACAAACATCAGTACAACAAATGGCTATGCAACAATGGGTTAAATTTACATTACAACAATTTGTTTTTTTCCAAGTTCTGAAAACTGTTTTGCACCCAATCACCTCTAACAGGAATGGTTTTGACTTGTCATTTTGATTTGAAAATGCTGCACTCTAATATACTATTCAAAAAAAGTATCACCAGCCAATGAAAACTTTGTGCAGGTATTTTGTACAAGTGCTGTGTTAATGTCTGGGGTATGTGTTGAAATAGTCATTTGTACTGTACTTTTTCAGAAGTCTCATCATTCTTTTCTTGGTATAGACTCATTCAACAATAGTTTCTGGTCGAAATGTAAGTTTTGAAGTCGGCAAAGACTGACATGTGATGAACATTTACGTGCTGTTGGCATGTTGAAAGCTGGCAACAGACAGACTGCAGTGGCTCAAATTCTCAACGTTACTCAATTGGTGATTAGCAGGTTGTGGTCATGCCACTGTCTGACAGGCAATGTTAATGACAGACGGCCAGGTCGTCCAAGGGCGACAACTGCTAACCAGGATCGTTTCATCCGCACCACAACATTACCTAACTGCCATCAAAGTGCCTCAGAAATTGGACAGCAGCTGCACTGAGTGACAGATGTGCGGGTCATTGGTCAGACTGGGGGCGCGGTGGCTCAGTTGGTAGAGGTGCAGGCTGCAAGTCGAGAGGTCCTCGGTTCGAATCCCACCTGCGGCAACCGCGTTGTGTCCTTGGGCAAGACACTTCACCCCGATTGCCTACATGGGGGCACGATGACGCTGTGTACTGAGGCGTACTGCACGTCGATGGTGCGCATGTCTTCAACCAATCTAACCCTGCCTGTGCTGCGCTGCAGAGTTCAGAGTTACGATGTTGGAGAGCTGACAGCTGCTCGTCGTTTCTCGGTGGTTCTCTCCGGGTACTCCGGCTTCCTCCACCCGTAAAACTGTCACGGTCACGATTAGCCATTGTGCATAAGTATGTGACCTTAAACACCAATAAATAAATACATTGGTCAGACTATCCAAAATCGTCGACACAGCTGGAATTTGTATGTTCAACAACCTCGAATAATTACACGTTTGACTGAACGTCACATATTGCAGCAAGTCGTAATTGGTGTGGAGCACGACAATGCTGGGACAGTCATCGGTGGAGCAACGCCATGTTATCCGATGAATCGAGGTTCACTCTCAACTTCCATGACAGGCGAAACAGAATGTGGTGGCAGCAGAATGAACGATACCATGATGTAACCATTAGGCAGCATGATTGTTTTGGTGGTGGATCGGTTAGGTTGTATGGAGGCATAGCCATGACAAGCAGAACAGCTTTACGTCATTTGCTTGACGTCACAGCCGTCGATTCATTTTCCAAGATGACAATGCAATAGCACACAGGACCCGTGTCGCTACTGAGTTCCTCCAGAAGCAGAACATCACTACACTGCCTTGGCCAACACAAAGTACAGACCTTTCACCAATCGAGCATGTTTGGAATATGTTTGGATATGCAACTGGGAGTATGCCACGTGGACTGAATGTGGTAAATTCTCTGACTGACCATTCATGTCTTCTACAGCTCAGGGCGTGGAATGTGTGCTTGTCAGACACCCAACTATTGCTGAAATCATTCACCACATGTCACAGTGCAATGCCTCAACTGTCTTTTTGATGAAAATATAAATATATTTCTTCATATATCTCACTTTTATCAAATATCCCCTACTTATTTGAATAGTATATAATAAACTGACAGCTGTTGATTGCTGTCTTCAGTGTTTTTGTTCTTTAGCCATTAACCATCACCCATCCGTAAAAAGTATGGGGTCTTCTTCGATGTGCCCCTGTAATACATGGCCTGGCTTTGAAGGACAGATTTATTTGGGTTATAGCTTTAGAGTTACTTAGGGGGGAACATCTCATCCATTCTACCACCTTTTACAAACCAAACCATTGTGACTTGGTTCTACCTTGTTGTAAAAGGCATACCTTTGTTACGCAGTGCCGAAGGCAAGCATACAAGGGGTTGGTGGTGATTTTTAATTTACTATAAAACAGAGCTTTCTGGTGGCTTTTTGGTGATTCATTTGCATTATACGTTCTTGAAAGAAAAATGTAAAAGGAGGTTCGTTTGCACCCCCTCTCCCCCCTAAATGAAATGCTCTCTCTCTCTCTCCCTCCCTCCCTCCCTCCCTCCCTCTCTCTCTCTCTCTCTATCTCTCTCTCAATTAGATAGTTTGATGGGGTGGCACTGAAACTCGTAGGTTTGTGAGGCAGGAAGACAAAGGGGCACAGGATTGGGGCATCCATACATCACAGAGGTGGGATGAAGGTTGCAAGTCACAAGATGGTTCAAGAATTTTTTTCGTGGAGAGGGGAAGGTTAAATAACCTTGTCATATGCGATCTTTATGCCATCGGTTGTGTGGTGAATTTCACACCCGACTTATACATATATTTATGAATAAAGGTTTAGGCACGAAAGCCAATCTTTCAAAACCCACTGGCGCTGCTTTCTGCAAATCCCTTAAACCTGAAAATAATTGCTGGGTGAAAAACACGCTTCCGTGGTGGTTTAGTAGTATATTGTTAAACATAACATGAGTGACACTGATTATGTTGTTGAGACTCCTGATAGACTCAAAAATACTGTGCCATATACATGTAAATATGTTAAAAACATATTATGAGAGAGAATCAAACTCTCTACCAGTCTCAACAATAGATGAGGAGGAAAATCTGTGGAGGATATTTTTATACTGTACCAATGACCCAGACTTAGCTGGTGCTAACTCTTAAAATTATAGGGCCAAACACAAATTTTGCCCCCCCCCCCCCCCCAATCCCCAAAATTTGCATCAAAATCCAAAAAATATATGTCCTATGTGGTCCTCCATACTTTTATCCACTGAGCATGCTCAGTGTCAAGGAAGTCTGAAATTGGAGCCAAAATCCTCATTCTTTGTTTGACCCTAAAATCAGTAACATCTCACTGATATTGTGCTTATAAATCTCAGTTAAAATGATGCCAGACACAATATCATGAAAGAAATGGTGGATCGAAGGATGAAATAAGAGGATGAGAAGAAGAATCAGTGGAAGGATGTGTTCAGGGCTGTAACTTATAATTTTTATGCAAAATTATTTCATGTTCCCTAATTTCGGGGCATACATGTAGTCATGATGTTTACATTCTTGTTATGAAATTTTCACGGTTTGTTCAGTGTTTCCTCTCTCCCTTTCCTTTATACCCCCCTTGCTATTTTCGATGCTTTTGGCATAATTTTTGTAATTTTTTTTACTGAAATTTCTTGGGAGTTTTTAGCTTGGTAACAGAATGTTTATTCTGTTTCTCCCCATGGTTACGTCCTCACCCTAGGGGTGGTTAGGCGTACGGTCATGCAGGGTTTCCGCTAGACTGGCTGCAGGTCCGTTGACCGGACCTATTCCCCCCGCCGATCATACTATGATCAGTCAGAAAAGCTGGTGGTTAAAATGTCGAGTACAATGCTGTATCATAACGACACTCAGGATCCTTTGTTTCCAAGTAATATAGGCATAATTATGTTGTATACTATGCCTACTATTACTGGCGACAACCTGATACTTTATAACCCCCAGGCGAGAGTGGGAAACAAAGTTCAAATCCTAAACTTCGCCTATAAAATTGCGGACTCAAATTGTCGTGTTTGGTCCGAAATCACTGGTTTTTATTTCGAGCGATAAATGAGGTAATTGCACGTGCATGACGTCACATGTCCCCATCATGGTTCTTTTCGAATATTACCACGAGCGGTTGTAAATAAAGCTCGGTCACTGTCAGGATTCGTGGATTTTGTGTTGTTTTGGGTTTGTATTTTTAGCTCAACTTTGGCGAAGCCTAATTTGAGCTTATGCCATGGCCGTCGTCTGTCAGTCCATCAACAATTCAATACGGCTCGGGCTACAGGCTGTATTTATGAACCAATCTTTACGAAACTCCTTGGGTACCTTTGTTATGACCGTGGGACGAGAACGAGTGTTTTGGGTCCGATCCGAAAGTCAAGTTGGCCGCTGGCGGCCATTTTGTACAGACATAGGTGAAATCAAATTTTGGGGTTTTTTGGGGGGTTCAGTCAGACCCACTCTGCATCTGACTGTCACCCACCTTTACAATACTTTACCTATACATTTGTTACAGGCTACAGTCAGTATTTATGTACAGACCATTACAATACATTATATGTACCTTCGTTATCAGGTCATTACCTAGATGTTTGTCATTGCTGTGTCACATACTATACATGTACATGTCTTAACAAGTTGAGCTACAGTGTCATTGACACTTTCATTTTATTTAAATATATTTTTACTTTCAAATGGTAAATTACATTTGAATTCAATAAAAAAATTATTTTTTTTGTTTATAGATTTTATTGTTTAGGCCTAAAAAAAGTTTAAAAATCTGTTTCTCATTCCCTCCCACATGGTCCTTTTGGCTGCCACATGCTCTCTTTTAATAAACAATGCAAACTTTAAAAAGAAAAATTAAATGGTTTATGTCAGATATTTTTACCCAAGTTAATAAAATTGTTAAATATTGACCCTTGAGTGTAACAAGCCTTTGCAATGCTTTAGCACTCAAGGGATGAAGTACACCACTGCCCTTGCTATTCTGTAGATTATGAAGCCTAAAATATAAAACAAACCAAGAATAGGAATTTTTGATGGCAATGAAATAATTACAAAAATAAAAAAATGCCCGCCCACATGCAATTTTACAAAAAAATGGCCTGAGAACCAGAAGATCTACATTGTTGGGCTTTGTTTGCTGTTTTTTCCCAATGACAAGCTGAATAAGTATGAATGAAAGTAAAGTGGAGATGAGGTTCTCAATCAAAATTACTCTGAATTTATTAAAATCCTGAAAAAAATGTTAATGTTTCTTACTTCTTAATAATAATCCCTGCTACTGTTCGAATGAATCCACAGATTGTTCCAGTTAATATTTTTATACTCCCACCTGCTTGGAGGGGATGCATAGTATTCTTTGTGTCTGTCTGTTAGTCAGTCTGTCCATCCATCCCAAAGTTGTATCATACACCACACTCACACCTTTCAAGACAGCCATCTGACATTTTGCACAATGCAAAACTACATTCAGTATATTACCACGGTAGACAACAGACGAATCTGTATGTTTTTGTCACAGTTATTGTCCTTTATAAATTTAGAAAATTTCATGTGTTTTTTGATTGAGGGTACCTTCATGGTGTAATCACATCCTCCCACAGTTGTTAATGAAGAGAGTTGAAACTTTAGGATATGGTTACACATACCTTGAAGATATGCAACATCTATAAAGTTTGCAGAAAAAATATTATTGTATCAAAGCAGAATGTAGGTGAGTGGTTGGGCGTTAGCATCTCTCTTGTTACATATTCATGTTTAACCCTTTACCTAACATGAAAAGCAGACGACACTTGCAAATAAAATTCTTGAATAACTAATTTTTAGCTCAACTTTGACATAAGTCAAATTTGAGCTTATGGCATGGCCAGTCGTCAGTCTGTCTGTCAACAATTCAATACGGCTCGGGCTAGAGGCCGTATGTATGAACCGATCTTTACGAAACTTCTTGGGTACCTTTGTTATGACCGTGGGACGAGAACGAGTGTTTTAGGGTCCGATCCGAAATTCAGATTGGCCGCTGGCAGCCATTTTGTACAAAATTAGGTGCAATCAGATTTTTGCGCAGAACTTCCATATGAAAGCTCTGATTTGAATAATTTTTTGTATGAATGTTTAGTACCTTGGGATACATCATATATAATACTGTTTTTTTCTCGTGTGTAAATTATGCAAATTAGACTAACTTTGATGTTTTTTGGTGTTACTTTCAGCACTAAAAGTGTTAGAGGCCGTATATATGAAACGATCTTTATGGAACTTCTTGGGTACCTTTGGTATCACCGTGGGGCGAGAACGATTGGTTTTGGGTTCGGTCCGAAATTGAAGATGGCCGATGGCAGCCATTTTGTACAAAATTAGGTGCAATCAGATTTTTGCACAGAACTTCCATACGAAACCACTGATTTGAATAATTTTTTGTGTGAATGTTTAGCACCATGGGATACATCACATATAATACAGGTTTTTTTCTGGTGCAGACTGCAGAAATTATGCAAATTAGATGAACTTTGATTTTTTCAATGCTACTTACACGCAGTAAGTACACATGTCAATACGGCTCGGGCTAGAGTCTGTATTTATTAACCGATCTTCACGAAACGTCTTGGGTACCTTTGTTATCACCTTGGGACGAGAACAGGTGTTTCTGGGTGCGGTCTAAAATTCAAGATGGCTGCCTGTGGCCATTTTGTACTGAAATTAGGTCTAATCAGTTTTTTCTACACAACTTCTATATGGCTCAGGCTAGAGGCCGTATTTATGAACCGATCTTTACGAAACTTCTTGGGTACCTTTCTTATCACCGTGGGATGAGAACAAGTGTTTTTGGGTGTGGTCCAAAATTGAAGATGGCCACCAGCAGCCATTTTGTACCAAAATTAGTGCAATCAGTCTTTTGTACACAACTTCTGTATGAAAGTTCTGATTTGAAAAAATTTTTGTATGAATGTTTAGTAACATGGAATACATCACGTATAATACGTTTTTTTTTCTCGTGCAGAAATTATGCAAATTAGATGAACTTTGATTTATTCAGTGCTACTTGTACACTGCAAGTGCACCTGTCAATACGGCTTGGGCTAGAGGCTGTATTTATGAACCCATCTTCACAAAACTTCGATGGGTACCTTTGTTATCACGTTTGGACGAGAACGAGTGTTGCTGGGTGCAGTCCAGAATTCAAGATGGCTGCCGGTGTCCATTTTGTACCTGTATCGAAATTAGGTCCAATCAGTTTTTTGTCACAACTTCTATACAGCTTGTATTTATGAACTGATCTTCACGAAACTTCTTGGGTCCCTTTGTTTTCTCCTTGGGACAGGAACGAGTGTGTTTTGGGGTGCCTTTGTTATCACTGTGCTATGAGAACAAATATTTTGGGGTTCAGTCAGACCCACTCTGGGACTCAAAGATTTCTTTTCTAGTTTAGCATCTGACTGTCACCGACCTTTACAATACGTTACCTATACATTGTTACAGGCTACAGTCAGTATTTATGTACAGACCGTTACAATACTTTTTATGTACCTTTGTTATCAGGTCATTATCTAGATGTTTGTCATTGCTGTGTCAGATACTATACATGTACATGTCTTAACAAGTTGAGTTACAGTGTCATTGACACTTTCATTATGAAACCTCCGACCAGATGTATTGTGTGTCCCATGGGAATTTAGAGAATTGTAGGAGGAAAACATACCTATTTTCCACTTCAATTGTTCAGCATTTCAGCAACCAGAATGCCCCCAGAGGTCACCAGAGAGCACCTAAAAATAAAAATTTTCCTGGGGGAGACCCCCACTCTATAAGCACGTGCCTTTGGCATGTGTGGCAGATGCCTTTGGCGTCTGTGTTTCACTTTCTTTAAACTACCGGACCCACAAATTTTCCCCTAGCGGAAACCCTGGGTCATGCATCTACCATCCGCTGTACTGCAGTTTCTTCTCTGGAAGCTTCTGTTTTACATCGCATAGTGTTTAAAATTGGTTACTGATTTTGGGCCAGATTTCAGTGCCTGGAGTCTTGTTTCCGGTTTTTATTCACTTTTGTTTATGTTGACAACAGTTACTTCTAACAGTGATTACTTGTCTTCTAAGTTCTGTTCACAGCCAGATACATTAATATTGTCCATAAGTGTAGCATTAATTTTTAGATACGCTTTAAAAATTTTGTCCACACTTTGGGATCTATTTGGGCTCATCGTTCCCATTGAGAATATTTTTTGATTGTAATTGAGGAAGTCTTCCTCTGATTCTCATGTTCATTGTATTCTCTGGAGTCAGTGTACTCGCACTAATTCTTGCTCAGTGTGTGCCAATTCGGATGACAAACGTTGGAGACGTGTGTCACGGTATTTTATTAGTGGTGAGAGGTCCAGGCCGGTTCTCTTGCCACAGGGTCACTCTATTGTCTCAGTCTCTTTTTCAGAGGAACAAGAACAGGGTGATATTTCCGTGATGTCTTCAAAAGTGTGCTTCCGTCGTCGCAATGAAGAACTAGCGGCATAATGCTCAACGAAATGCGGCAAGTGCCTAAGAGTCCCCAAGTAGGATCGGCGGTCACTTGTCGCCCGCTAGCTCCCCCGGTGAAGCAATCATTCACAAAATGGTTGTGACGTCGAGTTCGTCTGTTGCGGTACAGGAGAGGAGAAGGGGTGTTGTGAGCACTATAATCTCGGATCACGCACACCTGGCGACGACAATCAGAGGATGGAACGGAGGAAGCCAGTCAGTCCAGTAGCTAGCTCGTCCAGGTCCACCCGGACCGCGAGAGAGGCCCCCTCTCTCTTACAACAACATCTGGGCCCAGATGTTGTTGTACGTTCATTTGTCAGTCGGAGCCTACGTCCACTCCTCCTGTTCGGGACGCTCCGTCGCATAGACAGTCCGGCGCAGCTTGTCTAATGGCTTCCTCTTCCACACAGCAGCACACTCGACTGCACCTTGGCTACGTGACCGCAGATATCCAGCCTGCTTCGCCATCCAGGGATTCCACGTCGACCAGGTCAGGCTATCCACTAGCCAAGGACACAAGGCCTTTCCAGTCGGGGCGTTCACACACTCAATGTCCCAGGAGCTTCCAGCAGCTAATTTACGTAAGACTGCGGCTTCACAGGCCTCTGTGACGGACTTGCTATCAGTGATAGCGCAATTCATTGCAGCATCCCAGCACCATCAGAAACTTTTCAGAACAGGATCTGTCTGAGGAAGCTTGGTCGGCTCGCTCCCCTGCAGAGCAGTAAGGGGCGACCGAGATTCTCGTGGTCCAGTCGGCTGGTGAAAGTGAATCAGCGGAGCTGGAATTTTCCCTTTCCGAACAACATAAGGTGGCCGTAGATTTCATCCGGCAACACCTTCCAGAAGTTGTTCCTACGGACCAAGGTGCTGCATTACCTGATAAGAGACCGAAAGTGTCACTGGACACAGATTTTTTTGGCCGGAATAAGGACATTGCGCCTGTCCAGTGAGTTTCCGTTCCAGTCCAGAAATGTCATGCAGACATCTGATCTTCTTATTGACGCTATATTCAAGCTAGCCTCTAAGACTGGCAATCCGGTTTCTTATCGTCGCTTGCTTTACAGCTGCCTTTCATCTGTTATAGAAATAGAACTGAGATGGCAGGACAGGGCATGCCGAGAGTTCCTCTGTGTTTAGACGGCCAGGCAGATGACTTGGAAGTTGTCATAGCCGGCGTCTATGTCGTTTCTTTTCAGTGCGCTGGAGACGACAATCTCGTCTAACAATCAGTTTAGATGCATTATCTTACGCAGATCACCTTACCAGAGCGTTATCACTACGTCTCGATGGGAAAGAATTCCAGGATATTTAAACTTCCTTGAGAGTTCTTTCGAGGGCCATAGCATATTCCACGTATAACTCCGCCCTTTCAGTGGCAATCTGGAGTTACTTTGACGTGATGCTGCCCTGGCTGCATCCACAGGAGTGGATAATAAGGTGAAAAACTCTCTTCGAGTCGCTCCGGTCTCCGGAGAGCTTCTCTTTGACGGTAAGCTTTCTATAATCTATCAACAGATTACTAGGAAAGCTTCGGACTCTCTGCCTTTTAATTCCGCTTCGCGAAAGTCGGACTCAGCAGAGGGGAGTAAGGCAGACACTTATGGGCTGAGTATGTCCAAGGGAAGTTCCTATAGAGGATCTAAGAAAGACTCTACGTCTTACTCCAGAGACCGTTAGAGTAGTGACTCAGGTAGGGGTTGTATGCTGGCCAAGACAACCGGTCAGGCACCCCTAGGTCGACTGGGCGAGGTGTGTGTCGTGGAGGATGTAGTTTCGCCTCCCGCAGGCCTCGAAGGTCCAGGAGGTGATGGCCTAAACCTCTATTGCGTTCCAGTGGATGGAAGGCTGTCAAGATTCTTATCCAATTGGTTGTCAATTATGGACGAACCATGGATGCAGTGGGTCATTTCCAAAGGTCTAAAACGGTCTTTCTAGGAAAACTTTGTTAACTCGACCTCCACATTGGACTCAGCTTCCGTCAAACCTTCAGAAAACAGATTTGCTTCTATCAGAAGTCCAATCTCTTCTGGAGAAGAATGTGATACAGGTCGTAGAAAACCAGGAATCTCCAGGTTTTTACAGTCATCTGTTCCTGGTTCCAAAACCAGACAGCTCGTTTCGTCCAGTCTTAGATCTGAGCTGGATAAACAAGCTGGTCGTGGTTCCAAAATTTTATATGGAGACCATCCGATTGGTCAGAGCGAGCATTTGAGTGATCGATTATGCTGCGAGCACAGATCTCAAGTATGCGTACTTTCACGTCATGGTACATCCGGCATTCAGAAAGTATCTTCGCTTCGCTGTCCTAGGGGTTGTTTTTCAGTTCTGAGCTATGTGCTTTGGTCTGAATCTAGCGATATAGTCTGGTGGCAGGGACCGATAAGCGTGCTCTGCTGTCCGTACAAAGTTTTTTTTTCTGTTTCTATACCTCTGACTTGTGCTCTTTAAAAATATTGATGATGCCACTCTGTCATCCTTGGGCAATCGGCACAATATGCAAATTAAGGCCGCCATTACTGAAAATCTTGTTTTTGCCAATATCTTAGTAACTACACATGGTACCCAAATAATTTTGGTGTCTATCCCCATGTTTTGAGGGGTAATGAATCAGGTTAAGTCATTTCAAAAAAGATTACTCCAATATTTGTTGCCAAAGTTTTCTAACAACTTGGAGACTAAGGTTCGGCGGCTGATGTCTCTTCCACCATTGGACTGGTATAGGTCGTATAACTTGATGGAATTCCACACTCGCGATGATTCTACTCTCACTGCACTCCCTCAAAACATGGGGATAGGCACCAAAATTATTTGTGAACCATGTGTTGTGAGTACAAGATTTTCAGTAATGGCGGCCTTAATTTGCATATTGTGCCGATTGCCCAAGGATGACAGAGTGGCATCATTCAGATTCTTAAAGAGCACATCTTGGAGGTATAGAAACAGTAAAAAACTTTGTACGGACTGTATTGCAAGGTTCTCCAAAAATCTGGGGTTTGGCAACCAGACTTTGGCAACCAGACTACTCCTCAAACAAGTCACATTCAACAACATTGTCACAGTCATCAACCCATTGGGTGTGCTCATTCACGCAGTGTGCTTCTCCGTGACATCCACAAAACATTGTGCTTGACAAGTGAGCTGTATAACATCCACACATTGCTGTCGAACAGGGTGTATCCGTAGCACAACCACATCTTACCATTTCCAGTACCTCCGGTGGAGCAACACTAACGTTTGATTGCAATGTTACTTCTAGTGTGTTCGTCACATTCCCATCCGAGCTCGACAGGATCTAATGCTGGAGGTTCTGAGTTGAGAGCTGATTTCCAAATGGCAGTCTGAATGTGCGCCTGCTTCACATTCTTTTCGAATGCCTCCTTAGAAGGTGGGAGTGATTTGAGCTCTGGAGCCTTTAACAGATTTTTTCTACCCATCCTTCATGACCAGACTTCTCCACAGACCTCGGACATGTTCGATGTCACCAAGCTTTTGACCCCGTGGCAGGCAGCCATAAATGATTCCGCTTCTTCAATGATGTCACCTATGTTCTCAGAGAATACGCCCACTTTGTGCAGTTCTACACCACTCTTAAGGACTTTGATGACATGTTTTTTAAATGATGTCGGTTCTTCAATGATGTCACCTATGTCCTCAGATAATACGCCCACTTTGTGCAGTTCTACACCACTCTTAAGGACTTTGATGACAGTGTTTTTTCCTACTCCGTAGCACTGAGCTACAGTGTCGCAGCCTGAGAGGGCATGAACGGCTGGCAGTTGTGAAAGCAAGTGTCCATGTTCATTTGCAGTTGCTCCAATGTCTATAGTAGTTCTTTCAGCACTTGGTCCTTCCATTGTAAGATGACAAGTCAGGTTCAACTTTGTGTAGAAGTGCAGCAGAAGGACGAAAACGTCTGTGTCCTCACATGCGATGTTGATTCTTTTCATGCCACTTTCATCTGCCTTAACCATCTGCTGTATGATTATTACATCCGCTTCTTCATGGCAAGTCATGAGATCTTCTCTGCGGGATACAATGCCATCCTGAAAAAGTCAGTAAAGGTAATGACCAGACTGTGTTCATTTGGCTCGTCCTGTGCTTTCTGGATCAAATTCTGACATATCAGATCTATGACCTGTACCTTATTCTCAGTTACTGTAAGGACAACCTTCTGAGGTGGCAATGGAGTATGCAACTGCAGTTTGTGTTGTCGGCTCGCTTCGGCACCAGCTCGAGCTACCCGCGTTCCACTTTTAATGCTAAAGTCGAAGTAGCGATCAAAGATCAGGTATGTGTCCTGGCTAGCCACCCTTTTTCATCACATTCCTTGTGAAGCCGTTGACAAAATCTGCCACAGTTCCTTGATTTTTTTTATTTTTTTTTTATTAGGGTTTAACGACACATTAACAGCCAGGGTCATATCATGTCGGTGACAGTTTCACGGGTGGAGGAAGCCGGAGTACCCGGAGAGAACCACCGAGCAACGACGAGCAGCTGTCAGCTAGTTCCTTGATTAGGCCAATTTATAACCCAAAGGATAGCACAGCCATCCAGTATTTCTACCTCTGATTTCTCAACCAATCGCTGTGAAACAGTCACCTGCAGCCTCTTCTTCAGCGTGGATTTCGTAATTTCGATTCTCATTTTGCCTCCATCATCAAACATGGAGGTAGGCACAGGAGACAGTTCATGCGCAAGGACAGTTTTGATATCAATGTCTCTAGAATGTTGCAACCCTAGTATCAGTGAGTAGATGAGATTCATGTCATACACATTATTGTTCCCAACCTTTACTGCCTTTCTCTTCACTGCCATGGTCACCACCAACTTAGATAAGGATGCATTAAATCCGCCAAGCCAGCTTTTTTCAAATGATACAAGTTGACTGTTCCCAATATCCTCTGCGTTATGTACATTCACTGTTGCAGGTGCAATCCGACCAGTAACGACATTAATCAAACCAGCCGGATGAGAAGTTGGATCCAGGGGATCGATGCAAGTCAGAAGTTTATCTCGTATCTTGTCTCTGTCCTTGGCGTCCGAAGTGATGCGTGATGGCCTCTCTTTATGACTCGTCACCTCTCTCTCTACAGTGTCATCCGACATGTCCGCGATATCTTGAACGATCATGCTGCAGGTATGCATACTGTATGCCCATCGTTTTAGGGTTTCAGGCTTTAGGGTAATGCCTATGATTCCATTTGGGCCATGCCCGTATTGCATGAAGGTTGTTTCTATCCACATGTCGGACCAGATCCCATTCCATAGTCCCGGCTCATGAAACACTGAAGTACTTCAGGTGGGAGACGCTCCATTGCCCTCAGGTAGTACAACCCGTATCTCGCGTAGTTGAAGTGAGCAGAGGCAAAAAAGTATGGCATCATTTGCTCTACTGCCCAGAGGTGGAGTGGCTAGTTTGCCTCTCGTTCCACCCGCATGGAGATCATCATGATGAAGACAGGCTTTATCAGGTTCTGAACCCAGAGGCTTGTTGTGATGCTTCGTAAGGAGATGTTTTTAAGCACTCCAAGCATCTCCTCGTGACTTTCACATCCTTCCAGATGTGCACGCAACAGTTCTGTCACTAACCGAAGGGCTCTAATGTTCTGTGGGAACTTCTTCCCTGACAGCATGTGTGCCACACCTCCAAAACATGATTTCAGGATATCCTCAAGTCCACTGTCTGCCATCAATACGCCAATGCAGCCAATAAAACTCATGAGCATGTGCATGCCCTCGAGCTTTGGTATGAAATCCGAGAATCTCTCTGGGGAAACCCATTTCACATTGACTGCAACTCTGTAGAGCTGCTGATCATTTGTCAGAATAGTAATGTCCTGTCCACATTCCTTCGTTAGACGTTGAACCTCGGTTATGGCTGTCAGCATGGAGTCTGGGTAGGCTGGATTCATATCAATCAATGGCAGATACACAGCCTTTGTCACTGGTTTCACGCTCTGCCCTTGCTTTCTACACAACTTGGTAGTTGAAGCCACCAAACTCGATAGGGTTTGTGTTTATGGCAACAGACTTAAAGAACTCGAAGTCTAAATGGCGAGCCCTTGGTGCGCCATTACTCGAAGCGGTAAGACGGAACAATTCACTTCACTTGAAGGCATGTCTGGCTTCTTTGGACCATAGTATCTCTGGACGGGGGTATCTTCGATAATCGGTTCTTTCATCTCATCCTTTCTTATGCGGCAAAAGGTCTGGCAATTGGCATCATCTTTACCATGTTTATCTACAAACGTTAGTAGCAGTGCGAGAGAGTGCGTGGAAAGGAGCCCATTCAAAGATGAAATCTGTGCATCGAAATTGTCAGAGACAAGCTGAACAAGTCTGTCTTTGGTAAGGCTTCCACGTTTACACGTGTAAACGTGAACGTTTTGTTTATGGGCATTAAACGTTTACAGTTCTGGTAAACGTGTACACGGAATGAAGTTTTAATAGAGTAATTTCAAAATTGCAGATTAATGCAGAAAGTCAAAGAAACAAAAAAAAAAAATTTCCAACTTTGCAATGCAATATTTTGATAATGCTTCAGAAAAACTGTGTACTGGTTCCGTCTGGCGCCACCGCCACAGTAACTGAACAAAATCATCTTCAAATCATGTGATATCATATGTGACACAGTCACGTGAGCCACATGGCACGTGCTTATCTTTGGTGTTTCCTTCGAAACATGTGTGGGATGTTTTAGTTTATTCGGATTTACATGTATATTCCCAAAGTGAATTGTTCTTGATGATTTCGTTCACCTGACATGGATTATTAATTTTATTATTCACACATGGGATGATCTTAGGATCAATTTATGGAGTTTGACAGACAGACTGGCACTTGCGGTGTTTGAAAATTTGGATTCCCCTGCATGGTTTGTAGACTTTGTTTATTTTTGCGACATTGCATTCCACTCTCAAGTCCAGTATTGTCATTATTGTGCGCCATGGCAACACGCTCCAACATTATTGTTTGAAAAAACACAAGAAATTTCTCCCCGAACCCACCAGAATGAGCTCAGTGACCCCCATAAATTTCAAAATTTACCTGGTGGAGAATCCCCAGACACCCCCCCCCAATCTGGTGAGCAACCTTTTCCAGTCCAATCTCAACATCATCTTCATCAATGCTCGGCACTAGTCTCAACAAACTTGATGCTTTATTCGAAACAGGAGAAGACTGGCAACACCTGTGCCACTCAGCACAAGAAGATCCGATCCAAAGCATTCTAACAACTTGGAGACTAAGGTTCGGCGGCTAATGTTTCTTCCACCATTGGACTGGTATAGGTGGTATAACTCTATGGAATTCCACACTCGCAATGATTCTGCTCTCACTGCACTGGCTGTCGTTTCAAAAACCACATCCACCTCCTCTTGGCTACTACTACATGCTGCTGAAACTGACTTCACTGACCGAGGTGAACAAAACTTCTTGTAACAGCCTATGTGGTACCTACCATCTGCTGCAGTCAGATCACTCACCGCCCCAGCCAAACATGTCTCTACCTCGCGTCCCCAGTAGTCGTGATGAGATCTACAGACATCAAGAAGGCTTTCCTTAAAAGTCTTTCTCTCCTCACCACGGTCCGTTGTCCTACAAAGAACAACCCTGCGTGAACAATCCGGATGCTTAGGAGCAATGTCAAGGCATTCTACACACAGAAAAGGCAATGTTGCCTGAAGTTGAAAGTTGTTGATCCTGATCGACGCAAACGTTTTACTGCATATGTCTCTTCAGGACCTTTTGATGCACTCAGTTTATTCAAGTGTCTCTTGATGTGAGATTTTGATGTATACGTGGATACACAATCTCTATGACAAAGCACCTCTAAATGTTTGTCTGCCAACAGTCTAGCTGCTTCAAGATCTTCATGGAGATCAGCAAATCTCTGTTTATTTGATTTAATGATAGTCTGTATCCTATTAGTCCCCGCGACGCTAAGTTCCTTCTTGCTGCATCTTTCAGCTCTACCTGGAAGAGAAGAAATACACTGAAGCTGATGTTTGCATATTTTGCATAACACATTAGTGTGATCAATACTGAAATGGTTTAGTCTGATTACCTACCCCTCAAAACATGGGGATAGACACCAAAATTATTTTGATACCATGTGTAGTTACTAAGATATTGACAAAAACAAGATTTTCAGTAATGGCGACCTTAGTTTGCATATTGTGCCGATTGCCCAAGGATGACAGTGTGACATCATTCAGTTTCTTAAAGAGCACATCTCGGAGGTATAGAAACAGCAAAAAAACTTTGTACGGACTGTATTGCAAGGTTCTCCAAAAATCTGGGGTTTGGCAACCAGACTAATGTGGGCTTTCACTCAGATAATGAACTCATTAATGACTCATTTCCGAGCTCATTCATCTGTGGTACGTCGGCCTACCTGGACGACATTCTTCAGAGGTACAGCAACGAGTTAATGCTTCAGAATGATGTTCAGTATCTGCTTCAGCTGCTCCGACGTCTCGGTTTCATAGTGTACAAAAAGAAGTCGGATCTGGTGCCGTCCAAGTCATTCACCCACTGGGGAATGAGCTTTGAGATGCACAACAATTTCGTTCATCTGCCGTTAACCAGAGCGAATTAATCAGTTGTTATGCTCGCTTTTGTCTTCACTCAGATGTAGTAACAGCGAGAGAATTCATGCGACTGATAGGTTTGTGCGGAGCCGCCACAGATCTAATTCCGATGGGGTGGCTACGCACTTGGCCACTCCAAATATTTTTGACTCAGAATTGGAGTGTGAAGATTCATTCGCTCGAAACGAACATCGTCTTATCGGATCAAGTGAAACAAGAGATTCAGACATGGGCAGATATTCAGTGGTTAACTCAGGGAGTTCCACTGCAATTGCTGGATCTGAGTTTTACGATTATGACGGATGCCAGTCAAACAGGTTGGGGTGCAACATTGAGCCCAACAGATTCGAGGTGCCAGGGTCTTTGAGATCCACAGTTCCTAAACAAGCACATAAACATCAAAGAGATGATGTAAATTTGGCTTGCGTCACGTCATTGGATGAACATTATTCAGAATACACATGTTCAAATTCTGTCTGACAATTCGACAGTGGTAGTGTATATTCAGAACCATGGAGGCACTCATTCCATTCCGTTCTTGAACTTAACGGAATAAATCCTTCTGCTTGTCCTAGAGCATCAAGTTCTCCTGTCAGTCCGTCATATTCCGGGTCGTCTGGACGTTCTAGCAGATCCCTTTCTCGGAAAGGTTGTATGTTGCCGTCAGAATGGACTCTCAACAAATGTGTATTCAATCAGATTTGCTACGAATGGGAGCGTCCTATGATAGACTTATTTGCGACGCATCTCAACAATCAGTTGCAGACGTATGTGTCACCATGCCCAGATCCTCGAGCATTTGCAGTAGACGCCTAATATAAGCAATCTCACTGCAAGATTCTGTTGGTAGCATCTCTGTCACCCCAGAGACCATGGATATATCTACTCAGGTGTCTGTTGTGGGACATGCCGCGGAAGCTTCCTCCACAGGAGGATCTTCTTTCGCAGGGGAAATCGCGCACACTGCATCACAACCCGCAAGGTCTCAATCTTCACGTATTTCCGTTGTGCGGTCCTTCTTGCATGGCAAGCATTTACAGGACGTGCAGTGGACGCAATTTCTAACTGTAGGAGGACCTCCTCTTCGCTAAATTATGCTGCTAAGTGGAAAGTTTTCTCATGCTGGTGTAGGGATCATTCTGTTGATATTTATGATCCCTACATTCCAGACATTACTAATTTTCTGGCCTACTTGTTTGACGAGATCAAACTGCAGCCAGTTGCTATTAAGGGTTATAGGTCTATGCTATCAGATACCTATGCCCATCACAGGCCTCGAAATGTTGGAAAATTTTCCACCTGTCACAGGCGACAGGTAAATATATTTTCTACCTGTCACCTCCATAAAACTACCTGAACAAAAGGTATCTGACAGTGGAAGCCCACCGTGCGAGCGACGTAGATGCGAAGGCACGAAGCTGTGAGCACCAAAGGTGCGAAGCATTTGGCCGGGGGTCTGGGTCCTCCCCCAGAAAATTTTGAAAAATTGTTGTGCTCTCATGCATTTTCCTGTGTACTGGCAATGGTTGTAAGGCTAATTTTCGGTTCCATTTCATGTGAATTTTTTTGTGGGGAAACATTTTTAATGTGAATAATTTTCAATATGCTCCCACCCCACGCACACACTGTAATGGCGTAATTCCACCTAAGACATTGATCGTCGTTTCTATCACGTCTTTAAAACATGTGACCATTTTGAACCATAGGATTACACCGTACCAATCTTTTTCAGCATGTATGTAAATTTTAATAAAAGTTTACCTTGTTTCTTCCCAAGTGTTTTGTGTTCTTCCTAGCCCTGTTCTTCCTTCCAAAATTGTAATTCTTTTGAGATCACGCCGAAATACAACTTTTTGATGTTCCGACGAGCTGTTCAATTGACACAACTAGAAGAACCAGAAAGCACTGGCAGGTATATGTGACTGATGCAAAATACATCATTCACTGACTCACCCATTATTTGTGAACAGATAGGCCTATTATTTCTTTACGGCAGGTAAGAGAAGGTGGGAGGAGGTAGCGACTAGCTGAGGGAGAGGTTGTTTACATGTGTTATTTTTAGTCCCCTACCGGCATCGCCGGAGGGGACTATAGGTTTGCACTCTGTCTATCCGACAGTCTGTCCATCTGTCAGTCTGTCCATCTGTCAGTCTGTCAGTCACACTTTAGTTTTCCGGAGTTTTTTTTGGAAACGCTTCAACGGAATGATTTCACTTTTGGTAAACTACTATAGAACGATGACTTACAGATCAAGTTTGAGTTTCATGCTGATTGCATTATTCTTGTGTGAGTTATGGCCCTTGGAAAGATGGAAAAGTGCCAAAATATCGGTTTTTCGGGAGTATTTTTGGAAATGCTTCAACGGAATGATTTCATTTTTGGTAAACTACTATAGAACGTTGACTTACAGATCAAGTTCGAGTTTCATGCTGATTGCATTATTCTTGTGTGAGTTATGGCCCTTGGAAATATGGAAAAGCGCCAAAATATCAGTTTTCCGGACTTTTTTGGGAAACGCTTCAACGGAATGATTTCATTTTTGGTAACCTACTATAGAACGAAGACTTACAGATAAAGTTTGAGTTTCATGCTGATTGCATTATTCTTGTGTGAGTTATGTCCCTTGGAAATATGGAAAAGTTCCAAAATATCAGTTTTCCAGACTTTTTATGGAAAAGCCTCAACGGAATGATTTCAATTTTGGTAACCAACTATAGAACGATGACTTACAGATCAAGTTTCATTTACACTCTGTCCATTAACCGTCAGTCTGTCAGTCAGTCTGTCGGTCATACTTTAGTTTTCTGGACTTTTTTTGGAAACGCTTCAACAGAATGATTTCATTTTTGGTAACCTACTATAGAACGATGACTTACAGATCAAGTTTCATTTGCACTCTGTCCATCCGTCAGTCTGTCAGTCATACTTTAGTTTTCCGGACTTTTTCAACGGAATGATTTCATTCTTGGTAACCTACTATAGAACAATGACTTACAGTTCAAGTTTGAGTTTCATGCTGATTGCATTATTCTTGTGTGAGTTATGGCCCTTGGAAATATGGAAAAGTGCCAAAATATCAGTTTTCTGGACTTTCTTTTGGAAATGCTTCAACGGAATTCATGCTGATAACATATAGGTTATAACATTTGTATAATTATTAAAGCTCATTAGTCTGGTAGGGGACATTGTATTGCTTCAGCGATACATGCGCTCTTGTTTTATCAAGTGTTGAAAATTAGTGGCATATTTGTGAACAGGCATTATTTCTTCACAGGAGGGGGGGGGGGGGGGATTTTAGGTGAGGAGGGGCAGGGTTGATTTTATTCAACATGTTATAAAAATCTTAGAAACACTCTTATTGTTATAAAAATAATTATCTCATTGAATGGCTGGCACAAAGTGTCAGAAAAAAACTTATTCCCAGGACAATAAAAGTTGTGAACGAAGTCAAATTGGCCTTTCCTACATTGGGTCCTTTGGGGTTTTCTTTGACACTCAATAAATTTTGAATACTCAAATTACTGTACAAAATTTGGGAATAAAATATCCGTAGCCTATAATTTATATGGATATTTTTCGAATTTCAAAATTTTTGTACAGTAATTTGGTATAAAATGGAAATTACACATAATTTGGAAAAATGAATGCTATTCAAAGTGCCATCAAATATTGTATGTCATAATTTGTCGTAATATGGCTCTTACTGTCTTACGTACTTCTTTATTTATTTGGGAACCTGAGCTATTAAGAATTTCTGGAAGTACATTGAAAAACGCCATGAATGGATGAACGGTTTACATGCCAACATGTGCGAGATGATTCTTGGCATTTCTTCGTCTGTTTGGCTTGTAAATACAATGACAGAACGAATTTCATAGTTGGATGTAATCGAGGATGTCCGGCTGCAAACACGTCGGTGGAACCGTGGAAAACAGACTGGCCGCCACCATTTGTGATTTTTCAACTGCAGATTTGATGAAGGCAAACACGCGAAGGTTGGTTGGAGGGTGGGGGGGGAGGGTCAACACAGCTATGAAATGAGAATTTTGTTTAACTTGTCCTAAAACAGTTACATGTAATACCGTACACATGTCTGCATCACGAATAATTTCATCGACCACAGACAAATTTTCTGTTTCAAAATGAGGGAAATCCCATGGTAGGCTTGCCATTAGGGCCTACTCGAAGTGAAAATAAAAACAAAACTTATGACCCCTCAGGCTCATTGGAATGAGTTTGTTGGGCTCATTCCAAATTTTTCTTCTGAATCGTAGCTTGAATAACCGCACATTAGAATTTCCAATTAGTGGTCATTTAAGCTATGGTTTGGAAGGCAGTTGAACAAAATTTGAATGGCGACTTTTGTATAGGCCTATCATTCACGTGGGCATTTGGTAAAGGACACATAGGCATATGATATGGAGTAATGGGGCCCATTGGAGGGGGGGGTGGAATCTGTTACCCTACATATATTATAATTATGCCGACATCATCGAGGCGCAAAATGCCGAGGTGGGTGTAGGAGAGCCCCCCATGCCGCCCCCCCCCCCCACTCCCCATCAAACTACTGAGCTTTCTTACCTACCGTATAATTGGGGAGAAAAGCAGTCAGTTTTTGGAATGTACCTGTTCGTACAGGCTACCCAAACTTGCCCCACAAAAATATTTCAGTGCCCAAAGATTTGATTTTTCCCCGGTTTATTTGGGTGGGGGGTGGGGGGGGGAGGTGGCATAACCCTCTCCTCCGGTCTACACGCTTATGGAAAAGCAGGGTAATTGGGGGATCGGTATCCCCAGCCTTTTTGGTAGGGGACTAAGGGGAGGGAGTAAGAACAATGATAGTTGGAAGATCGTTGTGGGGGTTTCGAGTTCCACCCTTGTGAGTCGTGACTCCTGACCTTGTCCAAACCTGGACCCTCAGATCGTTACTCCATTCTCCAGCCTCCCCGAAGGCAAGTGAGAGGATGGAGTAGCGAACGAAAGGTCCTATTTAGGACTAGGTTTCAGTGCGCTATAAGATCAAAGCTGTGGCATTTGCAGCGTGTGTTTAATATACTTGGGACATTTTGAGGCTCTTGGGGCAATGTCCTTTTTGTGTGTGTGTGTGTGTTTGGGGGGGGGGGGGGGTGTAACTTATAATGATTGAGGAATGAGGAAGGTACATTATGGTGGGGGGGGGGGCGCTATGCTGCTTATGATGGCAAAGATGGCTGTCAATGATTTTTTTCTTGTCTCTTTTTAATTTTTTTTTTCTCTCAACAGTTTAGCGTCAAAACGCATCATTTTGAACAAAACACTTGTGACCTGTCTATATCAAATAATCAACTGGAACAAGGGGTCTGGAACTTAGTTACATATTAGTGACATGACTGACATCACTTATTGTAATGCTGTCATTTGACTTGATTTCATCAGCTTTTGACAGTTTTGATGGGCTGGTCACTCTTGGTCTTGGGCCATACTGCTCAACGAATCGTCTTTTCTTCTTCGTGTTATTTGTCCACAGTTCAATAGCTGGCATGGGATCAAAGGTGAATATATTATCCGGGGAAAGAGCCAAGCACATCAGATCATTCAGGGTATCAACTTTCTAGGCACACCTCCAGTCTGATTTTATTTGATTCATGAGGCTAAAACCTCTTTCAACTATGGCAGTGGAATACATAAGAACAAGTAAGATCTTTATCAAACACGACATTATTTTTCAACTCTTCAGAGTCATTTTTCTGTCTCAGAATTCTGGGCCAGAACTGTTTGATAGATTTTGCCTCCTTGTGGGTGGTTGGTTGCAAGCACTCTACAACAGTGCTGCCAAAGGATTTTGCGTTCGTCCTCAACTTTTGAAGGCTCATATCCATGAAGCTCCATCAGATTTCCAAAATGGTCAGTAATTGCCCTGATCTCCTGTTTCCCATATTCATCTAGATTGTCTGAGACTGATTCTGGCATCCTCGATAGATCAAACACTGCAAACATTGTCGTGAGTGTATGTTCTTCTACTTCACCGAACCGATCTTCAAGTGATTTGTTCAATTGTTTGAGGAACTTTATGCTATTAGAGAGAACTAAGTTTTGCTTATTGCCTCTTGTGGGCTTAGTTTTGATCACGGCATCTTTGTAGGACAGTTCAGAACCATTCATTATTATTTCCTGCTCCATAAATTCTTTAATTTTTTCTTCTGGGTCAAACTCAGTCAGTTGTCTTTTGGTTTTCATAATCATGTTGATCAAGGTGTCAATACTAGAATCGTCTGACTGTAAGACACAACTCAGCGACGTGAATATCCCAAGGAGTGGCTTCATTATGGCAAACATGAAAATCAAAATGTCCAAGTTGGTGAGTTTCTCCATCAAACCAAGGGCCTTCGCCCTAGTTTCAGTTCTCTGACTATTATCCTTGCTACAAGAAAGCAGTTGAGGTACATTAGCAGTGAAATTGCGTTCGACTGCTTTTATGGTTCGTTCACGGTGACTCGACTATCTTGTCCCAATTGTGCTCGGGTGCGAAAGTAATTTTGCACCTAATGTGTCAGCACACTCCTCTAAGCATCTTGTTTGCAGTGCACTCCTGCTATAGAATGTGTGCAGTCCATCCAAAAGCTTCTGCACCTCATCTTCCAAGGAGAGACCCTTCAGCGCATCCTTATATACCAGTTCTAACCTATGATTCGCACAGTGGAAACTTAGTAGATGAGGGATCTTTTCCCTAATAAAAGAGCACATATTTTTCATGACAGTCAGACCATCTGTCGAAAGTTGAACACACCGTTTTTCTACATCAATCTCGTGTTTGGAAAAAACTTCAAAGAACTGTTTTGAGAGATTCTCGGCATTAGCCCTTTCTAAAATTTGTTCCAGGCACAAAAACTCAATCTTTGGTTGGAAGTTTTTGTCAAGATATGATATTGTCAAGTCATTGACTCTTTCATTTTAATGAGATAATATACTAAATGGATTGAGGATTGTTTCGCTCCAAATGGGCTTGATGAGAGAGAAAAAGGTTAGCACTGTCGTCATTGCAAATCTTTTAGTGTACTGTAACCTGATACCAATATCGATACCGAAACCGAGGTATTTTCCCCGAAGATATCAATATCGAATACTGAATTTCAATATTGCCCAGGTCTACCATTGGTCATGCGAAATGATAAATTTAACCGCCATTTTACGAGTGTTTTCAAATCAGCTGACAAAACTCCACTGGTATTTTCTATGATGCCGGTGCCTATAAATTAGCTTCCTTGATGTGCACCAGTCATTCTTCGGAATCATGTTCCACAAATTTTTTCGTTCGGGTGTGTCAATAAATTGAAAATTGCGAAGTGGAATTCGAATCATGAACTGCAAGAGCATGTCTCAATCACGGATGTATTTATTTTTCATTGCCAACCTTGAGTTGGTGCACTCCTTAATCTCATCACATCTGGATTATTCAAAACAGCTTACTCATTGGCCTTCTGCAGTCACAAATAGCTAAACTGCAGAGGATACAAAACACAGCAGCACGCATTGTTAGTGGAACTAAATGACGGAAACATATTACCCCAGTTCTCATTAAATTACATTGGCTTCCTGTAAAACAACGAGTAGATTTAAAAATTTTGGTAAATGTCTTCAAATGCATTCATAAATTAGCTCTGGTTGTTTACTTGGAAGAACTCTTTCTGGTGAAAAGACCTGAGCGAGACTTGCGTTCTTCCAATCAAATCAGACTAAATCTTCCATTCTCAAGGTCTGCGCTTGCCAATCTGAGAGCCTTTTCTTATGTTGGGGCCCATCTGTGGAATTCTCTTCCGAGTAATGTACAATTTGCAGAAAACTTGGACCAATTCAAGAAGAGTCTCAACTGCTATCTTTTCAAAGATGCTTTTCAATGAACTACTGTCAGGTTGAAAACCTTACTTTTGTTGCAGGTGCTCACATAGATGTGTTTAAGCGTTTGAGAGCACATCTGTGGTTCAATGCTATATAAAATTTAATTATTATTATTATCAACCTAGGGTACTCTAGCTTTTTATGTATTTGGTAAGGTTAGTTGTCGCTATCATCAGATAACTACTCACCTGTTTTCGTCGTAACTACCAGTGCCTGTGACTAAAATTGTCTTTATTCTAAAACTGAAAAGCAGAAGGGTGTGGTCCACTTGGTAACTCACATTTGTAAAGTTAGGGATGGGCTTATGCTAAAGTATGAACTCAGACACGAGTAACCAGGCAGTGCAGCATGTAATAGAAATTGGGGAGAGGGGGAGGGGGCTGAAGTTGAAATTGCTAATAAATTTTCCAGAACAGCGATAAAAACTGCTAATCAAATTTTTAAAAACAAAAAATACCCTGGATAGTGCTGTGTAGTATACTGATTTTTCGGTACAGTTTCGGTATTACAGCGATATACAACTTGCGAAGTACTGCCAATACTAAACAAACAAATATACTCGGCGGGAACTTCCAAGTGCCAATAGCAAGGAACATTTCTCATCAGAAAAAAACTTGATTAATTATCAGTTCAATAGTACCTTGTGAAGATGTGAAGAAAAAGAAATTTAGTGAAGTCACCATCAAAGCTAAAAAAAAAAAAAAAATCCACCAGACAACAGACAAAATGTTTCAAGTCAATTGATGGAATAGTTATAGTAGTGAGTGGACATGCTTCGGTTTCTAATATTTTGGATTCAAATGTTGGACTTTTAATGGATTACATTCAAACAAAAAGGTAAGAAATTATTTTTTTCTACAAAATAGACAAAATTTTGATAAAAAATCGTTAAAGAAAATATTTTCGCCATAAAGTTTATAAAATTTTGATAAAAAATCATTAAAATATATTCAAATAACTTTTCTAAATAAATGAACAAAATATAAAGTTCAGAAAATTCAACTCAACACTTTGCCTACTACCAGGGCCGTATCTTCCCAGGGCCGAATTTTCCCTGACCTGGTAATACTGCCTGTGGTTAGTGCTTCTCGCCAATTTTTTTTTTATGGCATTTCTTTCAATTCAGCATTGCAATTTTAAGTTGCAGATACTTTTAACAACTGATCATTTTATTAAAATACAAGCCCCCAAAATTTAATACCCAATCATCTGCTGTATATTCTTTTGAATAAATAATTTATGCTGCACACCAGCACACACTGGAAAGACATCATTGATCTAAATTTTAGGACACAAAAACAATGTATGGAACAATGTATGGTCAACGGGCAACATCAGATTTAGCATTATCGAAATTTATTTGATCGATCGAGGCACAGCGAATGCTTTGAAAATAATTTGCTGGTATTAGCAAATCTTTGTACATGTTTTTTTCTCAATGGAAAATCCCCCTCTCATACAAGCATGTATGCGAGGGATGAGATGGATTCTTTCTAACATAAAACGGAAAGTAGGAGGGATTACAGTAGCATTATGTCGTCACATATTGCACACACTTCTCAATTCAAAGCCACCCGACAGTGACGGAAGTCACGAAATTTTTAAGGGTGAATGAACATTCATGCCCTAGTATATAAGGCAGTGTCACTGACAGAATTCATATTTTAACGCTAATAAAAAGTAACTGTAGAGTCTGTATGACATAGTTGTGAAATATAAAATTTTCAAAATTTTTATTATGGGAGGGAAGCCCTTTAGTCTGGGAGGGCGTAATCCCTCCTACTTTCCGTTTTATGTTAGAAAGAATCCATCTCATCCCTCGCATACATGCTTGTATGAGAGGGGGATTCTTTCCCACATAAAACTCCAAGTACTCTGGATTACTGTAGCATATTTATCGCTTTCACGACTATGTCATGTCAGAATCCTGAAGAGATCTGTATATCTAATCCAGAAACTTACTACTTGCATACCTGCATCAAATTGCCAATGTGACAAAAAACAAGAATAATGTTGATGCTGTTCAATTTAATTCTACACAATTTATATATTTCAGAACGAAAAGAAAGTTCATATCTTCAAAGTTAGCACAGCATCCGAGAACATCTTCTCTGGACATCCATCAATCGTACAGTCCCTAAAATAGAATTGATGAAAAATCTTAGCTGAAGACCAATTGGCAGTTTTCAATATGTTTTGAAGTGTCACGCCAGATTTCATTGCTTGAGATGTTGCTGCCCCTCTAGTTGAGTGTGGGCGAAAAATATTAATGTCTATCCCAGCTGATTTTAAAGAGTCTGATATCCATCTTGATGTAGTAGCTGTTGTAACTGTATTAAAAGTTTTAAAAGAAATTAATAGTTTAGTTGTTTTACGTTTGTGTGCAGTTTGTTTGAGATACTCTTTTAGAGTGCATATTACACATAATTTGTGATTTTTGAACTCAAATAACTTGAGTGTTTGATACATTCGAGATGGTCGAGAAGTTTTTGCCAGCTCCTGGAGTCTGAATTCCACGACATGCTTAGATAAATTCATGAATTTTAGGTCTAACGCAATTAAAGTTTGCGATCGAGCTGCTGTTGTAAGAGCAATCAAGCTCACCAATTTATGTGTCAACAATTTCAACGTCAACCCTGATAAGGGAGATAAGGATGCCAAATATTTCAAGAGAATACTGACATCCCAGGTACCCATGTATCGTGGTATTGTAGGTCGAAGGTTAAACACTCCCTTCAGAACCCGAGTGATAACAGGTGAATCAGTAAAAGACGTGCCATTCAGTAAAAGTAAAGTTTGATTAATCATAGACCTATGAGTATTTACAACACTATAAGATTTGCCCATATGAGCGAGTGAAGTTAAATAATCAGCAACTTGGTTGACAGAGGGATTGCAGGGATTAATTTGTTTCCTCTTACACCAAAGATACCATTTTCTCCATGCCAATCCATACTGCTTTTGGGATAGTTTCCTCCATGAGGATAAAATGTATTTGATAGTTCAGAAAGTCCTCTTGCTCGGAGAGTATCGTGGATAACACGCAAGCGTGAAGGGACAATTTCCTCTCCATTGGATGGCAATCCTCGTTGCGAGGTGTAATGACTTTTCTCCAACTCTGAGGTATAAAGATAGGTTTTTGTACCAGAAGTTGAACCAAAAGAGGATACCAAGGTTGGGTGGGCCATTTGGGTACTATGATCAATACTTTCCTCACCTGGTCGTGCTGGACCTTTTGAAGTACTCTGGATAGCAAACTGAAAGGAGAAAAAATATATGGCATAAATTCTGACCAGTTAAGTGTAAAAGCATTGACATGAAAGGCTGAGACATCTGGAATCCAGGATACATATTTATTGATCTGACGATTTATTGCAGAAGCAAATAAGTCAATGTCAGGATGAAATGTTACATTACAAATTTGTTTGAACGTGATTTTTGCAAGTTGCCATTCCGTAGAATCACAAAATGATCGTGATAACCAATCGGCTCTAGTATTTAATTTTCCTGGTATGTGGGTTGCCGATAATTCAATATTTTTATTATATGCCCAAAGGAAAATGTCCTTAGCAATACTCAATAACTCCAGATTGGTGCCTCCAATGTTATTAATGTATGAAACAGCAGTTGTGTTATCAGATTTTATACAGATATGACATGAAGACTTTCCACTACAAATTTGTGTCAACCCGAGATAAATGGCCTTGAGTTCCAAAAAATTGATACTGTGATGCTTTTCCCTATCAGACCATTTGCCTTGTGAGGACTTTTGATGACAAAATGCCCCCCAACCTAATAAAGAGGCATCAGTTTCCAAATACAATGATACTTTAGAAGGTTGGATAACTCTTCCATTCATGGTGTGTATATTTTTCACCCACCATTTTATTTCACCTCGAGCATGATGTGTTAACTTAATCTTTCCCTCAAAATTATAATTGTTATCAGAAAGAGCTTCATTCTTTTCTTTATCCAGATATCTACAGAATAACTGTCCCAATTTAACTGCTCTCATGGAGGAAGTATAAATTCCTATCAATCTGGCCACATCTCGAATTAATATTACTTTCTGAGTCAGTATCTTGTTAGATTCCTCAATAAGCCCACCGATTTTCTTTTCAGGTAAAATGATTCGGTAATGTTCAGAATCAATAATATACCCTAAATATTCAATTCGTCTGGAAGGTTCAAGATGAGATTTATCCCAATTGATCTGAAAACCCAATGACTGTAAAATGGTTATGAGGGTTTCAGAGTGTGATTTACAGATAAGTGGATCAGTGTGAGCTAATAAAGAATCATCTATATAATAAAATGATTTGATACCTTGCATTCTCAGAAATGAAAAAATAGGCTTTAAAACCTTAGTGAAAACACGGGGTGCCGTGCAAAGTCCGAAAGGGAGGCAAGTAAATTGAAAAAGTGAGCCTTCCCATCGGAACTTCAGATATTTTTGGTCTTCACTGGAGATTGGTATACTGAAATATGCATCTTTTAAATCAATAGAAGTAAAATATTCCATGGGTTGAATAGATTGCAAAACCACATCAATTGTTTCTTGCTTAAAATGAATATAGGATATATATTTGTTCAATGCTTTCAAATTAATGACAGGTCGATAAGAACCATTCTTTTTTTCGCGCAAAAAAATGTTAGAAATAAATTGGTTCTTTGTTCGATTGACAAAGCAATAGCTCCCTTTTGAAGCAATTCTTGAATTGCGGTGTCCACAAGGTGGATTTCATTGTTTTTAAATTTGATTGGATTAGGTTCAAAAGATTGCTTAGGTAATTCCTCAAATTCTAGTTGATATCCAGTAATTACTTCTAATATCCATTGATCGTGTGTAAATTGTTTCCAGGTATCAGCACACTGTTTCAGAGAACCAGACGAAAAAGAAATAGGTGGTGTTGTAAGACATATACCAATACCTACCCTTTGAGAATTTATTTCGTGTTGTCCCGAGTTCGTGGTGGGAACTCCTGTGGCTGCTGCCAGCCCTGTCGTCTGAAACTTGTGAATGGGCGTCGTCCCCTCTGGTTTCCTCTGAATCGCCCCCGGTACTGACCTCGACCTAAAAAAGGCCTGTTATAAGGTCCTGTAACTGTAAAAGATTCTTTTAAAGACTTTGTATTGGCAGTTCGGGAGAGCTCGTTTATTTCTTTTATTCGTTTGCACACATCTTCCCCAAAAAGGAAAGATGAAATTTTATTATCGGCAGCAAAAAGACTTTTATAAGAATGTTTAAATATGGGTCGTAAGGCATTTCTCCTAAGCATGGAAATTTCAAATTGTGCATTTGCCTGTAAAAGTAAATTATCAACTGCCATTTTCTTAATTGTATCTAAATTGGGCTTTTTAGAGCGAAGTTCTTCAGTAATCTGAAGTGTTGCCGAGGTTGCTGAAGACAACGTACGTTGAATTTTTTGGAGATTACAATCTCTTATTCTAAAATTCGAATTACGAATCTGCCCCCAAATTTCAGGGTTTATTCGTGGAGGTGCGGATAGATGTGCATTTTCTGGTACTGGGTACCGATCAATAAGTTTTTCTAACTTATCCTTTTCCATGGGATTAGTGCAATTTTTGTTCGAAAATTGCGCCACATTCTCATTAACTCGAGGTCCAGTTTTCACAGAATTGTATTCAATGGTGATATCAGGAAGGTCGAAATCAACAACCTCGTCAGCTTCATCAATATTGTCAATATTAAAGGACCTAGGATCTCCCCCAAATAGATCGTGTACCTCCTGAATGCTATCCACAGCATCAGAATTTTGTCTAGTGATAGTAATGTTGTTATCAGTATCATAATTATCAAGCATTTCCCTGGTAATTGTATGGGGTGTATTCTTTTTAGCCCTATCGGGAATTGGAGGAACAGAAGTATCGAAACTGTCACCATTATGATTGGGCCGAGTCGACTGGGCCGGTTGGCCATGGTTGTTTTAGTGTGTGTCGTGTGCATGGATGACCCGGTGTTAGCCGTTTCAACTTCATCCAAACGTTTATTAATAGAAGTGATAGAACTAAGGATTTCTTTTAAAAGGACATTACTGTCGCCACTTACTGAGATATCATCAATAGGAATGGCGACTAAGTCGCGTGAAGTGGAATCTGTCTCTGACAGTTTCATTTTTTTGGCCAGTTGTGCCTGAACTTTGACTCCGGAAGTACCGGGTTTATCTCCCATGGATTGCTTGTTTTGTTTACGTTTCCTGGATTTTGTTTGCGGTGATTTGACTGAGTCAAGTGGCGGCTGTGCCGCGATTTCAGGAGTTTTCTTATGACCATACCGTTGAGCGAGATATTGGAAGGACTTAACTGCTTCACCTTCCTCAAAACCAGAGATGGCAGTTTCCTCCGTGTCAGAAACGAAGATGCTGAGAACATCATCTCGATCATCTTCCGATTCAGAAGTATGCCTGTGAGTATGAGATTGAGAGTTTTGAAACTCGATGTCTCTATTCAAGTTCAAAGGATCAGTTGATTTTGTCACCCCCCGATGAGGAGAAGTGGTCTTAAATGTTTTTTTCGGCATGATCAACCTTTAAAGTGTGCTCTCGACGACAAAATATGAATTCTGTCAGTGACACTGCCTTATATACTAGGGCATGAATGTTCACTCACCCTTAAAAATTTCGTGACTTCCGTCACTGTCGGGTGGCTTTGAATTGAGAAGTGTGTGCAATATGTGACGACATAATGCTACTGTAATCCAGAGTACTTGGAGTTTTATGTGGGAAAGAATGAAAATTTACCCTAATTTATCATGAAAAATCGTGGATTCTCTGGAATTTTCTGAAACGTGTATGAAGCCAGAAACCATAACTGAACACTGATAGAGTGATTCCACTCAAAATTAGGGATCTACGAATCATAATATTTTTTTTCATATCGAATCTTGAATCAAATCTTGTCTCTGATATCAATATCAAATCTAATCTTGAATCGAATCTTAATAGGTTACCTAACAATTAAACATTGTCAATTACTCAATTAAATATGAATTGAGCCTACATAAATGAATTGTCTAATGTCAATTTTATCCAATTTTCATTGGAAATGTAACAATCTGCACTAAGCATGAGAGATTGAAAAAATAAAATCTTCGGACTGTTTTGGGATCGATCTCAAAGCAGACGTATGATATCGATATCGAATCGAATCGAATATTTGCTGGACCCTATTCAAAATACTCTATAATTGCAAATACATGTAGATGAATGCCATAAAACATGTTATTTTACTTGTTTATCAAGGACGAACCCAAACAAAGAAAGGTGGGTAAGACCATGTCATTAATGCATTGTATGATTGGCAATGATGGCACGCTGTTTTCACAACTGGGATTATCATAGAGAAATTAATTTTTCACCCCACAAAACGAAGTTCACGGGGGGTATATAGGAGTCAACTTGTCTGTAGGTCGGTCAGTCTGTTGTCGTCATCGGTCCGTTGCACATGTAAACTTGTGGAGCGAACTACTTACACAGTTTTAGCCGCATTTTCATGAAACTTTATAAAAATGATCAACATGATGAGGAGCAGTGCATGACATAATAATCTTTTTCCCGATCGGATTCAAGATAGCGGACTGGCGTCCATATTGGATTTTGCAAAATACTTGTGGAGCGAACTACTTCCACAGTTTTAGTTGCATTTTCATGAAACTTCACAAAAATGATCAACATGATGAGGGGAAGTGCGTGACATAATTTATTTCCACATCAGATTCAAGATGGCTGACTGTTGGCCATGTTGGATTTTGCAAAATACTTGTGGAGCGAACTACTTCTACAGTTTTTGCAACATTTTATAAAACTCAATATAAATTGATCGCCATGATGAGGAGCATTGCATGACATAAATATTTTCCAGATCGGATTCAAGATGGCTGACTGGAGGCAGTATTGGATTTTTAGCTCATCTGACTGAAAGTCAGGGTGAGCTTTTCTGATCACTTTTTGTCTGTCGTACGTTGTGAAGGTGGTGTTTGGGTCATTTTCTCCCAAGCCACTGGCTGCAGTTCAATGAAAATTCACATGAGTAGCGGTTATATAGGTGCATTTGGGTTTTTCTTCAAATTGGGTTTCTGCTCATATTGAGGAGCAGGGTGGGGCCAAAATATACACAATTTTTAAAAATCTTCTTCTCATGAACCAGCCGTAGCAGAGACTTGATATTTGGTATGCAGCTTCCATTTGAGGTGTAGACTCAAATTTGTTCAAGAGAAGTTTGACGGGCAATATTTGCCTTTGTTCTGGGAGGGGCAAGAATTTTCGCCAAGCCCAAAATTTCTATTTTCCAAACCGAGAGGCAGATTTGAACCAAATTTGATGAGAGCTTATTGGGTCAAAAGTACTTAATTTATGCCCAAATTTTTTTTCCCGTCGGCACTGCAGAATTCTTATTTGGTGTGAAGCTTCCTTAGGACCAACAGAATGGAATGGTAAAAAAAAATTGCTATCGGTTTTATCACGGGGTACGTTTTTGGGACTTTGAAAAAGTGTTGAGTCAGCATTTTTTAACACTGTGGGTAATGGGAAAAAACATTTAACACTACTTTTCTCCCAAATCACCTGAAACGACTGCTCCAAAAGCTTTCAGATTTCACATATAACATCTTTGGAAGATTGTTTCACATGTTTATTGAAATCAATTCCCTGGGTCCATATTTGGGCTGTCTATGGGAGCCCAAATGTTTAAATTAGTGCAGTATGAGGAATATTCTTTATAAATCTTCTTCTTCAGATCTACCAATAGGAATCTTTTGATATTTGGTATGCAGCATGCTTAGGGAGGTGAGATTCAAGTTTGTTCAAGCCAAATCCCTGGGTTCATATTTAGGCTGAAAATTTTAAATTTGTGGTCCCAGTCCCAAAATCCGGAAATTATTTTTTTTGTTTTTTATGCATTTTGGTCAATTTTAAGAAAAAAAAAAATTTTTTTTTTGCACTGAAAATTTGGGGGCTGGGTTGGACTTGTAAAATTTTGGACCAAAATCCGGAAATTAGTTTCTTGGTTTTTTAAGCGTTTTGGTCAATTTTAAGAAGAAAGAAAAATTTTAGTCTGAAAATATTTTGTTTCGGACTTAGAAAATTTCCGAACAAAAATAAAAAAAAAATCTGTTTATCTCAATTTTGGGACGTAAAAGTGCAGGAACTGAAAATAGAAGGAAAATCCTGTGTATTGTGAGGGCACAATCGCTTCATCTAGTTGGTATAAGCTTTTCTTAGGAGGGGCGTATGCAGCTTATTCAAGACAAGTCCCTGGTTTGATATTTAGACTACCATGTCAGGTGAGCACCCTAAGGACCCCTGGGGCCTCTTGTTTTTTTTCTTAGAAAAATTGAATGCCCCTTTTCAGTCACCCACACAAGGCGATATGCCAAGGTGGGGGTATACCGGGCGACAGATCATCTCTAGTTACAGTTGCATTACTGCAATTTACTTGCATATTTGTGTGGATATTGGATACTGGATTTGCTGGGCAGTGGACATTAATCCTGTTGCCAGTTTCAAAGATAAGTTGGAGCGAGGGACTGACTAAATGTTAATACTAGTGAAAACTTACTGGAAAGCCTTGAAGTTGAAGAACATATAGAAATCTTTCTTCTATCTGATTCATTGGGGGGAGGAGTGATGACTTGACTTGGGGGGAGGGGCATGGTACAAAGGACATAGAGGCGAACTGATTTGAATAGCAAGTTATTTATTGAATCACTCAATTCAGTGTGAGTAAATAAAGTAATCAGTTATCACTGTTGAATTAACTTGTCAAATTCATGAGATGTCAGCGCTGAACCTGTTAAGTTACTATATGGTTGAATGTTGGGAAATTGGGTCAGTTTGAGTCTACTTTCAGTGTTCTGTGCACATACCGAATACCATACTGAAACCGAGGTATTTACCTAAAAAATACTGATACCGAACCTGAAATTTCAATACCACACAGCACTACTGCCTGACCAAAGAAAAGATTTACTTGATTTAATTTTCAAATATCAACACTTATTATACCCTCACTTTTTTTTCAAAAAGTTGGGTATACTGGATTGCGCCTGTCTGTGCATCTCTGCATCTGTGTGTCTGTCTGTCCGTCCGAGCTCAGATGTCTGTTCGCATTATAACTTCAACATTACTGCTCAGATTTTGATGAAATTTAATAGAGATGTTCACTGTCATAAGACCTTGAAGCAGAAATAGCCGTTTTGCTGTTGAAATATTTGTTCTGTGAGTTATGGCCCTTTCAATATACAAAAATAGGCTATTTCTTGTCTGTTCACGTCGTATCTCAGGTTTGGGTCATTGGATTTCAATGAAATTTGGAATGAAAATTGTTTATGGGGAAGGCTTTCAAATGAGTCTCTAATAATATTTTTTACTTTTCACTTTTTAGACTTTTCCCCCCCCCCTTTTAACTTTGAAAAGGAGGCGTGGTGGCATTACGGTAACCGGTCCTCGTCAGATCACCGAAGTTAAGCAACATCGAGCCTGGTTAGGCCTCGGATGGGTCACCATCTGAGCGATCGATTCGGACTCCCGCGTTGTGTCCTTGGGCAAGCCACTTAACCCCGATTGTCCACATGGGGGCACAATGACGCCGTGTACTATGGCGTACTGCACGTCGATGGTATGCATGTCTTCAAACAATCTGTCAGGGCAAAGCCAGCCTAAATATAGGGGCAAGGGGCCTCATATTTAAAGATATTGTAAGTTCAAAATATATTCCGCATCAAGGCGAAAAACCCACGTGAATTTCACTTCTCTGTAAAGCTGGACATAGAAAAAAACACACGTGGTGTATATCCAGCTTTAGCTCAGGGACCCAGGGGAGAAACGGTATGTTAGATAAGGTCTAATCTCGTTTAATTTATACAGTAGTCGGAGTCTTACGAGACGTAATCGGTTGATGTCAAGATGTCGTCACGGTAAATTGAGAAACGAGATTCTAAAAGATAGAAATGTCGTGTCATCATAAGTTATAACAATCATGGCAAGAACGAATCGGTTTTCTAGACAAGTGAAGTCAGCGTTAAGTCACGCGTGAGATAACTTGTATTGATTCTGCCTCGATACACGTCATCTCCCACCGTTTTGACAGGTGGACAGATGAGCGTCGGTCCACCTGACAGTTTAGGGTAAAAAGTATATATACCTGGAAGAGCAGAGCATTAGACACACACTTGGGGTCACACACGCGTTGGTGAAGTCCAGGACAGGCGGACTATGTTTCCTGGCATAAGGGTACCTTCGATCACAGGACCCTGAAACGGCTGGAATCGCCAGAGAGGGCATTCCATGATTGATTTAGCTTAAAGTTGATAGGCGGCTACGGGGCCGAATTCGTGAGAAGGAACACCCCAGGTGGAACGTTAAAGTTTAGATTGTCGAGTAGCAGGTATCGTCCTGCAATAGTCAGAAGTGTAGGTTAATTGTATTGTGCGTATTAACCCTTTGAAGCGTCAGCCTGATTGCGTTCTGAGTAGTTTATTTTGCTGTCGGAACATCGTAATACCGACTGGAGATCGGTGTGAGTGACAATTTCGCCCTAGCACAAAAAGGGGCATCTGTGAATCGTGAATTCAACCAGAAACGGTGGATATTTCAATAGGACTTTCACGGAGGACTTTCAAAAGGCACATAAGGTATGAGTAGACAATATCTGACCCAAATCAGAAGTACGGTGGTTTATAGATGACGAACATTGCTGGTCGGAACCCTCCGACGGCCAGAGGTACAGTTACGCGCAGACGTTGACATTTGAGCCTAAGCGGGTGAAGCTCTTATGGCGAGCTCACAGTAATAACATTTCAGATTTGTGAAGCTCTTGTGGCGAGCTCACGGTAGTAACATTTCCAGTGTGTAGACTATAGTGCCAGTACAGGGCTATAGAATGACTATATGATTTTTTAGAATTATTTAACCGTAGTGACCCATTTTCTGTGAAAAGAATTGAATTGTTGATTGTTGAAATATTGAAACGGATTTATTTTTATGTGTAAATAAAAGAATCGTTGTTACTTTAAATCATTCTTTCCATTATACAGCCTGAAGTGATTAGGAATCACACCTAACGGAAATCGAACCTATTTCAGGACAATTTGGCAGAGAAGGAATCACGGCGTCGGTCTAACTCAGCTCTCTGCGCCGAGTTCGCGACACTTGGATTCCGACCCTCCACGTTGGTCTAATTTTCCCGCAACTTCATCAGCGGGACTAAATAACCCCACGTCAGCCCAGGCCTTACGGGGTCTTAGGTGTTCCCTGACACAATCTAACTCTGCCTGTGCTGCAGTGCGGAGTTACGATATTGGGGAGCTGGCAGCTGCTCGTCGTTGCTCGATGGTTCTCTCCGGGGGGGTCTGGACGATTCGGACCATGTACGATTCGGACCAGATTTTTTTTGGACGATTCGGACCAGATGTATGGACGATTCGGACCAGATAGCTGGACGATTCGGACCAGATAGTTGGACGATTCGGACCAGATGTCTGGACGATTCGGACCAGATGGCTGGACGATTCGGACCACATTAATGTTTCCCAAATCGCCCATTGATTTACACAATATGAACCAAATCTCATTTATAAATGACATTTATAAACGGGTTGGGTTCATTTTGTGTAAATTATTGGACGATCGAGACAACGTGACGGGTTCAAATTTTCTGGACGATTCGGACCACATTAATGCTTCCCAAAATCGCCCATTGATTTATACAATATGAACCAAATCTCGTTTATAAATGACATTTATAAATGGGTTGGGTTCATTTTGTGTAAATTATTGGACGATATATTTTTTAACCCATGTGGACAAATTATTGGATGATAAAAAAAGCAACAACTTCAAAGACAGTTTACCAGACTTTTATTAATATAACAACTAATTACATAGCACATATAAATAGCACAATGGTATAATACGCACTACCAACTGAATATGGGTTACATTGTCTATAACTAATTATTATATCTTGTTTGTCAGAGCTCAGCGACCTCTGTCAAACAAGATACAATAGAATTAAAACTATAGCACATATAAATAGCACAAATGGTACAATATATTAAAAAGAACAAATACATGCATAGGGCCTACTAACAGATCACGTTCCCATCCCCACCCCCTCATCGGCCTTGAACCAGCAGACGACACTTGAAAACAATTGTGAAAACAAACAAGATGCAATAATTGATAATAATCCGATAACTGAATATGGGCTGCACTGCCTATATTTTAACTTGATATCCAGCGCTCGAAACTTCTTGGTCAATAATGTCATCTCCACGCACTGACTCGTCAGCTATTGACGCCTCCATGACTTCTGTAACGACAGATCTCTCAGATCGCGAGACATCAAATGTAGAGTCATCTGCGTCTGTGTTAGCCTGGGCAGTTTGTGTGCCTGTGTTGTGTTGTGATGTATTCATGTCAGCACCACCTTGTGCCGATGTCTGTGTGTCTGTGCTGTCTTGTGATGCATGTACATCTGTGTCAGCGCTACCTTGTGCTGATGTTTGAGTGTTTGTGCTGTCTTGTGACGTATGCGTGTCAGCACTACCTTGTGCCGATGTCTGTGTATTTGTGCTGTCTTGTGATGCATGTATATCTGTGTCAGCACTACCTTGTGCAGATGTCTGTGTGTTTGTGCTGTCTTGTGACGTATGTGTGTCGACACTGCCTTGTGCAGATGTTTGTATGTCTGTACTAACCTGTGTGGATGTTTGTGTGTCTGTGTTGCCCTGGCACATTTCACAGATAAACTCATGAGAGATCTCCCCTCGTCTTAAACGTCCATACATGTACTTTGAAAGTCCAGTGTTTCCACAACCACGATGTTGCCAGCCACCACAACTGTCACAATATGTTGCCTGGTGACGCAAAGTCACTGATCTATTGCAATGTAGGCATAAAATTGCCATGTCCGCCAACTCAATTTCAGGAAACCAGAATAAGATCGATGATGATGAATGAAAGGTTAAGATCAGTATAATCTAGTCTTTTATATATGACAAGCAAACAAATAAATTCCACGTCAAAGAGATCAAGCCACACAAAGGGCTTTCCGTAGACAAGAGACAATAAAAACACCATGTGCATATCACAAGAGATACAAACAGACTCGACAGAATGTTGTTATAGCGCATAGAGTCGTTGTGGCAAATGCTCTATAAACAGTGTTCTTTAATCTACCCGCAATTGCAATATATGCAGCCAGTGTACTGATGATTTTATAAATAAGGTTTTTAACGACTTCTGGATAGATATTTACGTAGTTTTTCTTTTAATTTATCACACTTATTTTAATTTCTTACATATCAGATCATATTGAGATCATATTAAATATGATACGAAACGTGAACACATTTGGGCCATATCACTAATGGTTAAAGCGTGAGATAATTCTAAACAAGTTTTACATCATATTAAATATGGTCCGAATCGTCCAGACATCTGGTCCGAATCGTCCAACTATCTGGTCCGAATCGTCCAGCTATCTGGTCCGAATCGTCCATACATCTGGTCCGAATCGTCCAAAAAAAATCTGGTCCGAATCGTACATGGTCCGAATTGTCCATACTCCCTCTCCGGGTACTCCAGCTTCCTCCACCCGTAAAACTGTCATGGTCACGATTAGCCATTGGGCATAAGTATGTGACCTTAAACACCACTAAATAAATAAATAAAAAACTGAAAAATCGCTGTTTATCTTGTAAAATAGCCAATTTTTTGTCTGTTCGCCTCATATTTCAGGTTTGGGTTATCAGATTTCACTGAAATTTGGAATGGATATTGTTTATGGGAATGGCTTTCAAATGAGTCATGTCCCTGCAGTAAAACAAAGAAAATACTTGCAAATCACCTCCCCACATGTGGCATTATGTCTTTGTTTTATAAGGTTTGGGTTATCAAATTTCAATAAAATTTGGAATGAAAGTTGTGTATGGGAAAGGCTTTTAAGTGAGTCAGGTCCCTGCAGTTAAACAAAGAAAATACATGCAAATCACCTCCCCACATGTGGCATTATGTCTTTGCTTTATAAGGTTTGGGTTATCAGATTTCACTGTAATTTGGAATGAATATTGTTTATGAGAAATTACGGAATGGCTTTCAAATAAGTCATGTCCCTGGGGTTTGTGGCTGTCAATGAAATTTGGAATGATTGTTTATGGGAATAGCTTTCGCGGTATCATGGGTCATTTCTTCTCTTGTCATTGTTTGGTGGTATGCACCATGGTGGTATTCCCGGGCGTGTCCCCCTCCCCCCCTCTTGTTTCCCGATGTGCCTAGTAGGACACCTGTTATTTTTTATGATGTTGAAGTGGGAAGAGCAAACCTCATTAAACAGCATCCATATAGATTGAACTCTTTCAAAGCTGGATGTGCAATGATATCATTGAACCTAGTCATAGCAACTGGAGTTCACCCTTATTTTTGTCCCAACGCCTGATGGGGGTTACCAATTTTGTATGGATTACCAAAAAGTTAACAGACTCACCAAAACGGACAATTATCCAATTCCAAGAATTGATGGCTGTATTGACAAACTTGGCCATGCTAAATTTGTGACAAAATTCAGGGCTCGCCTTGAGTAAAATGGTCGGGACCTAAAAAACGTGCCCCCACATATTGAGGTCGAGGTCCTTTCGGGGCTGATTTTCTATTTTGTCCATTATTGTTAGTGCTTTTTTGTGGAAACTGTCGGGGCTTGAAAAAAAGCCCCCAGCAAGTGCTCCTTGGGGCTGATCTCGGGGCCTGGGCTGATCAGCCCCAACTCAAGGCAAGCCCTGAAAATTTGACTTGTTAAAGGGTTATTGGCAAGTTCCTTTAACACAAAAAGCAAAAGAAATATCTGCTTTTGTTACCCCATTTGGTTTGTATCAATATAAAGTTACCCCTACTACGCCTCCCCCAGCCCTCGCAATTGGCTTCGGCAATCGGCATTGCCGAAGCGATTTGCTGAAGCAAACAGCGCTGACTACGGCACACAGTTGCTGTAGTAGAAATAATCGGCAGTGGTGTTTGACTTGTCCAAACTTGGACCCAAAGTCTGTAATATATTTTTTGGGTTTGGTACATCCTGTTCCACAGGAAGTATCAAACCACACAATTATATTACAGACTTTGGCTCCAGGTTTGGAAGAGAGTGACATGCAGTAGGTCACTGTGTACGACGAGAGACACACCGGTAGCTGAAAACGGAAACTCGAAGCCAACGTTACACTGACTTAAACTTTCTGTCATTGGTTTGTTTATTGTGATACCCCTCTTGAAAATAATTGAATTTGCGCCATACACATGCGCCTCTTCTCCATAATATAAATATGTGTGGGGGTTTCCCGGACTGAGTTCTACATTTGCAGAAAATGGGTCAACATTCATGTTTTGATTCCAGGGAATATACATAAATACAGGTATACAAACGGCATGTTTTTTCTGAGAAATAACGTTGAAATGTATTTTACTCAATATTCAGCTCAGATGAAATTCATTTGCTTTGCAGTCCAGCAAATTTCAATCGCAAACTGACAAATCAACCATGCATAATGATATCACATTGCAGGGGCAGATTCAAGAAAAAAAACCTAATTTTGTCATCCAAAATATCAAGTAGATTTCAACCCCAGAAGTCACGAGAACGCTCTATTTGATAGCAGATTTCAAAATTTTCCTGAGAGAGAACACCCCCCCCCCCCCCAGACTCCACTAAAGAACTCGTGCATTCGGCATTTGTTGCAGATGCTTTGGGCATCTGCATGTATTGCCTTCCAAGATATGCCATAGTAACTGCCGAAGCACATAAAATTTACTACGGCAAACGACTGCCGAGTGCCGAGGTGAAAAATTCTAAGTTGCGAGGGTTGCTCCCCTAAACCTGTGCCAGGAGAGCTATTCTATACTTTAGTCTGTTATTAATAAGGGAATTAAAGGTTTAAGGAGAGGTACAGTACGTGCCAAGTGTATCCTGTCTCAAACACCCGCCCCGGTGATGAGTGAAAAACGCAAATTTCAGCCAGTTGCACACAGTGGCTAATTTTCAAACACCGTGATTAATCGGATAAGAGATTAAATAGATTACCCCTTTCCACTTAAAGCCAGCTTTTGATGTTTTTCAGTAGCGATAATGACTAATTAATATCCATTATTCCGCCACAGTGTTCAACCGTGTTTTATTTAGAAGCACCCAAATTGATAAATGTTTCAATGATTACATGTATCTGTGCAACGACAACAACAAATTAAGCTGAGGACTCGGCCCTAAATGTGTACACGGAGACAGGAAAATATAGAAATACTGACCAACGCATGTATCATTGTATGTGTGTGCCTTCGATACATTTGCGTTTTTGTGGAACCAAACATATGCAGGAAAAAAGTGGAGTGTGTACGCGACAACGTGCTTCGAGAAAACAGAAATCTTCCACTTCGTTTTCAGCTGGTACAAATTTGCGGTGTCCATTTCGTCCATGTATAAAAGTTTAAAACAAACTTTTGTGGTATAAATGTACATGTATTTGCATTCCTACGGCAGTGGGGTAGATACCTTTCCGTCACTACAAGCTACAAATTTTTCATCAAAAATTGTTTCTATGTTTCTACTTATTTGGGCGGCAGGGAGAGTGGGGGTTGTAATCCCATCGCCCATGCAATTTTTTAAAAATATTTCTTTTTTCGCCTCAATGTGCGTTTTAGTTTATATGTGTCAAACATACATCTAACAAATTCAAATATAAATCAGTTATAATGTGTTTTCATTTTTTACCACACCCCGCCCCATCCAGCCTTCTCGGCTATGCCGTTTTCTTGCAGTATTATCGCTGGCAATCTGTTTTATTATTATACTGTCGACGGGGTCAGGGGCATAGAAACAGGGGGTGGGGAGCAGCAGCCCCCCTCCCCCTTTTCCATGTTTGGTGAAAATAGGCCTCGCCTGCTGATATAACCAGCCAACATTGTTGAATTTGTCTTGGAACTTCATGCACACCAGTGTAACTTACACTGGTGTGTATGCAGTACCAAGACAAATTCAGTTTTTTGGTTGCGGTTTCCATGACTTATTCATGAACCTATAGAGACATGATTGGGCATCTGTTCCTGCAGATAGATTGGATTAGATTATTTATTTAATGGTATAGATAAAATGCTATACATGATAATTATGATTCACAGAAATACGTTATCATAGCTTTATTAGAAATGCATTTGCAAAACAACATGGAATCAGTATCTATACCGTAGGGAGATAACATAGCCAGATTGGCTGTCTACCTGTCAACTCCCACAGATGTTGGTTAGCCTTGTTATCAGCACTGTACACAACTGGGGGCGTATTGTTATTGATAAAGCTGGATAACTACACATGTAGGGTTTATTGTTCACTGTATTGACATTGGAAATTCGGGACTTGGCGGGTCAGACAAAGTATGTTTTATAAGACAAGATAACAGACAGATGACTTGGCGTTGCTGTTGTGTTTTTTTTTTTGGGGGGGGGGGGGGGGGGGGGGGCACATATTAATGCACAGTGGCTATTCGTAATCACAACATCGCTATAAAGTCAAGTCTAGCCAATTGTTTATACCTGTGTTGCCAATTTACGACATTTTCCTTGCGTAAATTTTGCAAATCCTGTACGCAGCATTAATTCACAGGAAGGAAGTACCTGAATCTTTAAAAATGTCCAACATGCTGTTAAAACATCGACTTTTTCTATTGAAGAAAACAATAGGATTTTCAAGAAGCCACCAGAATGCACCATTTGATACCTCAAAGTTTTAAATTTTTTCTGGAAACGCCCCCGGACACCCTCCTACCCCCCCCCCCCTTCACTCACTTTGCGACTTCAGCACTCGAGTCAGATGCCTTCGACATCTGCTGCCCAGCCATATCACTTAATAATCAGAAATGTGTGCCCTTAGTGATTGCGGAGTGGGGTGGGCATACTGAAACTAACTCCACAGGCTCATTGTCGAGAGGGCTGCAATATTTTTTTTGGAAATAATTTTAAAAAATATTTCGTGAGGGCATTTCAGTGGTATAGCCAGGGGGGGGGGGGGGGGAAGCGTATGGGCACATACCCCTCCACCCTTTTCAGTCGTGCCCCCACCCTGGTGATGTGGCCTAATTGTTGATGCCATCCACAACTTATAAATTAATGGACACAAGCAGATTCAGTAAAGGAAATTGAGTTTTTTTGTGTCCAATTTCACATTTGTTTCAGGGGCACACCCCCACCTCCAGTGAGGGGGAGGGGTGCTTCCACTTGTGCTCGCCCCCATCTTGCCGCTACGTGGATTGGGTGAACGGCTCAAACATGTTATTCTTCCCGATGCACCCACAGACATTGAAATATTTTGTAATGTACAATATACCGGGGCACCAAATAAATGTTATCCGATGTAGCTAAGCGTTGATGCCGTCATCAAGTCATTCAAGACAACACTGAGGCGATGAAATAGAAAGTATTCTTGCTATCAAATTGGAAATTTCAGGACATTCAATTGCCAGAGTTTTGGTGAATGGCGCAATAGAGGGCGGAGAAGTGAAACAGGGTATTGGGAGTTGGTGGGAGGGACAATTGATGCATAACTATGTTCATGTCGTTTTTCTGTCCATAACTTCTATGCCAGCATTTTTGGAGGGGGGGGGGGGGGGAGTGGTTTGGTAGGAAACAACGACTGAGAAGTAGAAAACATTATGTAAAACTAACCAGTACCTATTTACAGACCTTCCTCTGTCTGTAACTTGTCCTGTACCGATATCTTGTTTGTCAGGCTTGTTTATTTAATTTTAGTAGTATGGCGTTGCACGACGGATGTATTCTTAGTTGTATTTGCCGAATTTACAGGTCAAGCAAGTGAGCCGCCAAACGATTATCATCATTTATAAACAGGACTAGAAACGAAAGGATTTTCCCATAGAGTAACCATAAAAAAAACGGTAATTGCATTTTTTGAACTTTTACAACTGCGTTTCTATTCCAGATTATACCATGCTTGTTACTACAACTACTTCTGACTTGTAGTACATATATGTGCCCAATAGTCTCATTAATTTTTGCCATTTCAAAAGAGGGAATTAAATTTCAAGCACGGTGTCAGTTAGCAGGATGTTAGGAGCTTGTATTGCCTTTAGTTTTAGTTTCTCAGAATATGAACGGTGGCCAAAATGGCTTCCAGAGGTCGTTACAACCTCGATGTTTTACCCAGCACGTTTTTGTATTGAGTTTTCAAAAATATCAGGGAAACATTGTCCCAGGGTAAATTGAAACGTCTCGGACTCCAAGTGGGACAAAAAAGCCCCCCCACCCATCCATCTATTCCTCTCATTTTACCAACCTGCTTCAAATTTCTTCAACACAAGCCAAGTTCTTTGGAGGAGGGTGGGGGTGGGTGTGGGGGGCTTCGACTGGTCCAAGTTCTCCAAAGAACAAATTTCTCAGACGTGGCGTGCAATGGGATGAGGTCTTTGTTAACACAACGTTATATTGTTTTCAATTGGCACATTTAAAGAGAATGAAGAAATTTTCTGTTTAAGTAGACATCCGATTGAAAAATGGATTCTGTCATATATATTATTAGGGCCCCGCCGTGAGGCGGACGCCCTATAGTGATCGCTCTGTCCGTGCGTCCATTTGTCCATCCATCTGTCCATCCGGCCGGGCTGTAATCCTTCTCTCTTAATAGATAAGGTTTTGTTATTTGACATGTGGGTATATTATCTCAAGACGATGTGTCGCGTACCAAGGTTGCCATGCTTTGACCTTGAACTTTGACCTCAAGGTCAAATTATTCCGTTTTCTGAGTTCTTTTCTGACAAGTTTGTGTCTGTGCTGTATCTTTTTTCTCTTAATAGATAGGGTTTTGATATTTGGTATGTGGGTAGATTATCTCAAGACGATGTGTCGCGTACCACGGTTGCCATGCTTTGACTTTGAACTTTGACCTCAAGGTCAAATTATTCCGAATTCGGGGTTCTTTTCTGACAAGTTTGTGTCCGGGCTGTAACTTTTTTCCCTTAATAGATAGGGTTTTGATATTTGGTATGTGGATAGATTATCTCAAGACGACGTGTCACATAGCAAGGTTGCCATGCTTTGACCTTGAAGTTTGACCCCAAGGTCAAATCATTCAGATTTTTTTTTTTTCTGACAAGTTCGTGTCCGGGCTGTAACTTTTTTCCCTTAATAGATAGGGTTTTGATATTTGGTGTGTGGGTAGATTATCTCAAGACGATGTGTCACGTACCAAGGTTGCCACGCTTTGACCTTGAACTTTGACCTCAAGGTCCAATTATTCCGAATTCAGGGTTCTTTTCTGACAAGTTCATGTCTGGGCTGTAACTTTTTTCCCTTAATAGATAGGGTTTTGATATTTGGTATGTGGGTAGATTATCTCAAGACGATGTGTCGCGTACCAAGGATGCCACGCTTTGACCTTGAACTTTGACCTCAAGGTCAAATTATTCAGAATTCGGGGTTCTTTTCTGACAAGTTCATGTCTGGACTGTAACTTTTTTCCCTTAATAGATAGGGTTTTGATATTTGGTATGTGGGTAGAATATCTCAAGACGATGTGTCACGTACCAAGGTTGCCACGCTTTGACCTTGAACTTTGACCTCAAGGTCCAATTATTCCGAATTCGGGGTTCTTTTCTGACAAGTTCATGTCTGGGCTGTAACTTTTTTCCCTTAATAGATAGGGTTTTGATATTTGATATGTGGGTAGAATATCTCAACACGATGTGTGATGTACCACGGTTGCCATGCTTTGACCTTGAACTTTGACCTCAAGGTCCAATTATTCCGAATTCGGGGTTCTTTTCTGACAAGTTCGTGTCGGGGCTGTAACTTTTTTCCCTTAATAGATAGGGTTTTGATATTTGGTATGTGGGTAGATTATCTCAAGACGACGTGTCGCGTATCAAGGTTGCCATGCTTTGACCTTGAAGTTTGACCTCAAGGTCAAATTAATCAGAATTTGGTTTTTTTTTCTGACAAGTTATGTCCGGGAAGGGATTTTAATCAGATTTTACCTATTGCTTGAAATATTATAGTATTACGGTTCACATCAGTTTATACCTTACATCAGTTAGTTGCTGCGGGGCCTGCAGAGATGGATTCCATCTCCGTGATATCTAGTTAATTATTATTACTGCCAAATATTCTTTGTAGACTTGTGTGAAAGATTTTAAGGTGGATTTTTAACTCGTCCCACTGCAGCCACAGGTTGCAATGGAAAAATCGGTGAATCACTGCGTGATCGAAATTTGAGGTTCAGTTAGATGGTTTAAAACTGACGAAAGAGATTATTGTAGCTGAAATTGAGGACAAGGCATTATTGGGCATTGATATTTTGCAAAATGAGAATGAAGGACCCGCCGACATATTACTAAGTGAGGGAATTATAAAACTCAAGGGTGTAGATATACCTTGTATACAAGTTGGTTTACCAGATAACATTAGAAAAGTTATGGCAGCTGATGATTATATAATACCACCATGTAGTGAAGTTTTAATAGATGGTTTTGTGGAAAGGTTCCCTGGAGAACAGACACCACAGTATATGTTAATAGAGCCAACTCAGCATTTCAAGGATGAATATCCTTTTGTAATGGCATCGAGTCTGGCAGATGTACAGAACAATGTAGCAGTAAAAATTCGCCTTATTAATCCATTTCAAACAGAAGCAACAGTAAGACAAAACAGTATAATAGGGCAAGCAGAAGAATTTGTTAGTTCAGAAGTCTTACTAGATGTAGAAGATCCTGAGGAAATGACCAACCTTAATGCAGCACGGAGTATTAAATGCATGGAGAGGAAGGAATATTGTCTGAATAGACAAGTCAAGGAGAATGATGAGGAAAACTCATCGCCCTCCACAATCATGCCAGATCACTTAAAAGAGTTGTTTGAAAACTCAGCAAAAGGATTTGGTAGTACAGAGAAAAATGTAATAGCAAAGCTATTATTGAAGTACAAAGATGCCTTTTCAAAAGATGAATATGACTTTGGGATTACTCATTTATTAGAGCATGCAATTGATACGGGCAATGGCCGACCCATTAAACAGGCACCACGCAAGGTACCTATAGCATTAGCTGATGAAGAGAGAAAAGCTATCCAACAGCTGGAGGATAAGAAAATAATACAAAAATCAAATTCGCCATGGGCCGCACCTATTGTATTGGTGAAGAAAAAGGATGGGAAAATCTGACCTTGTGTGGACTACGGACGACTGAATGCAGTAACAGTGAAAGATGCATTCCCATTGCCACGTATACAAGATTGTCTAGATGCTGTATCTGGTGCGAAATATTTTTCCACACTAGATTCAAATGTAACAGGAGAGATAAGTGCAGGAGCCGGGGTTCGAACCGTCGACCTCTAGCACACAAAGCGACCAATTTACCATGAGACTAAGAGATCCGGAACAACCAGGCTGGTTGGTAATTGGCCTTTATACCTCGACCGCTACAGGTACCTTTGGTATCACCGGGGACGAGAATGAGTGTTTTGTGGTCCGGTCCGAAATTCAAGATGGCCGATGGCAGCCTTTTTGTACAAAATTAGGTGCAATCAGATTTTTGCACAGAACTTCCATATGAAAGCGCTGATTTGAATAATTTTGTGTGTGAATGTTTAGTACCATGGGATACATCACATATAATACAGGTTTTTTTTTCGTGCAGTCATTATGCAAATTAGATGAACTTTGATTTTTTCAGTGCGACTTACACACAGTAAGTACACATGTCAATACGGCTCGGGCTAGAGTCTGTATTTATGAAATGAACTGATCTTCACGAAATGTCTTGGGTACCTTTGTTATCACCTTGGGATGAGAACGAGTGTTTCTGGGTGCGGTCTAAAATTCAAGATGACTGCCAGTGGCCATTTTGTATTGAAATTAGGTCTAATCAGTTTTTTGTACACAACTTATATACGGCTCAGAGTAGAGGCCATATTTATGAACCAATGTTTACGAAACTTCTTGGGTACCTTTGTTATTACCGTGGGATGAGAGCATGTGTTTTTGGGTGTGGTCCGAAATTCAAGATGGCCACCAGCAGCCATTTTGTACCAAAATTAGTGCAATCAGTCTTTTGTGCAGAACTTCTGTATGAAAGTTCTGATTTGAATAAATTTTTGTATGAATGTTTAGTAACATGGAATACATCACATATTGAAAGGGTTTTTTTTTCGTGCAGAAATTATGCAAATTAGATGAACTTTGATTTATTCAGTGCTACTTACACAATGTAAGCACACATGTCAATACGGCTCAGGGTAGAGGCTGTATTTATGAACCGATCTTCACAAAACTTCTTGGGTACCTTTGTTATCACCTTGGGACGAGAATGAGTGTTTCTGGGTGCGGTCCAAAATTCAAGATGGCTGCCAGTGGCCATTTTGTACCAAAATTAGGTCCAATCAGTTTTTTGTCACAAGTTCTATACAGCTCGTATTTATGAACTGATCTTCACAAAACTTCTTGGGTACCTTTGTTTTCATCTTAGGATGGGAACGAGTGTGTTTTGGGGTGCCTTTGTTATGACTGTGCTATGAGAACAAATATTTTGGGGTTCAGTCAGACCCACTCTGGGACTCAAAGATTTTTTTCTAGTTTAGCATGTGACTGTCACCCACCTTTACAATACTTTACCTATACATTTGTTACAGGCAACGGTCAGTATTTATGTACAGACCATTACAATACTTTATATGTACCTTTGTTATCAGGTCATTACCTAGATCTTTGTCATTGCTGTGTCACATACTATACATGTGCATGTCTTTTGTCTTGACAAGTTGAGCTACAGTGTCATTGACACTTTCATTATTGTTACAAGACAGTGCATTATTTTAGAAGCAGAACTTTTATTATATATGTTCGTTGGAATATTTTATTTTATTGATAATCTGTGCTTCTTTGTGAATTTGGAAATGTTTTCAAAAGAGAATTATGAAGAAAATTTATTCTTGTAAAAGAGAATTTATACAAGCTGTGAAACAATATATTTTTGTGAAAAGCCAGGATTTTACTGGATTATTTTTAGCTCACCAACTTTAGTTGTATGAGCTTATGGCATGGCTCGATCGGTCAGCATCTGCGTACGTGTCCAATAATGTTAAAGCTTCGGTTTAGGTCACTTACATGCCCTGCTTCGCGTACCACGGTTGCCATGCTTTGACCTTGAACTTTGACCTCAAGGTCAAATTATTCCGTATTCGGGGGTTCTTTTCTGACAAGTTCGTGTCCGGGCTGTAACTTTTTTCCCATAATAGATAGGGTTTTGATATTTGGTATGTGGATAGATTATCTCAAGACGACGTGTCGCATACCAAGGTTGCCATGCTTTGACCTTGAAGTTTGACCTCAAGGTCAAATCATTCAGATTTTTTTTTTTCTGACAAGTTCGTGTGCGGGCTGTAACTTTTTTCCCTTAATAGATAGGGTTTTGATATTTGGTATGTGGGTAGATTATCTCAAGGCGATGTGTAGCGTACCAAGGTTGCCACGCTTTGACCTTGAACTTTTACCTCAAGGTCAAATTATTCAGAATTCGGGGTTCTTTTCTGACAAGTTCGTGTCTGGGCTGTACCTTTTTTCCCTTAATAGATGGGGTTTTGATATTTGATATGTGGGTAGAATATCTCAACATGATGTGTGGCGTACCATGGTTGCCATGCTTTGACCTTGACCTTTGACCTCTAGGTCCAATTATTCCAAATTCGGGGTTCTTTTCTGACAAGTTCGTGTCGGGGCTGTAAATTTTTTCCCTTAATAGATAGGGTTTTGATATTTGGTATGTGGGTAGATTATCTCAAGACGACGTGTCGCGTATCAAGGTTGCCATGCTTTGACCTTGAAGTTTGACCTCAAGGTCAAATTATTCAGAATTTGGGTTTTTTTTCTGACAAGTTCGTGTCCGGGAAGGGATTTTAATCAGATTTTACCGTAAAACGGGGTGAATAGGGACTGTGGGGTAAATAGGGACAATTTTGCGATATTTGTTATTTACGTTATTCTCCGTGCTATCGTAAACAATGCCTTTCATGACCTCAATCACTTCTGTAGTACTACTCATCAAATGGAAATAGGACATGGAGTGTCAGTCCTATCTGCATCTTACAAGTGAGTTATGCCCCCCTGATGCCCGCAACCAAAAACGTCAAAAAATTTACTCGGTCAAAACTTCGTTCCCACACGCAAACCAGAAGTGACGTTGACCAAATGTATGGCACCATTTTGTCAATAATTTATCTGTGATTGCAACCTAAGAGCAATGCCATATTTTGGGAAATACTAGAGATAATTTTTTTAGGTTTCTATTTTCAGGTATAATTTGACGTTTTTGTGGGGTGAATAGGGACAATGGCTAGGACTTAAAAACCGAAACCAGGTTCGAAACGGTACAGGAAGTATAGTGAAAATGACATTCAGAAAGCTTTGGCAGCTATAAAAAAAATGGCATGACATACAAGAAAGCTGCTGATCAATATGAAATACCAAGAAGTGTATTGTTTAGACATGCCAAGCACACCGACATGTCCCCGCAAGGTGGCCCGACAGCTCTACAGAAGGATGTTGAAGAACATCTCGTGAAGTGCCTTATAACTTGTGCCCTGTGGGGGTATCCTATGGACAAATTGGACATTAGATATATTGTAAAGGGCTATCTTGATCGACGAGGAGTTACAGTTCCGCGGTTCAAGGAAAACATGCCAGGGAATGAGTGGGCCAATTCATTTCTGAAGCGACATAAAGATGAACTTGCGATGAGAATGTGTCAAAATATAAAATGCTCCAGGGCAAAGGTTTCACCGACTATAGTCAACCAATACTTTGACAACCTTACAGAGACACTAAAAGATGTTCCCCCGTCCAACATAATGAATTACGATGAAACCAACTTGAGTGACGAGCCGGGGAGGAAAAAAGTTGTTATGAGAAGGGGCATGAAATACCCGGAGCGCATCATGGACAGCTCCAAATCAGCAACATCAATAATGTATGCTGCCTGTGTAGATGGCCATGTTCTGCCACCATATGTGGTATATAAATCTATCCACCTCTATGATACATGGACCCTTGGAGGGCCCCATCAAGCACGCTATAACAGAAGCAAATCCGGGTGGTTCGATCTTGTGTGTTTTTCGGACCGGTTTCAAACCCTCGCTCTGCCACACTTAAAGAACCTAGATGGTCGGAAGGTGTTAATAGGAGACAATCTCAGTTCACACCTCTCAGCAGAGGTCATTGGGTTATGTGAGCAAAATGAAATTGAGTTCTGCTTTCTTCCGCCTAACTCAACCCACCTGACCCAGCCACTCGATGTGGCGTTCTCCCGCCCAATGAAGACCAGTTGGCAGTTGATAAATGCTGCAGAAGTTGTGAAATTCATTTTTTAAAATATATTAAAAGTCCCTATTGGCCCCAATCTAGAGTACAATAGAGACAAACACATATATCAATGACTGTCCCTATTCACCCCTTAGTTGGGGTCAATAGGGACAACCAGTAATAAATAAAAAAAATATACCCATTGACAAAAAATACCTGAAAAAAGCATGTTAACAGATTGCATTCAACACTGGACATAGATTTAAGGGGAAACATATTACATATGGGGGTTTAAAATAATAAAAAAAATTGATTGATATTCAAAAACCGTCCCTATTCACCCCGTTTTACGGTACCTATTGCTTGAAATATTATAGTATTACGGTTCACATCAGTTTATACCTTACATCAGTTAGTTGCTGCGGGGCCTGCAGAGATGGATTCCATCTCCGTGATATCTAGTTAATTATTTTTACTGCCAAATATTCTTTGTAGACTTGTGTGAAAGATTTTAAGGTGGATTTTTAACTCGTCCCGCTGCAGCCACAGGTTGCAATGGAAAAATCGGTGAATCACTGCGTGATCGAAATCAGCCATGACAGTGGCAGATTTCCTGAAAACCTCTGATGTCAGAATTCAGCTGCGTTTTGAAACCATTATCCCTTTATTTCCAGTATATTAAATGAAAATGAAATGGACTTGTTGGTGCGATCGTTTTCATGCAGATAACATGTGCTGTAATTTTTATTTTTTCAAAAATTGAATGCACACCTCTTTGTCACAATGTGACATCACCAGTTTGAATCAACGCACATTTAAATAGGCCTGTTCGCCAAACCCCATTTCAACACACGTTTTTGCAGTTGCGCAATTGGTAGCCAGTTTATTATATTACCAAGAAGGAAATAATTCTTTTCACACTGAATCACCATTACACACAGTGATTTACCAAGAAGGAGATAATCTTTTCCACACATAAACACTGTTGCACATGGTGATTAATTTGGTCAAATTACACTGTGTGACATGGTGTTGGCTGGTGATTTTCAGAAAATCATCCAGCGTGTCGGGTGTTTGAGACAGGATACACTTGACGTGTGCTGTATTACAGCTCTTAAGGAGAGCAATTATGGCTCTCCTTAAATTGATTTTGCAGGAGCCATGGAGGACGGGAGCTATAGCTCTCCTCAAAAGACCAGGCCTGTGTTATGGTAGTACTGCCTTGTGACACACCCTCGAATGACATGTAATGCTGTTCTGCTTGTCATGGTTATGCCTCCCCACACCATAACCGATCCACCAAAACGTTTGTGCTGTCTAACAGTTATGTCATGGTATCGTTCGTTCCGCCGCTGCCACACTCTGTTTCGCCTGTTGTGGAACCTTGATTCATCGGAAAACATGACGTTGCTCCACAGACGATTGTCCCTGCGCTGACGTGCTCCACACCAATTACTCCTTGCTGTGATGTGACATTCATTCAAACGTGGAATTATTCGAGGTCGGCGAGCGTAAAAAATCCAGCTGTGTAGGTGATTTTGGATGGGCTGACCACTGACTCGCATATCTGTTGCTCGGTGCAGCTGCTGTCCAATTTCAGAGGTACTTTGATGGCAGTTACATAATGCTGTGGTTTGGATGAAACGATCCTTGTTAGCAGTTGTCACCCTTGGACGACCTCACCGACGTCTGTCAACAACATTGCGTGTCAGATGGTTGTGTGACCACAACCTGTTAATCACCGATTGAATAACGCTGAAAATTTGAGCCACTGCTGTCTGTCTGTTGCCAGCTTCCAACATGCCAACGTCACGTAAATGTTCATCAGGTGTCGGTCTTCGCATACCTCAAAAGTTGCACTTCGACCAGAAACTATTGATGAATGAGTTTATACCAAGAAAAGAATGATGAGACCTCCGAAAAAGCCCATGCAGTACAAATGAAAATTTCAAAATGTACCCCACAGAAATTAACCGTTAATGCAGAACTCGTGCAAAAAACCTGCACAAAAGTTTTTGTGGGCCGGTGACATTCATGATCTACCCTAAACTTGGTAACATTTTGATACGTCCAATCACGCGTATCCAATACCATTTTCTGAAAATATCAACATCAGTTTGGATATCCCCCTTTTTTGAAAAGTATATTTAAACCTTTGTCAACAGAATTCAGGGACACCTTTCATACAAACCTCATCTCACAAGGCATTCTATTGGAGATTGTTAGCTCAACTTTGGTGAAGCCAAATTTGAGCTTTTGTCATGGCCCGTCGTCCATACATCCGTCCGTCTGTCCGTACGTCAACAATTGGATACGGCTCAGGCTAGAGGCCGTATTTATGAACCGATCTTTACGAAACTTCTTGGGTACCTGTGTTATGACCGTGGGACGAGAACGATTGTTTTTGGGTGTGGTTCAAAATTCAAGATGGCTGCCAGCCGCCATTTTGTACTGACGATGCAAAAATCTGTTTTTTGTACAGAACTTCCATATGAAAGCTCTGATTTGAAAAATGTTTTGTATGAATGTTTAGTACCATGGGATAAATTACATATAATACATTTTTTTTTCTCGTGCGTAAATTATGCAAATTAGACTAATTTTGATGTTTTTTGGTGTTACTTTCAGCACTAAAAGTGCAAATGCCAATACGGCTCAGGTTAGAGGCCGTATTTATGAACCGATCTTTACGAAACTTCTTGGGTACTGTGTCGACCGAGTGGTGAACACAGTTGCTGAAAGCAGGAGAAGCAACAGTTCATGGCAACAGCCATTTGTACATAATGGACCAACCACTTCTATGGGTGAGAAATTGGAGGCACCCATGGAAAATGAGACTGCAGGAATGGCAGGATCGGCACAGTTAAACTAGAAGGGACTGACTCTGATGGCCGCGAGGAAGTCAATAAAATAAAAGGCCAAAATTTTGTTAATGACACTGATAAAGCAATTAATATGTCCAATCGAAGATTACCAAAATATGAGGGTGTTTATGTGGAAGGAAAATTTAATGGTGTACCCATAGTGTTTACAGCAGATACGGGTGCTACAAAAACACTTGTATCTGATAGATTGTATCGAAAAATTTCAAATGGGAAGAAGCGAGTTTTGCAAAGGTCCTCAAAGCTTGCTAGTGCAAGTGGAATACCAATTATAGAACATGGAAAAGCCGAATTTCAGGTTCAGTTAGATGGTTTAAAACTGACGAAAGAGATTATTGTAGCTGAAATTGAGGACAAGGCATTATTGGGCATTGATATTTTGCAAAATGAGAATGAAGGACCCGCCGACATATTACTAAGTGAGGGAATTATAAAACTCAAGGGTGTAGATATACCTTGTATACAAGTTGGTTTACCAGATAACATTAGAAAAGTTACGGCAGCTGATGATTATATAATACCACCATGTAGTGAAGTTTTAATAGATGGTTTTGTGGAAAGGTTCCCTGGAGAACAGACACCACAGTATATGTTAATAGAGCCAACTCAGCATTTCAAGGATGAATATCCTTTTGTAATGGCATCGAGTCTGGCAGATGTACAGAACAATGTAGCAGTAAAAATTCGCCTTATTAATCCATTTCAAACAGAAGCAACAGTAAGACAAAACAGTATAATAGGGCAAGCAGAAGAATTTGTTAGTTCAGAAGTCTTACTAGATGTAGAAGATCCTGAGGAAATGACCAACCTTAATGCAGCACGGAGTATTAAATGCATGGAGAGGAAGGAATATTGTCTGAATAGACAAGTCAAGGAGAATGATGAGGAAAACTCATCGCCCTCCACAATCATGCCAGATCACTTAAAAGAGTTGTTTGAAAACTCAGCAAAAGGATTTGGTAGTACAGAGAAAAATGTAATAGCAAAGCTATTATTGAAGTACAAAGATGCCTTTTCAAAAGATGAATATGACTTTGGGATTACTCATTTATTAGAGCATGCAATTGATACGGGCAATGGCCGACCCATTAAACAGGCACCACGCAAGGTACCTATAGCATTAGTTGATGAAGAGAGAAAGGCTATCCAACAGCTGGAGGATAAGAAAATAATACAAAAATCAAATTCGCCATGGGCCGCACCTAATGTATTGGTGAAGAAAAAGGATGGGAAAATCTGACCTTGTGTGGACTACCGACGACTGAATGCAGTAACAGTGAAAGATGCATTCCCATTGCCACGTATACAAGATTGTCTAGATGCTGTATCTGGTGCGAAATATTTTTCCACACTAGATTCAAATGTAACAGGAGGAAAGATAAGTGTGGGAGCCGAGGTTCAAACCATCGACCTCTAGCACACAAAGCGACCAATTTACCATGAGACTAAGAGATCAGGAACAACCAGGCTGGTTGGTAATTGGCCTTTATACCTCTACCGCTACAGGTACCTTTGGTATAACCGTGGGACGAGAACGAGTGTTTTGGGGTCCGGTCCAGAATTCAAGATGGCCGATGGCAGCCATTTTGTACAAAATTAGGTGCAATCAGATTTTGCACAGAACTTCCATATGAAAGCGCTGATTTGAATAATTTTGTGTGTGAATGTTTAGTACCAAGGGATACATCACATATAATACAGGTTTTTTTCTCGTGCATTCATTATGCAAATTAGATGAACTTTGATTTTTTCAGTGCGACTTACACACAGTAAGTACACATGTCAATATGGCTCGGGCTAGAGTCTATTTATGAAATGAACTGATCTTCACGAAATGTCTTGGGTACCTTTGTTGTCACCTTGGGATGAGAACGAGTGTTTCTGGGTGCGGTCTAAAATTCAAGATGACTGCTAGTGGCCATTTTGTATTGAAATTAGGTCTAATCAGTTTTTTGTACACAACTTCTATACGGCTCAGAGTAGAGGCCATATTTATGAACCAATGTTTACGAAACTTCTTGGGTACCTTTGTTATTACCGTGGGATGAGAGCGAGTGTTTTTGGGTATGGTCCGAAATTCAAGATGGCCAACAGCAGCCATTTTGTACCAAAATTAGTGCAATCAGTCTTTTGTACAGAACTTCTGCATGAAAGTTCTGATTTGAATAAATTTTTGTATGAATGTTTAGTAACATGGAATACATCACATATTGAAAGGGGTTTTTTTTCGTGCAGAAAGTATGCAAATTAGATGAACTTTGATTTATTCAGTGCTACTTACACAATGTAAGCACACATGTCAATACGGCTCAGGGTGGAGGCTGTATTTATGAACCGATCTTCACAAAACTTCTTGGGTACCTTTGTTATCACCTTGGGACGAGAATGAGTGTTTCTGGGTGCGGTCAAAAATTCAAGATGTCTGCCAGTGGCCATTTTGTACCGAAATTAGGTCCAATCACTTTTTTGTCACAAGTTCTATACAGCTCATATTTATGAACTGATCTTCACAAAACTTCTTGGGTACCTTTGTTTTCATCTTAGGACGGGAACGAGTGTGTTTTGGGGTGCCTTTGTTATGACTATGCTATGAGAACAAATATTTTAGGGTTCAGTCAGACCCACTCTGGGACTCAAAGATTTTTTTCTAGTTTAGCATCTGACTGTCACCCACCTTTACAATACTTTACCTATACATTTGTTACAGGCAACGGTCAGTATTTATGTACAGACCGTTACAATACATTATATGTACCTTTGTTATCAGGTCATTACCTAGATCTTTGTCATTGCTGTGTCACATACTATACATGTGCATGTCTTTGTCTTGACAAGTTGAGCTACAGTGTCATTGACACTTTCATTATTGTTACAAGACAGTGCATTATTTTAGAAGCAGAACTTTTATTATATATTCGTTGGAATATTTTTTTGATAATCTGTGCTTCTTTGTGAATTTGGAAATGTTTTCAAAGGAGAATTTTGAAGAAAATTTATTCTTGTAAAAGAGAATTTATACAAACTGTGAAACAGAATATATTTTTGTGAAAAGCCAGGATTTTACTGGATTATTTTTAGCTCACCAACTTTAGTTGTATGAGCTTATGGCATGGCTCGATCGGTCGGCATCTGCGTACGTGTCCAATAATGTTAAAGCTTTGGTTTAGGTCATTTACTTGCCCTATTTCCATATCATGGCTTTTATAATACTGCTATATGATGATTATTATCATTCTACCATGATTTAACCCCTCATACCCTACATTTTAGACATTTTTCTTGACATTTTTAGTTGCATTTAGTTTTCTGTTTAGGTCAGAATTTCATGTTTAACTTAGTGTTTAGGTCAGCTGCTGTGCTCCTTCTCTTCCCATGGCACTTATTTTCATCGTACAATTGTTCCTCAGTATCATTGTTCCATGATTAACCCCTCATACCCTGCATTTTAAACATTTTTCTTGACAATTTTAGTTGCGTTTAGTTTTGTGTTTATCTCGGAATTTTATGTTTAACTTAGTATTTAGGTCAGCTGCTATTCTCCTTCTCTTCCCATGGCACGTATATTCATCATACATGTTCCTCAGTACCATTGTTCCATGATTAACCACTCATACCCTGCATTTTACACATTTCTCTTGACATTTTTAGTTGCGTTTAGTTTTCTGTTTAGCTCGGAATTTCATGTTTAACTTAGTGTTTAGGTCAGCTGCTGTGCTCCTTCTCTTCCCATGGCACTTATATTCATCATACATGTTCCTCAGTATCATTGTTCCATGATTAACCCCTCATACCCTGCATTTTAAACATTTTTCTTGACATTTTTTGTTGCGTTTAGTTTTGTGTTTATCTCAGAATTTCATGTTTAACTTAGTGTTTATGTCAGCTGCTGTTCTCCTTCTCTTCCCATGGCACGTATATTCGTCATACATGTTCCTCAGTATCATTGTTCCATGATTAACCCCTCATACCCTGCATTTTAAACATTTTTCTTGACATTTTTAGTTGCGTTTAGTTTTCTGTTTAGCTCTTAATTTCATGTTTAACTAAGTGTTTAGGTCAGCTGCTGTGCTCCTTCTCTTCCCATGGCACTTATATTCATCATACATGTTCCTCAGTATCATTGTTCCCTGATTAACCCCTCATACCCTGCATTTTAAACATTTTTCTTGACATTTTTATTTGCGTTAAGTTTTCTGTTTAGCTCAGAATTTCATGTTTAACTTAGTGTTTAGGTCACCTGCTGTGCTCCTTCTCTTCCCATGGCACTTATATTCATCATACATGTTCCTCAGTATCATTGTTCCATGATTAACCCCTCATACCCTGCATTTTAAACATTTTTCTTGACTTTTTTATTTCCGTTTAGTTTTCTGTTTAGCTCAGAATTTCATGTTTAACTTAGTGTTTAGGTCAGCTGCTGTTTTCTGTTTAGCTCAGAATTTCATGTTTAACTTAGTGTTTAGGTCAGCTGCTGTGCTCCTTCTCTTCCCATGGCACTTATATTCATCATACATGTTCCTCAGTATCATTGTTCCATGATTAACCCCTCATACCCTGCATTTTAAACATTTTTCTTGACATTTTTATTTGCGTTAAATTTTCTGTTTAGCTCAGAATTTCATGTTTAACTTTGTGTTTATGTCAGTTTCTGTGTTTTACTTTTAAGAGGTTGTGTTTAGGTAAGCTTTGTCGCATGTTATGAGCCTGTTTGATACAGTTCTTGTGTTTGCCAAAGTTACTATCAAAGAGGAATGTTGGTGAGCTATTAGGCGTTGGTGTCCTTCTTGTTAAAACTTGATGTGGAACCAATACTTATTGGATATGAATTTTGCTGAGCATTTTACTGGAAACTGCTGAAATTTTCAAGTGGACATTTCATTACAGATTATTGGATAGAGCTTCTGTAGACACTTTCTTGACATTATAATTCCTGCTGGAAAGGTTCTTCACCACTGAATTGCTGGATTCTGTTGAACTTTACTTTTGACTAATTCACTTATTGATATTTGTAATTATCACTGCTTTTATTTTCTGTAAACCAAATTGAGTAAAACATTTTTGTATCATTTTTAGCTCAACTTGACAAAATCAAGCTGACCTTTTGCCGTCACTTGTCGTCCATCGGAGTACGTCCATACATACATTCGTACATACATGTACATGTACATATGTCCACAATGTCCTTTGCTGGCACACCGCACAAGTCGCATTTAAGATCAGATCACTTTGAAACTTGGTATGCTTGTTTAGGGTGGCCTCTAGATGCACTCTCTGCAGGGTATATTTAAGAATTTCCTTAAACACCCCCCCACCCCCCAAAACCATTGCCTCAAGCAGTGACCTTCCATTTAGAGCATTTGTGCATTAATATCTTCCTTTGGCATGCCTCAGAGTGCACATTCAATTATCAGGTTGTTTTGAAACTTTGTATGCTTATGCAGGGTAACAAAGATAGGAGGTATTGATTTTCTTTTCATTTCAATCAAAAACTGTTGCTGTTAGCAACAATCTTTGAATTTATTGCATTTGTGCTTCAACATTCTTTGACATGGCCTACAGGCCACATTTGTCTTAGGATTGTTTTTAGCTCACCAACTTTAGTTGTGTTAGCTTATGGCATGGCTCGATCGGTCGGCGTCAGCATACGTGTCCAATAATGTTAAAGTTTCTGTTTAGGTCACTTATTCGCCCTATTTCCATATCATGGCTCTTATAATGCTGCTATATGATGATTATTATCATTTTACCACGATTTACCCCCTCAAACCCCTACATTTTAAACATTTTTCTTGACATTTTTAGTTGCATTTAGTTTTCTGTTTAGCTCAGAATTTCATGTTTGTCCTTCTCTTCCAATGGCACTTATATTCATCATACTTGTTCCTCAGTATCATTCTTCCATGATTAACCCCTCATACCCTGCATTTTAAACATTTTTCTTTACATTTTTAGTTGCGTTTAGTTTTCTGTTTAGCTCGGAATTTCATGTTTAACTTAGTGTTTAGGTCAGCTGCTGTGTTCCTTCTCTTCCCATGGCACTTATATTCATCATACATGTTCCTCAGTATCATTGTTCCATGATTAACCCCTCATACACTGCATTTTAAACATTTTTATTGACATTTTTATTTGCGTTTAGTTTTCTGTTTAGCTCAGAATTTCATGTTTAACTTAGTGTTTATGTCAGTTTCTGTGTTTTACTTTTAAGAGGTTGTGTTTAGGTCAGCTTTGTCACATGTTATGAGCCTGTTTGATACAGTTCTTGTGTTTGCCAAAGTTACTATCAAAGAGGAATGTTGGTGAGCTATAGGGCGTTGGCATCCTTGTTGAACTTCGTGTGCTCATTAGATAAGACCTTTAGATAAGAGCTATTGATTAGCATTCATTTCTGTGAAAAAGTTGCCATTTTCAATAACCTTTGAAAATACTGCATTTGTGTATCAGCATTCTTCCTTTAGCCAGTCTTACAGTTTACATTTAAAAATGCATGGATTACTCTGACGTTGTGCACAGACAATGCTGTTATGTTGAAATTTCATCAAATAACATTGGTACCAGTGATCTTCAATTTTGCCATTTCATTTATAACTTACCAAGTTCAAGTTTGTCAAGTTGAGCTACAGTGTCATTGACACTTTCATTTTCCATTTCCCTCAAAAAATAATTGCTGCTGGCAACAATCTTTGAACTTAGTTTAGTCAGGCATCAATATTTCCCTTTGGCACACCCAACAGGGCACATTTATCTTCGGATTGCTTTCAAACCTGGTATGCTTGTTTGGGGTGACCTCTAGATGGGAGCTATTGATTTTCCGCCATTTCTGTCAAAAAAAAGTTGTCGTTGGCAGCAACCTTTGATGAACTTGGTATCCTTATTCAGGGTGATCGAGTTATGAACTATCTATTTTCTTTTCATTTCCATCAAAAACTGTTGCTGTTAGCAACAACTTTTGAATTTATTGAATTTGTGCATCAAATTCTTCTTTGGCATGGCCTACAGGCCACAACTATCATAGGATTGTTTTTGAACGTGGTGCTCATTAGGTGAGACCTCCAGATAAGAGATATCGATTATTATCATTCATTTCTGTGAAAAAAGTTGCCGTTTTCAATGACCTTTTAACTTACTGCATTTGTGTATCGGCATTCTTTGTTTATGCAACCTTACAATTTACGTTTAAAAATGCATGGAATGCTCGGATATTGCTGTTACAGTACAGCTTATAACAAAGTAGGGGCGCGGTGGCTCAATTGGTAGAGGTGCCGGCAGCAAGCCAAGAGGTCCTCGGTTCGAATCCCACCTGTGGCAACCACATTGTGTCCTTGGGCAAGACACTTCACCCCCATTGCCTACGTGAGGGCACGGTGGAGTTGTGTACTAAGGCGTACTGCATGCCAATGGTGCACCTGTCTTCGACCAATGCTAACCCTGCTTGTGTGGAGTCAGTATATTGGGGAGCTGACAGTTGCTCACCGTTGCTCGGTGGTTCTCTCCGGGTACTCCGGCTTCCTCCACCCATAAAACTGTCGTGGTCATGATTAGCCATTGCGCAGAAATATGTGACCTTAAACACCAATAAATAAATAAATAAATAAGATGTTTATTCTGTTTTTCCCCATGGTTATGCCCTCACCCTAGGGTGGTTAGGCGTTTTGGTCATGCATCTACCATCGGATGTATTGCAGTTTCTTCTCTGGAAGTCTCTGTTTTATATCAGATAGTGTTTAAAACTGGTTACTGATTTTGGGCCATATTTTCAGTGCCTGGAGTCTTGTTTCCGGCTTTTTATACGCCCGTTTAAAAAACGGTCGTATTATGTTATCAGTCTGTCTGTCTGTCCATCCATGTGTCCGTCTGTCTGTCCGTAAACAATTTGGTTTCTGTTCATTTAAAGCCGAACGCCTTGACGGATCGACATCAAACTTTCAGAAGTTGTTTTTAGCATTAAAGTACAGGTCAAGTTCGATATTGGTGTTTCTCAGTCCATCTGCTTCAGAGATATGGCCCTTTGAAAACACAATTTTTCTAAAAAAATTGGTTTCCATTCATTTAAAGTCGAACGCCTTGACGGATCGACATCAAACTTTCAGAAGTTGTTTTTAGCAATAAAATACAGGTCAAGTTCGATATTGGTGTTTCTCAGTCCATCTGCTTCAGAGATATGGCACTTTGAAACCACAATTTTTGAAAAAAATTGGTTTCCGTTCATTTAAAGCCGAACACCTTGACGGATTGACACCAAATTTTTCAGATGTTGATTTTATACACCCGTTTAAAAAACGGGATGTATTATGTGAATGGTCTCTCCACGCATCTGTCTGTCTGTCCTTGTCTTCTCTTTTGTTCTGCTCATAGCCAGATACATTAATATTGTCTGTATGTGTAACATTAATTTTTAGATATGTTTTAAACTTTTTGTCCACACTTAGGCTTTTTTGGGATCCATTTGGGCTCATCGTTCCCATCGGGAATTTGGGCTCATCTTGAAATTTTTTCGAAAAAATTTTTCTTTTGAATTGTTTTTCAAAATGTTTGTAATGGATTATATTATTATCATGTATCTTTGATTTCAAGGGTTAGTGCGAGTACGATGACTGTTAATATTTTTTCAAAATGAAAGGATATTGTTCGAATTGTAATTCGAGGAAGTCTTCCTCTGATTCTCATGTTCATTGTATTTCATGTAGTCAGTGTACTCGCACTAATTTTTGCTCACTGTGTGCCAATTGGGATGACAAACGTTGGAGACATGTGTCACGGTATATTGTTAGTGGTGAGAAGTCCATGCCGGTCCTCTCGCCACAGGGTCACTCTAGTTTTTCAGTCTCTTTTTCAGAGGAAGAAGAACAGGGTGATGTTTCCATGATGTCTTCAAGAAGTGTGCCTTAGTCGTCGCAGTCAAATAAAGAACTAGCGGCTAAAGTGCTCAATGAAGTTCGGCAAATGCCTAAGAAGTCCCTAGTAGGATCGACGACATGACGGCATTGTCGCCCGCTAGCTCGCCCGGTGAAGCAATCGTTCACGAAATGGTTGTGACGCCGGGTTCATCCGTTGCAGTCCAGGAAAGGAGATCGGGTGTTGCGAGCACTATAAACACGGATCGTGCACACCCGGCGACGATGGATCGGAGAATGGAACGGAGGAAGCCTGTCAGTCCGGTAGCTAGCTCGTCCAGGTCTACCCGGACCGCAAGCGAGAGAGTCCCCTCTCTCTTACAACATCTGGGCCCAGATGTTGTACGTAACGTTCGTCAGTCGGGGCATACGTCCACTCCCCTTGCTCGGGACGCTCCGTCGCATAGACAGTCCGGCACGGCTAGTCTAATGGCTTCCTTGGCTACAGATTTCCAGCCTGCTTCACTGACCAGGGATTCCACATCGACCAGGTCACGCCATCCAGTAGCCAAGGACACGAGAGACCTTTCCAGTTGGGACGTTCACATAAAAGAAGTATGCAGGAATTAACGTCCTAGAAGCTTCCAGCTGCTAAATTACGTAAGACCACTGCTCCACAGGCCTCTGTGACGGACTTGCTATCACAGATAGCTCAACTCATCGCATCATCCCAGCAGCCATCAGAAACTTTTTCAGAACAGGAACTGTCTGAGAAAGCTGGGTCGGTTTGCTCCCTGCAGAGTCAGAAAGAGACGACCGAGATTCTCATGTGGTCCAGTCGGATGGTGAAAGGGAATCAGCTAAGCTGGAATTTTCCCTTTCCGAACAACATAAGGTAGCTGTAGATTTCATCCGGCAATAGCTTCCAGAGGTTGTTCCTCCGGACCCAAATGCTGCGTTACCTGATAAGAGACTGATAGCGTCACTGGACACAGACTTTCTCGGCCGGAATAGGGACATTGCGCCTGAGTTTCCGACCCAGTCCAGAAATGTCACGTGGACATTTGAACTTCTTAATGACGCTGTATTCAAGCTAGCCTTTAAGACTGGCAAATCTGGTTTCTTATTGTCTCATGCTCTACAGCTGCCTTTCATCAATAATAGAAATAGATTTGAAACGGCAGGACTGGGCGTGCCGAGAGTTCCTCTGCATTTAGATGACCAGGCAGAAGACTTGGAGTTGTCATTGCGGGCGTCTATGTCGATTCACTCCAATATGTTGGAGACGACAAACTCGTCTAACAGAATCAGTTTAGATCCCCTATCTTACGCAGATCACCTTACCAGAGCATTATCACTACATCTCGAAGGAAAAGAATTCCAGGATGTTCAAACTTCCTTGACAGTTCTTTCGAGGGCCATAGCATATTCTACATATAACTCCGCCCTTTCAGTGGCAAATCTGGAGTTAGTCAGACGTGATGCTGCCCTGGCTGCATCCACAAGAGTGGACAGTAAGTTGAAAAACTCTCTTCCAGTCGCTCCGGTATCTGGAGAGCTTCTCTTCGACGGTTAGCTTTCTGTAATCTATGATCAGATTATTAAGAAAGCTTCGGACTCTCTGCTTTTTAAATCCACTTCGAAAAAGTCGGACTCAGCAGAGAGGAGTAAGGCAGGCACTTCTGGGGCGAGTACGTCCAAGGGAAGTTCCTATAGAGGATCTAAGAAAGCCTCTACGTCTTACTTTAGAGACCGTCAGAGTAGCGACTCAGGTAGGGGGTCGTAATGCTGGCCGAGACAACCGGTCAGATGCCCCTAGGTCGACTGGGCGAGGTGCGGGTCGTGGAGTACGTAGTTTCTTCTCCCGCAAGCCTTGCAAGTCCAGGAGGTGATGGTCTAAACCTCTATTGTGTTCCAGTGGCGGAAGGCTGTCAAGATTCTTAACCAATTGGTTGTCAATTACGGACGACCCATGGGTGCAGGGGGTTATTTCCGAAGGGCTAAAACTGTCCTTCAAGGAAAAACCTCCGTTAACTCGAAGTCCACATTGAACTCAGCTTCCGGCAAACCTTCAGAAGAGAGATTCGCTTCTATCAGAAGTCCAATCTCTTCTGGAGAAGAACGTGATAGAGGTTGTAGAAAACCAGGAATTTCCAGGTTTCTACAGTCACCTGTTCCAGGTAACAAAACCAGACGGCTTGTTTCGTCCAGTTATAGATCTGAGCTGGATAAACAAGCTGATCGTGACTCCGAAATTTTATATGGAGACCATCCGATCGGTCCGAGCGTGCATTCAAGTGAACAATTATGCCGCGAGCATAGATCTCAAGGATGCGTACTTTCACGTCATGGTACATCCGGCGTTCAGAAAGTATCTTCGCTTCGCTGTCCTAGGAGTTGTTTATCAGTTCCGAGCAATGTGCTTCGGTCTGAATCTAGCGCCCTGAGCTTTTACTCGAATAATGAACTCGATAATGACTCATTTCCAAGCTCATTCGTCTGCGGTAACATCGGCGTACTTGGACGACATTCTTCAGAGGTACGGCAACAAGTTAATGCTTCAGAACGATGTTCAGAGTCTGCTTCAACTGCTCCTACGTCTTGGCTTCATTGTAAACGAAAAGAAGTTGGATCTAGATCCGTCCAAGTCATTCACCCACTTGGGAATGGGCTTCGAGCCCCACAACAATCTCGTTCGTCTGCCGTTAACCACAGTGCAAAATTAGTCAGTTGTTACGCTCGCTTTTGTCTTCACTCAGATGTAGTAACAGCAAGAGAATTCATGCGACTGATAGGTTTGTGCGGAGCCGCCGCGGATCTTATTCCGATGGGGCGACTACGCACTCGTCCACTCCAGATATTTTTTACTCAGAATTGGAGTGTGAAGATTCATTCGCTCGAAACGAAAATCGTCTTGTCAAATCAAGTGAAACAAGAGAATCAGACTTGGGCAGATATTCAGTGGTTAACTCAGGGAGTACCACTGCAACTGCCGGATCCGATTTTTACGATAATGGCGGATGCGAGTCAAACAGGTTGGATGCAACTTTGAGCCCAACAGATTCGAGGTGCTAGGGTATTTGGGATCCGCAGTTCCTAAACAAGCACATAAACATCAAAGAGATGATGTCAATTTGGCTTGCGCTACGTCATTGGATGAACATTATTCAGAATTCGCATGTTCAAATTCTGTCCGACAGTTCGACAGTAGTAGCGTATATTCGGAACCAGGGAGGCACTCATTCCATTCCGTTGTTCAACTTAACGGAAAGAATCCTTCTGTTTGTCCTAGAGCATCAGGTTCTTCTGTCGGTCCGTCATATTCCGGGTCGTCTGAACGTTCTAATGAGCTCACTTTCTCGGAAAGGTTGAATGTTGCCGTCAGAATGGACTCTCAACAAACGAGTATTCAATCAGATTTGCTACCAATAGGATAGTCCTATGATAGACTTATTTGCGACGCATCTCAACAATCAGTTGCAGACATATGTGTCGCCATGCCCAGATCCTTGAGCATTTGCAGTAGATGCCCTCTCAATCTCTTGGGACGGAATGATAGGATACGCTTATCCTCCAGCTCCGTTGATTCAACAGATATTGCTAAAAATCAAGCAATCTCATTGCAAGATTCTGTTGGTAGCATCTCTGTCACCCCAGAGACCATGGATAAATCTACTCAGGTGTCTGTTGTGGGACATTCCGCGGAAGCTTCCTCCATGGGAGGACCTTCTTTCGCAAGGGAAATCGCGCTCACTGCATCACAACCCGCAAGGTCTCAACCTTCACATATTTCCGTTGTGTGGTCCTTCTTGCACGGCAAGCGTTTTACAGGACGAGCAGTGGATGCAATTTCTCACTGTAGGAGGACCTCTTCGCTAAATTATGCTGCAAAGTGGAAGGGTTTTTCTTGATGGTGTAGGGATCATTCTGTTGATATCTATGATCCCTCCATTCCAGACATTGCTAATTTTCTGGTCTACTTGTTTGACGAGATCAAACAGCAGCCAATAACTATTAAGGGTTATAGGTCTATGCTATCGAATACCTATGCTCATCATGATAGCTTACAAATTGGATCTAATGTCTCTTTATCTAAGTTAGTGAAAAACTTTTTGATAAATAGACCTAGAACCCTTAGGTTAATTCCTAAGTGGAATTTAGCTTGGGTTCTTCTGAAGCTAAAAGAAGCGCCATTTGAGCCTCTTGATACAGTGGACTTCAAATTCTTATCTTATAAGACAGCTTTTCTCTTAGCCTTCTCTTCTGCTAGAAGAGTTAGTGAGCTTCATGCACTTTCTGTTGATGATTCTCACTATCGTAGTGTTGGTAATACTTTTACATTGCAGGGACCGATCAGGACTATTTAAAATACGCTCTATCCTCGGAGCCTATTTTTTCAATTCATGCACCAGATTTCAATTTACGGAGTCACACTGCTGTTTGTAACACACACTGCAAGTATGTAATAGCTCTTATCATTTTCCTTTAGTACACTATAGCAAACATTAATCTTCACTGTGGTTTCTGATCAAGTCTTGGCTGCCTATTTAGGCAGCCAAGACTTGATCAGAAACCACAGTGAAGATTAATGCTTGGTAATTAAGACTTGAAGTATTAACTTAAGCACTCTACAACAATGAAAAATGATAATCATATATATAATACATGTAAGAGTGTCTCTCTCGTTTATCCATCGAAAGAATATCAAAATATGATCTGAGAAGTTACGCGCCAACTGAGAAGCCTATTTCTGAGATTTAAGAGCCAGGTCCTGATGTTTCAGAACCAAATACGCACTGGCGCATGCCCAGGTCGGTCCCTGAATTGACTACTAATGTTGGGTTTTTTGCTAAGAATCAGGCTCCTAATAAGTTCCCTCAACCTATTGTTATTAAGGCTCTTCTGTCTTCAGACGGTCATAGGCCTTTGCTCTGTCCAGTTAGAGCTATGCATATTTACAAACGGAGATCTGAGTTTATCAGAAAGGGACGTAAGCGTTTCTTTCTGTCTCTGCTGCCTGATAGAAAGGACATTACGGTCCTTTCTATTGCAAGGTGGATTCAATTAACTATTCATACTGCTTATGAAAAATTATCAACTCAGCAGTCAGTGCTTAAGATTTCGGCGCATGAAGTAAGAGCGCTTTCTGCATCTTGGCCTTATGCTAATAGTATTGCTATTACCGATTTGATGAAGGCTGCATATTAGTCTCAGCCTTCCACGTTCACAAATTTTTATCTTAGAAATATTGAGTCCATTTCTGGCGACCTGCGTTGTTTAGGTCCGTTATCTGTTGCTCAGAAAGTCATCCACTAAACAGTTGCAACTGTAGTTATGCAGGCTTTTTGTTCCGGTGGTGACTCTGTCCTGCTGCCCTCTTCGTTCTGGGGTATTTGACCCAGGGTGGGGGGGGGGGGGGGGGGGATGGTGTTCCCTTATATCACCTGCTTTATGGTGAAAAGCAAGGGAATTCCTCCTCTGGAGTCAGTAATTCCGAGTCGGTGCCGGGATGGTTTTAAAGTGTAAAGCTAATGTCTATCTCATTTATGTAATATTTTTAAAGTGTAGCTCGGTGTATATGTCACGTGTCATACGAGCGTTAATATACAATCCTCGGACACTTTTAAATGAGTATAAAGAGTCTCATTCTCTGGACTATCTTTATTTATTGGCTTTCCTTTAAAAAATTAGTATAATGGGTTATACTGGATGTTAATAGAGATCATTGATGTTATTGTGCTCAATTACGAAATGGTATTGTGTTTTTCTTTTTTGGTATAAGTAAGAAAGATACATGTAAAGCCTGTTTCTCCTTGAGGGGCTAATTCTGTTTACATGTAATTGAGTCTATTGGATTTTCCTTCATGTCCTAGGCCCTCCAGCCTTTTTTCTATTCAGCTAAGTCTGGGTCATTGGTACAGTATAAAAATGTTAAAAAATTTATAGTAATTTATATATTTTTTATACTAACCAATGACCCAGACGGGGATGGCCCTCCCATGAGTTGGGAACTCATACTTCCATGCTGATTACATAACACTTACCAGGCACTGGTTGTAAGAATGAAGATTTGGCGCCAATTTCGGTACTTCCTTGGCAATGCACATGCACAGTGGATAAAAGTATGGAGGACCACATAGGACATTCATTTTTTGGATTTTGATGCAAATTTGGGGGATTTCGGGGGCAAAATTTGTGTTTGGCCCTAGAATTTTAAGAGTTAGCACCAGCTAAGTCTGGGTCATTGGTAAGTATAAAAAATATATAAATTACTAGAAATTTTTTAACTTTTATTCCCCTGAAATTTTAGCCATGGCGGTGTCCATCCATCTGTCTGTCCATCCATCCATATGCAGACAGAACTGGTTTCTCCTTTGTAACTAAAATTCTGCATGACCAACTGATACCAAACTTGGCATGATGGTTGGGCATGATGAGAGGAAGAACCCTATTCATTTTGGGATCATTGTGCCAAAGGGTACGGTTAGTGACCTTGAACTGCGATTTTATCAGTTTTGGGGTTTCCGCTCTGTAATTAAAGTTCCACTTGACCTGCTGAAACCCTACTTGACATGTGGGTTAGGCATGATGAGAGGAAGAACCCTATTTATTTTGAGGTTATTGTGCTCAAGGTCAAGGTCACAGTGACCTTGAACTTGAACATTTACCAGCGTTGGCTTGTCTAATTGAAATTTTGCTTGCAATTTCGATACTAAACTTGGCTTGTAGGTTGAACATGATGAAAGGAAGAACCCTATTCATTTTGGGGTTATTGTGTCAAAGGTAACAGTCATAGTGACAGAGAATTAAGTTTTATCGGTCAGAGTTGGTTACCGCTCTGTAATTAAAATGCCCTTTGCCTGATCAAATCCAAACTTGGTATATGGACTGTGCATAATGAGGGGAAGAACCCTATGCATTTTAATTATGCCAAAGACCAAGGTCACAGTGACCTTGAACTTAAAATTTTATTGGTCCTGATCAAAACTAAATTTGATGTTATCAAATACAGGTAATCTTATCTGTATTATGTGAGAAAATAATACCAGCAGTGGCTGTGTTAATTTAATGTACTGGTAATATATTACCAAGGTTACTGTATTAGGGTCATTTTTCGTGGGGGTTTGTCCTCCCCTGGTGGCTACCATTAAGCCACACTGAAACATTTGGATGCATTGGTAGACTCACCTGTGTGCAAGGTGGTGGTTGCATGGAGAAAGGATCCAAGTGCCCGAAACTTAGTACCCATTGGGGGGGGGGGGGGGGGGGGATCTGTCTTTCTGGAATGCACGGAAGTGAATCAGTTGTTGATAGGAGTAGGAGAGTAATCCCCTTCTACTGTTTATAATTGGTCAATATGTATTTGGTTAGAGGACAAAAACCGTATGTATTTATCAAGACCTTTAAGAAGAGAGGTTGGTCCCATTCATTTATGTTTGTTAGATCTTTGTCATCCAGGTGCTTGGACAACTTGGCTTTCAAGTTGGATAGAAGCATGGTGTATTTAATTTCTAGGAGCAGTGATAAACGCAGGGTAGTGTGGAGTTCTAGGATGTCTACAACAGTGGATATATATATGTTCTTAAATGTTAAGATGCCATTCGGGTGCAGCAAAGATCTGATTGGGAGGTTTGGGCAAGTAACATTTTGTTGCGTTGAATTGTATAATATGACTTGCCCTTTTGGTAAATACATGTATGGTGTTTGTGGAGTGTATGCCACACCCGAAACATAAAATTGAGATGACTTTTGAGTTGCAGTTAGGTCCGCATTGGTTCGGCATTACAGTGTCTTCATGGTGGTGTATGCACATATATGATCACCTGGACTAACAGAGTAGATCAGAACTCTTTTGTATTTCCTGGAATAAATTCTGCTATGTGTAACCAGCTTTCAGCCCTTGAAGCTTTATCAATCAAACATATATATCTGTTCTGTTGTTATAGACTGGTTCTATACATGTATGTTACAGGCAGTGGATGCTGGTGAAAGTGTTATTGAACCCTAATAAACAAACAGACAGGTAGTCGATTTGAAATTTAATGTTACTCACCTTTCATTCTTTCATTCCATGAATACTTGTCTAGCAAAATAATTTTTAGCTGCGACTAGCAGCTCTATAAGTGGCAATGTCGGTCTGTCTGTCGGTCTGTGGGTTGGTAGGTCTGTCTGTGACCAATGAGTTTCAAAACTCAATAACTTTTGAAATACATAATTGAATGACTTTATATTTGGCATGTAAGTGTATCTTATTGATGTCTAGCCACTGTTCAGTGCATGTGTTGTTCCAAATATTTTTCCTGGAGTTATGGCCCTTGATGAACTTAGAATTTTGTGACCAACGCGTTTCTAAAAGAATAACTTTCAAACTACTTGGTGGAATGACTTCATATTTGATATGCAAGTGTATCTCATTCATGTCTAGCCCATGTCCGATGCAAATGTTGTTCCAAATATTTTTCTTGTTTTTTTTCACCATGCATCACCTGTAAATTGCCCCTGAGAATATTTTTTGGACTTGAAGATTGCACCACCCGTCGCAGCTACGGCGTCGATGTCACAATTTTTTTCCAGCTGTGTAGTTCTGTCTATTATGGCAGAAAAGGGGGTAGCAACCTTCATCTTCAAATCCATTGCTGTTGGGAAAATGTTATGTTGCTGATCAATCATCATAGATGACCCACTGGGCCACTTTATTCCAACTTTTTGCTTTTCAAATAGCCTTTCTCATTGTTACAAACGTTTTACAAGTGTAGCCAGATAGCAGCCTACCCCAGTGCTATTCACCTGATGGAAAGTTCAAGTTTTTATGGTTCAAGATGATTTTGTCCAAATTGGCTCCTTTCAAGAGCTCCCGGAGCTGTGTGAGTTCTGACTCACATGATTTAGTTAAACCAATTGAGAAATCCAGATAAACAAATTTCCGGTTTACATACTGTTGAAACTAGAAGCTCTATCACAATTACATGTGTGCTGAAAATTCTCGTTAGTAAAAAAATGAACTCCTTACTGCAGAAGAATAAAGTAGTTTGAAATACATGTACACGAGCATTTGCGGTGTGCAATGCAAAATATAATGTGCTGTTAGTAAGATCATTTGTACAATCACGAACTGAACCGCCCAAATCTGTCGTTTTCCTTAACGTATGCATCAGAATATCGCTCACCTCAACGTTGATAGCAACGCTGTCGTCCATCTGACCTGTAAAGCGTGAACTGAGACTCATCAGTGAATAACACACGTCTCCAGAGGGCCAAGTGAAACTGATTTGGTGCATGTGCCCACAGCCATTGCAATCAACGTTGATGTCACTGGGTGTAAGTCGCAGAGAAACGTAGAGACGTCGTGGCCTTAAGTTGAACTCCCGCAACTGATTCCTGCCTGTTCTTGAACACACCTGTCGAACATGAGTGCCTACAACCTGACTCGCTGTCTCCGCCGCAGTCTGAAATCGGTTCAGAGAGAGATGTTGCGACATAATGTTTCTGGGACGGTCAGTCAGCTAATCTTCCTGTGGCTCTGAGATGACAAACTAAATGAGCTATCATTGACTCATGGACCCCAAATTGCTGGGCGACAAGAAGTTGTGATTGGCCTTGCATAATTAGAGCAATAGCCCTACCCCTATCAATTTTGGACATTCACAGCATTTTGCTTTTCAATGAAGTTGAAATGAAATGTGCAATCAATATATACTGTTCAAAACTTTGATAACGTTTGGTTTTCAAGCCAATAAAAGTGGGAGTGCCCCGGATGCAAGCTTTGTCGAAAAATCTGTTGAAAGCATGCAGCATTGCACGTGGCCATGTGGTTGACTGAAGTTTAACCAAGGACTCTTTAGACAGTGCACTGAGGTATCTATGTGGCAAATTTTACTACATTTGATCTACGGATAGAAAAATTATATTACTAAAACTGAACTTGCGGTTCTTTTTTCCGTCAGTATGGTAAATGGCTGTACATGTGGGATAAATATTTCACAAACAATTTCCGAGGACAAAACACAAGAAGACTTGCAAACTTTCACCAGATGGACAACCCGGTGGTCTATTTGTTGAAAGTTTGCCAAAGTTTCTTGCACTATTATGAACAATAATAAATATTCACCTGGAACTTAATTAAGCACACCCTGAAATGTTTCATGACTTAAGTTGCTGTTACTGATTATTATGTTTTAACTTTTAATGATTGCTATGTCTTCCAGTACATTTCATCTCGTGAAACACAGTGTTTCTGGTTGATACCGTACCCTAGACACATCCCCTCGTCCACATGAAGATGCTACCCACGAATGTCACAAAAAACACTATCATCCACAGGCAATATCTGGGTATAAAACAAGAAAATTTGTCACTTCTTTTATCAGTACATGTTGACATGGCAAGGAGGAGACTGCATCGTTGGCATGCATGCAACAGGCATGTCATTCAAAGCTATTGGAAGGCAACTTGGCTATAGTCCTTCTGTCATCGCAGACTTGTCAGAAAAAATCAACAAACCAATGATGCTAAGGACTGACCAGGGCCTGGACAACCCTCGAAAGACCTTTCCTCGGGAAGATCGGAGTCTGGCATGTCTCGTTAGGCATGAACCCTTTTCTTCAAGTGGGGTTTTGAAATGCCTTTGGCTCCCCAATAGGCTTTTGTGCAACAGAACTGTCCGAAACTGTGTCAAAGCACTGACTATTAGGTGCAGAAGGGTCATCAAGTGTCCAGTAGGATCCTGCAAATATTCGAGATTCGATTCGATATCGATACCATACGTATGCTTCGAGATCGATCCCGAATCAGTCTCAGGATTCGATTTTTTCGAATCTCTCCTACTAACTTCAATTTGTTACATTTCCAACAAAAATAGGATAAAACTGTCATTAAAAAATTCATTCATGTAGGCTCAATTCCTATTTATTTGAGTAATTGACAATGTTTAATTCTTAGGTAAGGTGTGAATTTGGCCCAGAACATTATCCATAGTTTTGGTTTTTGAAGGCTTAACTTGTTACTATTCACGTTCTTAAGAACGTGAATAGTAACAAGTTAGGCCTTCAAAAACTAAAACTATGGACAATAGGCCTCGCTGTTTCAGCGAGGGTGCTGCAGAGAATATTTAGTTATTGGTGTTTAAGGTGTTCACTCCGTCGCGTAAGGGTCATCACAGTGTTCCATAACTTCCGTTTGATGCAATATGAAATAACTTGTCTTTTAAGATTCGATTCAGGATTCAATTCGGTATCGATATCAGAGACGCGATTCGATTCGAGATTCAATTCGAAAAGAAATTTGTGATTCGCAGATCCCTAGTGTCCAGCTCTGTCTGATCAGCATCAAAGATAATGTTTGGAGTGGTGTATGGCACAACAACATAGGAATCATAGGACATGGAGGAGAGTCCATTGGTCAGATGAGAATACAGTGCAGGTTCCTGCTTCACGTCACAGATGGTCGCATGAGAGTATGGAGGCATAGAAATAGAAATACTGCTTCGTGTCCAGGAACATCAGACCTACTGTTCCCTATAGTGGAGGATCAGTAATGATTTGGGGATGCCTGTCTCATGATTGTAAACTTGATATAGTGACTCTACTTGGGAATCTCGATGGTCATCAGTACATCCAGGACATTCTCAATCTGGTTGTCGTGCCTCATTTTGATAACCACCAGTTGGCTACTTGCCCTTTATTCATGGGCAACAATGCAAGGCCACATCGTTCCAATTCTGTGAGAGCATTCCTTCAGAACAATGCTATTACAACACTACCTTGGCCTGCAATGAGCCCACATTTGAGTGAGAACACATCTGGGACTTTCTTGGATGTCGTGCACACTCTTTGGCTGATTTGGAAGCTGCATTGCATGAATGGCAGCAGTTGCCTCGGGACCGTATCAGAAGGCTCGCTGGTAGCATTAGGAGGAGGGTTCAGGCAGTCATCCGGGCATGAGGTGGATACTCTCGCTACTGAAGTCAGACTTTGCTATTGTGTTCAGGAGATCACAAGTTACATTTTTTGTCAGGAATTACTGGCATTGTTTCATCATGGATCGTACTAGCACCATACTTGTCAAGAGAATATTTTTCCATCAAAAACAGTGACAGATATGTAATTTGCGCCATTAAAATACTTTATTTTTAGCTCAACTTTGGCGAAGCCAAATTTGAGCTTATGCCATGGCCCGTCGTCCGTCAACAATTGGATACGGCTCGGGCTAGAGGCCGTATTTATGAACCAATCTTTAGGAAACTTCTTGGGTACCTTTGTTATGACCGTGGGACGAGAACGAGTGTTTTTGGGTATGGTCCGAAATTTAAGATGGCTGCCAGCCGCCATTTTGTACCGACGATGCAGAAATCTGTTTTTTGTACAGAACTTCCATATGAAAGCTCTGATTTGAATAATTTTTTGTATGAATGTTTAGTACCATGGGATACATCACATATAATGCGGGTTTTTTTCTCGTGCGTAAATTATGCAAATTAGACTAACTTTGATGTTTTTTGGTGTTACTTTGAGCACTGTAAGTGCAAATGCCAATACGGCTCGGGCTAGAGGCCGTATTTATGAACTGATCTTTACGAAACTCCTTGGGTACCTTTGTTATCACCGTGGGACGAGAACGAGTGTTTTTGGGTCCTGTCCAAAATTCAAGATGGCCGATGGCAGCCATTTTGTACAAAATTTGGTGCAATCAGATTTTTGCACAGAACTTCCATATGAAAGCGCTGATTTGAATAATTTTTTGTGTGAATGTTTAGTACCATGGGATACATCACATATAATACAGGTTTTTTTCTCGTGCAGAAATTATGCAAATTAGATGAACTTTGATTTTTTCAGTGCTACTAACACACAGTAAGTACACATGTCAATACGGCTCGGACTAGAGTCTGTATTTATGAACCGATCTTCACGAAACGTCTTGGGTACCTTTGTTATCACCTTGGGACGAGAACGAGTGTTTCTGGGTGCAGTCCAAAATTCAAGATGGCTGCCAGTGGCCATTTTGTACCGAAGTTAGGTCTAATACACTAACTTCGGTACACTTGAATTGAATTGGAGGAAAACAAAATTAACAGTTCATCGTGAAATATATGTCCGTCAACGGAATCACGTGAACGAACTTGTGATAAATGCGAAGAAATTGTATTTTTCAGCTGTCGTGAATGACAACATACGACGTCCTCGTGTTCTCTCGGAAGTTATGGACAAATTATTGCACATGAAGGGTACTTCAATTCTACCAGATCGTAAATGTGACCTTGAGATTGCAGACAAGTTTGCTACATTCTTCCATGAAAAAATCGCAACCATACGATCTGGATTGGCCCAAAGCGTCCTCTGTCAATCCGATGTTGTAAACACACAGAATAGACCTTTGGTGAACGTTGTAAACTTCCATTCATTCCTACCATTATCTGAGGGTGACATTTGTGCCCTGGTACGAAAATCGCCATCCAAACAATGCCCTTTAGGTATCATTCCTACGAAGTTGCTAAAATCATGCCTACCTGCTTTTGTTCCTTGGTTGTTGGAAATCGTCAACACATCACTATCATCTGGAGTATTTCCATCGACCATGAAACAGGCTCTTGTTACCCCTCTTCTTAAAAAACCGTCACTTGATCCCGAAATTCTGAAAAACTACCGCCCTGTGTCCAACTTGAGTTTTGTTTCCAAGCTATTAGAACGTGCAGTGTCGAAACAGCTACGGGAACATCTGTCACAATGTTCGTTGTCAGAAGAATTCCAATCTGCCTATACGCCACTTAGTAGTACGGAAACAGCACTCCTGCGTGTCCAGAATGACATCTTGTTGTCTATGGACCGTAAGGAGGTTTCCTGTCTTGTTCTACTGGATTTAAGTGCTGCGTTTGACACCATTGACCACGCAGTGCTTCTTAATATCCTTATGACTAGAATAGGCATCAGTGGAACAGCACATGAGTGGTTTAAATCGTATCTTTCTGATCGGACACTAAGAGTAAATGTAAACGGTACCTATTCCACTGAGGTTCCATTAGAGTTTGGTGTACCGCAGGGGTCCGTCCTTGGGCCTCTGTTGTATGTTATATATGTCCTGCCATTGGGCGACATAATTCGTAAGCACGGACTTGATTTTCATTTTTATGCAGACGACACACAACTCTTCATTTTAGAGCCCACCAAGAGGTGTATGCAGTTCACTCGTTAGAACATTGTGTAGATGACATTAAGTCGTGGATGACGTTAAACTTTCTTAAGCTCAATCCCGACAAAACCGAAGTTATCTACATTGGATTACGTGGCCAGCTTTCGAAGCTGTCCCGTATTTATCCAAATTTTGATGGCAATCTGATCTCTCCGTCCACCATGGTGCGTAACCTCGGATTTTTCATGGATGCACATTGTCTGCTGACTATCATGTCACACAGGTGTGTCGGACATCATATTATCACTTACGAAACATTAGCAGGGTGTGCATCGTGGTTGACGAGGATGTTGCCAAACAGTTAGTTCATGCGTTTGTCACCAGTCGCCTGGACTACTGCAATTCCTTAATGTACGGCTGTAAACGGTCCCTACTACATAAGCTGCAGCTTGTCCAAAACTGTGCTGCCCGATTGATTCTTAAAAGGAGGAAATCGTGTCATATAACACCCTTACTGTACCATCTTCATTGGCTACCCATTGAAAAACGCATTGATTTCAAAATCATCGTAACTGTCTATAAATGTCTAAATGGATTGGCCCCTACATATCTCAGCAAACTACTTCAACGATACGTTCCCACACGATCTCTGAGATCCTCCTTCACAAATAATCTTTGTCACAAGACCAGTACCCTTGTAACTGCTGGAAATCGGGCCTTCTCCGTTGCCGGACCTCTTCTCTGGAACAATCTGCCTGATCACTTGAAATCACCACAAACATATCAGACCTTCAAAACTAACCTTAAGACGCACTTATTCGGTAAAACCTATACATAAATTGTCCTTCTAAATTTATGATTAACACAGAGCTGACTTTATTTATTTTTTTAATTTTGTAAAGCCTGAGAGCACATTTGCGTGAAGTCATGGCTCTAAACTGTATTTATTATTATTATTATTATTATTAATCAGTTTTTTTGTACACAACTTCTATACGGCTCAGGCTAGAGGCCGTATTTATGAACCGATCTTTACGAAACTTCTTGGGTACCTTTGTTATCACCGTGGGATGTGAACGAGTGTTTTTGGGTGTGGTCCAAAATTCAAGATGGCCACCAGCAGTCATTTTGTACCAAAATTAGTGCAATCAGTCTTTTGTACAGAACTTCTGTATGAAAGTTCTGATTTGAATAAATTTTTGTATGAATGTTTAGTAACATGGAATACATCATATATAGTATATTGTACGGGTTTTTTTCTCGTGCAGAAATTATGCAAATTAGACTAACTTTGATGTTTTTTGTTGTTACTTTCAGCACTGTAAGTGCAAATGCCAATACGGCTCGGGCTAGAGGCTGTATTTATGAACCGATCTTTACGAAACTCCTTGGGTATCTTTGTTATCACCGTAGGATGAGAACGAGTGTTTTTAGGTCCGGTCCGAAATTCAAGATGGCCGATGGCAGCCATTTTGTACAAAATTTGGTGCAATCAGATTTTTGCACAGAACTTCCATATGAAAGCGCTGATTTGAATAATTTTTTGTGTGAATGTTTAGTACCATGGGATACATCACATATAATACGGGTTTTTTTCTCGTGCAGAAATTATGCAAATTAGATGAACTTTGATGTTTTCAGTGCTACTTACACACAGTAAGTACACATGTCAATACGGCTCGGGCTAGAGTCTGTATTTATGAACCGATCTTCACGAAACGTCTTGGGTACCTTTGTTATCACCTTGGGACGAGAACGAGCGTTTCTGAGTGTGGTCCAAAATTCAAGATGGCTGCCAGTGGCCATTTTGTACCAAAATTAGGTCTAATCAGTTTTTTGTACACAACTTCTATACGGCTCAGGCTAGAGGCCGTATTTATGAACCGATCTTTACACACCTTCTTGGGTACCTTTGTTATCACCGTGGGATGAGAACGAGTGTTTTTGGGTGTGGTCCAAAATTCAAGATGGCCACCAGCAGCCATTTTGTACCAAAATTAGTGCAATCAGTCTTTTGAACAGAACTTCTGTATGAAAGTTCTGATTTGAATTAATTTTTGTATGAATGTTTAGTAACATGGAATACATCACATATAGTATGGGTTTTTTTCTCGTGTAGAAATTATGCAAATTAGATGAACTTTGATTTATTCAGTGCTACTTATACACTGTAAGTGCACATGTCAATACGGCTCGGGATAGAGACTGTATTTATGAACCGATCTTCACAAAACTTCTTGGGTACCTTTGTTATCACCTTGGGATGAGAACGAGTGTTTCTGGGTGCGGTCCAAAATTCAAGATGGCTGCATCATCGTACCCCCATATAGACAATCAGTGTTAATAGCCTTGCCCATTTACACAATGCGGGGGTCCGAATCGATCGCTCAGACGGTCAACATCCAAGGACTAACCGGGCTCAACATTGCTTAACTTCGGTGATCTGACAAGAACCAATTAATTGATAAAATGTTGGTGTCAAGTCATTTTTTATTAGGCTATTTCAAAACGATCATGTGCTGGGCTGTTCGTACATACACATCTCACACAAGTCTGGTCCCTGCGTTCAACAATAGCACCAAATAAATCATTTAAAAGTCGGTTATATCTGATTTGACAGTGACTTTGATTTCACTGTCTGGGCTTTGTGTGAAAATTAAAACAGGTCATTTTGACACTTTTTTCTGCGTTTTTTTAATTCATTGTCTCCACTAAGTTACCAGGTGAACCTGATTCGAAATGATATCGACGGATGTTCGAGTCCAGTTACAACACATTTCTTTTCCCAATGATATGTGTCGGAGATCCAAGTTAACGACCTCGGGAATCGTGCACTACATTCTGCGTTACAAAGCGCAGAAGTTATCACATGTTTAACTAGGTTTACATGACTGTTCTGCACTAGACAGCACATTTGTTAATGAGCGTTTTCCTCACTAGATGTGACAGGACTTCTAGTTTTAACTGTATGGTGCTGTGATAAAGTAGTAATCCACCCTCTCCATTCTGTGTATGTAGTCAAATTTTAATATCTATGTACATCATTACATGTATTTGTATCCCAGTAAAGGTTATAGGACTGATGTTAATATTTCTATTCAACTAGTATAGAATTGTTGGGCATGCTGTTTTTCTACAAGAGTTTAATTATGCTAATGGGGTAGTTTGAGTTTGATAGGGACAAAAAGTGCACTTACTCAACATGCTTAGTTAATTACTTCAAAATAATGCACAATACAGTGACAGGACTTTTAGTTTCAATTGTAATTCGTTAGTGAGACAATTTTTCAGGCAAACTCCTTCAATCATTTCATTAACATTGGACTATAATTATGTATTCTTAGTTTCAGTTTAATTTTTCACTTATGTGGATATTTCACAAGGGGCCTTTAGCTGCTTACTTTGAAGGGTTAAGAGGTAGAGGGTGACAGACACCTGGAATGAATTCAGCATACCAGAATTATAAAAATAATGCTACCTGTCAACTTTTCCACAGCAATATGCCTAGAGTTGTTTTGCTGATGTTTCCTGATTTTCTGACCTGACTATAATATAAGTCGCTAAAATTGGCCAGAACTCCATTCCATAGGTCATTTTGCTTTTGCCGGCAGTGTGTGTCAGTATGGCCCAGTGAGAAAGCTTTAGTTTACCCTCTGCCCCAACCCCACTCCTATTCTGCCTCTCCCCACCACACACCCACTCACACAAACATGTGTAAAAATGTTAGAGTTTAGAAACACCTGCCAGGTATAACGACTTACACAAAGAAAAACATTACACACACGCATTTACCATATACTCACACCTGCCGAATGATAGTGATAGATGGCTGAATAATAGTAATATCCTGCATTTATAGTGATTGCATTTTCACTCTGCATCTCATCTCATCATCTCAGTGGAAGTCCTCTAAAATGACCAACAAACGATTGGCTAAACATAACTTCATACTCGATATTGTGGTCATGAGATAGGCAGAGATGCTGAAAGTGATCTTCAACAACAAAGTGACAAACAAAATAAATAACTCTTCTCTGCCCCCTCCCCCCCCCCCCTCCCCACCTAGGTTTTTTTTACTTCATTACCTTGTAGTTAAAGAAGAAAGAAAATTCTTGGTTGTGGGAGATGTGATTGGCGTGATTGAGCAGGGTGGGGGTGGGAGATAATTTTGCCTATCTTTCTTTCCCCCAGGGGGAAAGATGAACTGCTACACTGGTACTGAAACTGTACTACCCAATAAATTATGCACACCACTCACAAGTGCTGCTGATGGTGATCATGTGCTGTGCATGATTTACATGTATAATACAGTTTGGTGTCATTTTTAACTCATTTGATAACTGTTGTAACTGCCAAAGGAATAATCATAAATCTAATGCCTTCCGCGGATTTGTCGCTGTCCTCTAATGAGGAGGCCTACATTAACCCAGTGCCCCTCCAGAGTATTCCTCCCCACACTGTTCTAATCCTCCAGCATTCAGTCAATAAGTGTTTCATAATTACCCCCACTGGCACCTTCTCAATCTCCCCTACTGTAACATTGACTCTTTTACTCGTGTCATTCCTCATGCAATTAGGAAAATGCAGTCACAAAGAACTTTGCAATTTTCTGAGCTTCTCTCCTCCAGAATGAAGGGGAAAAAGGCAAAGATTAGAACTAGTCAGGGTGCAACAAATTTGCTGTTATATATGTAACCCGGGGTGATCTCCACAAATCAATAAAATAGGAGTTCAGGGTCCAATAATACTTTATCACATGTATCCAGTAATCTCTTTATTTCCATGGTTAAAACCTACAAAATAAATATACAACAAGCATGAGTGTCAGAATATTGAACGCAATAATAAAATAACAGAATGTGAAATGAATCGATATGTATCGAAATATAAATATGAATCGCAGAACATGACCAAATCGAAAATCGACCCATATGTGGTAGAAATGGAAACTCACCAGATATGCACAGTATATAAATGTTACAAATCTTTGCAGATAAGTAAAATACTTTAAATTTAATTACTTTAACTAACGCATTTGAACAATCAGTTGTACAGCTGACAGATGCAAAACGGTTTTGTCAGGGAGTGTTAGGCAGGAAAAGGTGTGTGCTCATTCACAAAATCATGCATATGCAGTGAACTGTCGTGAGGTAGTTGGTCATTGGTTAATCATCACTGCAGATAGGTTTAACCTATGGCCAAACAGTGCGAATTACACACCCATTGCTGTAAATGAATAAATAAATAAATAATTAATAAGAATAAGTAATAAGTATATATTTGCAGTATATGGACAGCTCTGGTTACATATATTAATTTCATTTCAAAAAGAGAGCTGGCTGTATGAGGTTTTGATTTTTCAAATTTGGTTTCAGTTTGGTTTCAGGAAAAACTTTGAGTAACAAATTAAAGTTCATGTAATTGATGTTGTGTTTTCATTGTCACATTTTTTCCGCTCACTGACGCGATCTGTGGACGAGTCAAGGCACAAGAAAATGTAACAATGAGAATATGGTGTGTTCGCCCCTTCTACAGACAATTGAGAGTCCACATGGGCCACTAGTCTAGTTCCCTCCCAATAAGATGGGCTGATTAGTTTTTGCTGGGTGTTGTGGTATTGTTTCTGGTTTCTGCAGAAACAAAAACCAAACCGGGAAACCGAGAAACCACCCAGCTCTATTCAGAAACCATTTGTACATATACAAAAGCTTGAAAAAAGACATGGCAGAAAGACGACTAGTCTTACAGTATCTGCCTAATAATAGTGATGGCTGAAATAATAGTGATGGTCAGGATATTTGATTGGAAATACATATAATAATAATGATAGCATTTTCCCTCTATTCCTCGCTGCCAATAATAGTGATTGCTGGGACTTTTTCTCCCAAATTAATATTGGTTTTGAGACTATAATTAGGAAGGTGAGAGTATTTTAAGAAACATTTGCAATTTTGTACTCTTTTCACTAGATTGAAAAACCAAGCCCAAACATTTCTTCCGTTATTCTGGGGATTTCACAGTCAACCCATTAAACATTTTGACTGCCAAAACCCAGTATGTGGTCAGAAAAGACTTCAACTATAATTATTATGTACATGTGTATTATTACCACTTTAGCCAGCATTCCTGTGTATTAACAGAGTTTAGTGGGGTGGTAAAACTCAATAATTCATGGCGTCATTGAGCCAGAAGCGGGCAGCAGACCTTTAATGAAAATAAAATGCATTAATGGCCCTTTGCCTGCTTCCAGTTGTGGCAATAATAGCGAGCGCCCCCAGAACGGGCGAAGCCCGTTTGGAAGCGAGCTCTATAGCTTAACACGTGTAAATGAGTCAATTCTTCTGAAACTCCTCTACAGCTTTGATGTCAAAATTTGTGTCTCCGTGCCGGCTGCCACTTTGAAATCAACAGGATGTTTGTTCACCGGAAGGAACGCCCGAGAAGAGACTTTACGAGAACAGCTCTTATTCGAGGAATCTTCCTAAGAACAAAAAGGGACAATATAATTGTTTTCAAAGGAACATTCGGATACCAGTTGGGTAAAGTGAGTGAACCATCAGTTGAGGGAAGTAACAGGGGAGGGGCGTGGGGGGGGGGGGGGGTGCTATTGAGATATTCTCACATAATACACCGGGAGTCAGACTAATTTACAATTTACTACATCATGTGACGTTCCTAGCAACACACAACACCCCTAGCAACAGGCGATCTATTGGACCAATTTTGACCAAAATTGATATATGGCCCCATAATGCAATAGGGGTCCAAACCATGGAGTTGGTAATGATGTCAGTTTGTTTCCTTAGCAACGAACATGCCTCCCTAGCAACGGGCGGCCTCGTGGGCCAATTTCGACCAAATTTGATATATGGATCCACAGTGCACTAGGGATGCAAACCAAAGAATCGAAAATGGTGTCAGGTGGTTTCCCTAACAACCAACATGCCTCCCTAGCAACGGGCGACCTACTGGGCTAATTTTGACTAAATTTCACTCGTGGACCCATAATGCACCAGAGATTCAATCCAAGAGTCGGTAATGATGTCAGTTTGTTTCCCTAGCAACCAACGTGCCTCCCTAGCAACGGACGACCTATTGGACCAAATTTGATATATGAACCCATAATGCACTAGGAATCCAAACCAAGGAGTCGAAAATTATGTCAGTTGGGTTCCCTAGCAACCAACATGCCTCTCTAGCAACGTACGGCCTCTTGGGACAATTTAACCAAATTTGATATATGGACCCACAATGCACTAGGGATCCAAACAAAAGAATCGAAAATGGTGTCAGTTGGTTTCCCTAACAACCAACGTGCCTCCCTAGCAACGAGCGACCTACTGGACCAATATTGACTAAATTTCACTTGTGGACCCATAATGCATCAGAGATTCAATCCAAGGAGTCGGTAATGATGTCAGTTTGTTTCCCTAGCAACCAACGTGCCCCCCCTAGCAACGGGCGACCAATTGGGCAAGTTTTGACCAAATTTGACATATGAACCCATAATGCACTAGGAATCCAAACCAAGGAGTTGGTAATGATGTCAGTTTGTTCCCCTAGCAACAAACGAGCCTCTCTAGCAACGAGCGGCCTCTTGGGCCAATTTCGACCAATTTGATATATGGAACCACAGTGCACTAGGGATCCAAACCAAAGAATCGAAAATGGTGTCAGTTGGTTTCCCTAACAACCATCGTGCCTTCCTAGCAACGGGCGACCTACTGGGCCAATTTTGACTACATTTGATATGTGGGGCCATAATGCATCAGGGATTCAAACCAAGGAGTCGGTAATGATGTCAGTTTGTTTCCCTAGCAACCAACGTGCCTCCCTAGCAACGGGCGACCTATTGGGCCAATTATGACTACATTTGATATGTGGGGCCATAATGCATCAGGTTTTCAAACCAAGGAGTCAGTAATGATGTCAGTTTGTTTCCCTAGCAACCAACGTGCCTCCCTAGCAACGGGCGACCTATTGGCTCAATTTTGACCAAATTCAATCTATGGACCCACAATGCACTAGGGATCTAAACCATGTTGGTTGACACAATTGTATTGACTTCAAGTTGAATGAGACTACTTGCGCTCGCTTTTAGGTAGCACCTATTTCATATTAGTAAAAGCATGACTTTGTCGGGAGTCCCAACTTACTAACGAACCTTGAGGACTGAATAACAGCCCTCTGACTTATATTAACAGCCCTCGACTTTGTTTCGTGCCGGTAATAAACCCTCTGGCTGAAACCATAAAGCCCTCCATACTCAGTTCCAGTATTTTTTAGCATCTGTAGGGCTTAAGCCTGTGATTCTACAGAATCACAAATTTCCAGTTTATTTATTAATATTTTTCCTATGAGATGGAATGTAGGTGAGTGATCAGACAGTAGCATCCCTCATGTCTTATTAAAGGTTTATTTTTGTTGTTCGTATATTTTTAGATTCTCTTGGGTAAGTCAATCTACATGTACACGATGAAGAAAGGAAGCAGGCCAGGAAAAAGAAAATGGGAAACAGACACCCCTGATGTATCAAAATATTTTCTCAAGATACCCAAAGGTAAAACACTAACTGATTACTCCACATAAAATGAAAGCACACAGAGTGTTCATTTCCTCTAATTAATAGAGATTAACCCATAGTTGGTATATATATCAATCTTACTTCCATAACTAGTACACTCATATACATCAATCTTAGTTCCATAATTAGTACACCCATATATATCAGTCTTAGTTCCATAATTAGTACACCCATATATATCAGTCTTAGTTCCATAACTAGTACACTCATATACATCAATCTTAGTTCCATAATTAGTACACCCATATATATCAGTCTTAGTTCCATAATTAGTACACCCATATATATCAGTCTTAGTTCCATAACTAGTACACTCATATACATCAATCTTAGTTCCATAATTAGTACACCCATATATATCAGTCTTAGTTCCATAATTAGTACACCCATATATATCAGTCTTAGTTCCATAATTAGTACACCCATATATATCAGTCTAGTTCCATAATTAGTACACCCATATATATCAGTCTTACTTCCATAATTAGTACACCCATATATATCAGTCTTACTTCCATAATTAGTACACCCATATATATCAGTCTTACTTCCATAATTAGTACACCCATATATATCAGTCTTACTTCCATAATTTGTACACCCATATATATCAGTCTTACTTCCATAATTAGTACACCCATATATATCAGTCTTACTTCCATAATTAGTACACCCATATATATCAGTCTTACTTCCATAATTAGTACACCCATATATATCAGTCTTACTTCCATAATTTGTACACCCATATATATCAGTCTTAGTTCCATAATTAGTACACCCATATATATCAGTCTAGTTCCATAATTAGTACACCCATATATATCAGTCTTACTTCCATAATCAGTACACCCATATATATCAGTCTTACTTCCATAATCAGTACACCCATATATATCAGTCTTAGTTCCATAATTAGTACACCCATATATATCAGTCTTAGTTCCATAATTAGTACACCCATATATTTCAGTCTAGTTCCATAATTAGTACACCCATATATATCAGTCTTAGTTCCATATCAGTCTAGTTCCATAATTAGTACACCCATATATATCAGTCTAGTTCCATAATTAGTACACCCATATATATCAGACTAGTTCCACAATTAGTACACCCATATATATCAGTCTTAGTTCCATATCAGTCTAGTTCCATAATTAGTACACCCATATATATCAGTCTAGTTCCATAATTAGTACACCCATATATATCAGTCTAGTTCCATAATTAGTACACCCATATATATCAGTCTAGTTCCATAATTAGTACACCCATATATATCAGTCTTAGTTCCATATCAGTCTAGTTCCATAATTAGTACACCCATATATATCAGTCTTAGTTCCATAATTAGTACACCCATATATATCAGTCTAGTTCCATAATTAGTACACCCATATATATCAGTCTTACTTCCATAATTAGTACACCCATATATATCAGTCTTACTTCCATAATTAGTACACCCATATATATCAGTCTTACTTCCATAATTTGTACACCCATATATATCAGTCTTACTTCCATAATTAGTACACCCATTTATATCAGTCTTAGTTCCATAATTAGTACACCCATATATATCAGTCTAGTTCCATAATTAGTACACCCATATATATCAGTCTTAGTTTCATATCAGTCTAGTTCCATAATTAGTACACCCATATATATCAGTCTAGTTCCATAATTAGTACACCCATATATATCAGTCTTACTTCCATAATTTGTACACCCATATATATCAGTCTTACTTCCATAATTAGTACACCCATATATATCAGTCTTACTTCCATAATTAGTACACCCATATATATCAGTCTTACTTCCATAATTAGTACACCCATATATATCAGTCTAGTTCCATAATTAGTACACCCATATATATCGGTCTTACTTCCATAATTAGTACACCCATATATATCAGTCTTACTTCCATAATTAGTACACCCATATATATCAGTCTAGTTCCATAATTAGTACACCCATATATATCGGTCTTACTTCCATAATTAGTACACCCATATATATCAGTCTAGTTCCATAATTAGTACACCCATATATATCAGTCTAGTTCCATAATTAGTACATCCATATATATCAGACTAGTTCCACAATTAGTACAAACATATATATCAGTCTTAGTTCCATAATTAGTACACCCATATATATCAGTCTTCCTATAAGGAATTACATTGGTGTTGTTTAATATAATCGCTAGAGATGGGCAGTATTGTAATTTTGAGTTGAAAGTATATCACAGTATTGGTTCGGTGTTCAGTATCTGACTTGACTGAGATTTGCTGAAAGAACCAAAGGGGAATTTACACCAGGAAAATACAGAATAAGTTGTTCTAATGTCATTCTATCACAGCACCACAAATGTCACTGCCATTGAGCTCAACATTGGTTTTCCTTTGCCAACACAAATCATAATTTTGGCTTTAAAGGCCTATTTTTATACGCCGTTTTGAAAAAACGGGTCGTATTATGGTATCCCGCTGTCTGTCTGTCCATCTGTCCGTCTGCCCGTCCGGTCACACGTCGTACGATAACTCAACTTTGAGGGATTTTCGTGATTTTTGCTTAGGTGTTGTATATCGATGGAGGGAAGCTCCCTTTTGCTTAGTGTCGCTGTTCGATTAGTCATTCCAGAGTTATGGGACTTTATTACTTAGAAAATTGTTGATTTTTTACAAATCGAACGATAACTCAAGAACGCGTTGAGAGATTTTCGTGATTTTTGGGTAGGTGGTGTATATCGATGGAGGGAAGCTCCCTTTCGTTTAGTGTCGCCGTTCGATTAGTCATTCCAGAGTTATGGGACTTTAGTACTTAGAAAATTGTTGATTTTTTACACATACGTTAACTCGAGAACGCTTCGAGAGATTTTCACGATTTTTTGGTAGGTGGTTTATGTTGATGGAAGGAAGCTCCCTTTCGATTGGGGTCGCCGTTCAATTCGTCATTCCAGAGTTATGGGATTTTATTACTTAGAAAATCGTTGATTTTTTACACGTCGTACGATAACTCGAGAATGGTCCGAGAGATTTTCGCGATTTTTTGGTAGGTTGTGTATGTTGATGGAAGGAAGATCCCTTTCGGTTAGTGTCGCCGTTCGATTTAATTTGAAGCCCATGTTCAATTATCAGGACAAATTTGTATTATAGGTATAGTAAATGGTTGTGTGTTTTGAAATTTTATTTATTTAACATGAATATTCAATTAAAAGATATACGATTGAGGAAGCTTTACTGTATTCTGTTGGTTTTGATTATTGTACATGAATATAAAAAAATATGGATTAGGTACACATGTAGACTCATATTGTGTGCTTCTTTCTTTTAATTAACAAAGGGCGTATCATGTGCTCATGGCGCAGCTGTTTATTGGCTTTTGTGATCTCAGAGCATATGCCCTTAACACTGCCATCATCAGGTGGTCCTGCTGACAATAACAGACAAATCACCTGACACTGGGGATGTGGCCTGAACTGCAAAAAAACGGTATGGTCCAGGGGCAGGCTGGTCTGCCATCATTTTCTGCTTTGGACTGGTCCACACATGGTGGTCCGGTACTGGACCACTTTGCAGACTTTAATACATAGATGTATGTCTAGATTTAGCACTGGGGTTATCTGGTATGAGATCTCATAACACCTCATCAGATAATTCTTTGATGTCAGTGACATCAAACGACAGTGACTACTGAGTACCACCTCTGTCTTTTGATTTAGGGTTGGAATGATACACCAAATTCACGGTATGATACGTATCTAGGAACACGATTCACGATACAATATGTATCTAGATATGTATCTTAATATCCTGGTATTGAATGTACAGTTAAGATCAGAGGGACAATGATGGAGTCAGCAATTCATAGTAGATACATTAGGGAGGAGGGGGATCATCTTCAGCCCCCCCCCCCCCCCCCCCCCCCCATTTTCCATATTCTATCATATACTGCACTGACTGGTCACGCGTGTCTGAGCTCATACTCTGGCATAAGCCCATCCCTAACTTTGCAAATGTGAGTTACCAAGTGGTCACTCTGAGTCTTGGCACATCCTTCTACTTTTCAGTTTTAGAATAAAGATGATTTTAGTCACAGGTGCTGGTAATTACGACGAAAATAGGTAAGTAGTCATCTGATGATCACGACAACTAACCTTACCAAATACATTAAAAAAAGCTGGAGTACCCTGGTCCCATAGGTTGGCAATGAAAATACATCAGTGATTGAGACATGCTCTTGCAGTTCATGGTTTGACTTCCACTTTGCAATTTTCAAATCAATTCACCTGAACGAAAAAAATCATGGAAGATGATTACGAAGAATAACTGGTAAACAAAGGGGGCTAATTAATAAGCACCGACATCGTAGAAAACATGAGTGAAGTTTTATCAACTGCTTTGAAAACAATCGTAAATTGTGGCTAAAACATTATCATTTTGCATAACCAACAGACGTTCATAATAAATTGGTGTATTGTTACACTGTTCATCTATAGTTTTACCATTTTTGAATTGGAATGTTGGATGGTCGCATAAATATTGAATCGCAACATGGGAGCAAAATTTCAGTGATTAGATCGCACCTGGGAGATCTTGCTTCGCAAACAGCAATGCGAACCCAAACAAAAAATACTGTGATTTAATAATCGGTATTCCGGTGTACCCCAGTGTTATTAGCCCGACTGTTTACAGTGAGGGCTATAGTAATGACTTTTGTCCGTCCGTCTGTCCATTTGTTTACATTTAGAGTTTTGGTTAAAGTTTGTGATTAAAGTTTTTACTGAAGATTCAAGTGTTTTTTTTCTTCTTTTCCTATTTAGTTGACATTTGGAGTTTTGGTTAAAGTTTGTGGTTAAAGATTTTTATTCCACCTTCAAGTACAGGCTCTACCTGGTAGTTCTCGTCTGATCGTCACGAAATTTCATATGCAGGTTTTAGGTCATGTCTACATAAGAACGTCCCCTTTTGGTCATGATCGGTCAACCGGTATGGCTGCCCGAGCCCAAAACCCGAAAACAATTAGCACAGTCTACAGGTCGTATTTATGAAGGGATTTCATTGCAACTTCATAGGATGCCTCTGTATAATGCCTAGATGAGAACGTCCCCGTTTGGGCATGATCTGTCAACTGTGATGGCTGCACAAGCCCGAAACCCAAAAACTTTTAGCACAGTCTGCAGGTCATGTTTAATATGGACGGATTTCATTGTAACTTGATACGATGACTCCATATGATGTCTACATGTGAATTTCCCCATTTGGGCGTGATCTATCAACCATCACGACTGCCCGAGCCTAAAACCAGAAAACCATTAGCACAGTCTACAGGCCATATTTATGGAGGGATTTCATTGTAACTTGATAGGTTGACTTCATAAAATGTCTACATGAGAAAGTCCCCTTTTGGACGTGATTGGGCAACTGTGACGGCTACAGGTGCCCTAAGCCTGAAAACCTTCAGCACAGTCTACAGGTCATATTTATGAGGGGATTTCATTGTAACTTAGTAGGATCAATCCACATGATTCCCAGATGAGAATGTCCCCTTTTGGTTGCGATCATTCAACCATGATGGCTGCCCGAGCCCGAAGCCCAAAAACCTTTAGCACAGTCTACACATCATATTTATGGAGGGATTTCATTGTAACTTGAAAGGTTGACTTCATGTAATGTCCAGATGAGAACGTCCCCTTTTGGGCAACTGTGACGGCAACAGGGGCCCAAAGCCTGAAAACCTTTAGTACTTTTTTTTTTCTTTCGTCAAAAATGCTTGTTTACAGTTTTGGTTAAAAACCCAAAGACCACCCCCCCCCCCCCCCCCCTCCTCCCCAATTAGGCAGTTTTTTTTTATTTCCTCCAATATGCATTTTGAACTATTTACAGTCACTACATGCAGAACCTTTTTTTCCTTTTGTCAAAAATGCTTTTTAGCTCAACTTTGGCGAAGCCAAATTTGAGCTTATGCCATGGCCCGTCGTCCATCATCCGTCTGGCCGTCTGTCTGTCTGTCCATCAACAGTTGGATACGGGCTAGAGGCCGTATTTATAAACCGATCTTTACGAAACTTCTTGAGTACCTTTGCTATGACCGTGGGACAAGAACGAGTGTTTTTGGGTGCGGTCTGAAATTCAAGATGCCTGCCAGCCACCATTTTGTACCGACGATGCAGAAATCTGTTTTTTGCGCAGAACTTCCACATGAAAGCTCTGATTTGAATAATTTTTTGTATGAATATTTAGTAACATGGGATACATCACATATAGTACGGGTTTTTTCCTCATGCAGAAATTATGCAAATTAGATGAACTTTGATTTTTTCAGTGCTACTTACACACACACAGTAAGTACACATGTCAATACGGCTCGGGCTAGAGTCTGTATTTATGAACCGATCTTCACGAAACGTCTTGGGTACCTTTGTTATCACCTTGGGATGAGAACGAGTGTTTCTGGGTGCAGTCCAAAATTCAAGATGGCTGCCAGTGGCCATTTTGTTCCGAAATTAGGTCTAATCAGTTTTTTGTACACAACTTCTATACGGCTCAGTCTAGAGGCCGTATTTATGTACCGATCTTTACGAAACTTCTTGGGTACCTTTGTTATCACCGTGGGATGAGAACAAGTGTTTTGGGGTGTGGTCCAAAATTCAAGATGGCCACCAGCAGCCATTTTGTACCAAAATTAGTGCAATCAGTCTTTTGTACAGAACTTCTGTTTGAAAGTTCTGATTTGAATAAATTTTTGTATGAATGTTTAGTAACATGGAATACATCACATATAGTACGGGGTTTTTTCTCGTGCAGAAATTATGCAAATTAGATGAACTTTGATTTATTCAGTGCTACTTATACACTGTAAGTGCACATGTCAATACGGCTCGGGCTAGAGGCTGTATTTATGAACCGATCTTCACAAAACTTCTTGGGTACCTTTGTTATCACCTTGGGACGAGAACGAGTGTTTCTGGGTGCGGTCCAAAATTCAAGATGGCTGCCAGTGGCCATTTTGTACCGAAATTAGATCCAATCAGTTTTTTGTCACAACTTCAACACAGCTCATATTTGTGAACTGATCTTCACGAAACTTCTTGGGTACCTTTGTTTTCACCTTGGGACAGAATGAGTGTGTTTTGGGGTGCCTTTGTTATCACTGTGCTATGAGAACAAATATTTTGGCATGGCATTACTGGATCTTTCTATTTAGTTCAGTCCCTTCTTGGACATGCTGAGCTGCAGTGTCATTGACACTTTCATTTAGTTTTGGTTTTAGGCATTCTTTTTGTTCTTTCCACGAATATGCATTTTGAACTATTTACAGTCACTACATGCAGAACCTTTTTTTAAACTCACATAACCCTCCCTCCCCCCCCCCCCTCCCCCCCCCCCCGAAGCCTGAAAAACTTTTAGCACAGTCTACACATCATATTTATGGAGGGATTTCATTGTAACTTGATAGGTTGACTTCATATAATGTCTAGATGAGAACGTCCCCTTTTGGGCAACTGTGACGGCAACAGGGGCCTGAAGCCCTAATACCTTTATCACATTTTTTTTCTTTCGTCAAAAATGCTTGTTTACAGTTTTGGTTAAAAACCCAAACACCACCGTCCCCCATCTCCCCAATTAGGCATTTTTATTTTTTTTATTTCCTCCAATATGCATTTTGAGCTATTTACAGTCACTACATGCAGAACCTTTTTTTTTCCTTTTGTCAAAAATGCTTTTTTACAGTTTTAGTTTTAGGCATTTTTTTTTCTTTCCACGAATATGCATTTTGAACTATTTAAGTCACTACATGCAGAACCTTTTTTTAAACTCACATAACCATCCCCCCACCCCCCTCTGGGGGGAAGGGGGGACAATTAGGCACTTTTTTTTTCTTTCGTAAAAAAATGCTTTTTTACAGTTTTGGTTGAAGTTTGTGGTTAAAAACCCAGACAAACACCACCACCCACCCCCACCCCCATGGTGCCAGTTAGGTATTTTTTTTTTCTCTGCTCAAAATGCATTCTGAAGGATTTAGACTGACCACATGTGGAAAAAAATGGACTCCCCTAACACACCCCCACTCTCCCCCACCCCCACCCCACCTCCTCCTCACCCAGGGCCATTCATGCAATATTTTTTCTTTGGTACAAAATTCATTTTTAGCCTGACTGTTTATAGTCAGGGCTATAGTCATGACTTTCGTTCGTCCATCTGTCGGTCCATCCATCTGTCTGTAAACAATTGGTTTCTGACTGATAACTCCAGTTTGGATTATTTGATTTAAACCAAAGTTGTTATGTGTATTTTCCAGCTAGTAATACAGGCCAGGTTTCAATATAGGTTCCACAACTCCCCCCCCCCCCACACACACACATGCACACACACACACACACACACACACACACACACACACACACACACACACACACGTGTCACTTAGGCAATTATTCCCAAAATACATTGTGAAGGATTGGGAGTTATTACATGCAAAAGTTACTCCTTATTGGAACAAGCTCATCAAGGTTGTTCCATTAATAGGTCATGAGGTATGTTTTGAAGTTGAGAAATGAAAAAATAAAATTTGACTAGCAAATTTTGTATATCACGAGTGCAGATATGGCAAATTCGTTAGGTAAACTGTTAACAAAAAATGGCTCTGACTATTTTGCGTCTAAGCATTGGCATTCCTGGGACAGTCGGGCTGCAAGCGTGACATCACTCTAGTATTATGAATTGCAGGGTATTTGAGTTGGCCAAATCACCCAAGCCTAAAATGTATTGTGTTTAATGTATTAAGAGTGAAAGAGTTGAATTTCAAGATTGGTGACCGGCCTATATAGTGGTATCGCGTTACGACAAAAGTTGGACATCCGCACTGGGTTGCTGTATCGGTACGTAATGGAGTACTGGGATATCGTCCCAAGCCTATTTTGATTCCACTGACTTCAGAGAATGCCCTGATTGGAAAGCCCTTGGCAGGGACGTTCCGACAGGGGGGTGTGGGGGGGGGGGGTGTGGAGTGTCTCACCCCCCCAACAAAGAGCCTGATTTTCAAAAGTTGGAAATTTTGTGGGTCAAATCAAAAGTTGGAAAAAAATTAATAAAATTTTAAAATTTTCAAGTCGATTTTTGCTATTTGCCAAAACTATCATTTCATGTGCTGGCTGTTTTTGTTTTCCAAATTTTAGATTTAAAATCTCTTCAACAGTTTCCTATTTTTCCATATTTTTTGGTGTTACGTTGTTATTTGAACCTACAGTCTGTTTTAACAGGATCGTACCAGGCCTCCAGAAACTGGTGGCACACCTTGGTGTGAACATTTAAAATTCGCTAAATCTTGAAAGAGACTCAATAGCTTAATTTTCTCAAACCCCCCAAAAAAACAAAAACTGGAGTGGGCACGCCCCCCCCCCCCCCCACCCCACACACACGGCCTCTATGGGCGCTACAGCACTGTGTTACAGTTTCCTAACTTAACCGCTGGCGGCGGCGGGTCTCCTGGGAGTTGAGACTCCCTTTCGGTAACATTTTTTCGCATTGAACTTTCAGTTATCATTTACTTATCAATAAATTTATAGTCACCAATGACTATTTAAATTGAAATACTGAAATAAATTTAAATAATGTCTCTAATATGTTTCGTGGGGCGTGTAGCAAATTGCCATAGGTGCTGGAAAATGGTGAGAATCACCAATTATTTTAGAAATATTTCCTGTCTAGACATTTTGTGAAAAAGCGGACTAAATCAGTTTTTTTTTCAATGATTTGTAATGATTACTAATGAACAGTCGATGTGGTGTAATTGGTGTCGTGTTTCAGAACGGTCACTTTTTTCTTACTCCGAACTTTGTGTTCAAATTTTCCTGTTTTCACTTTCGACTGGAATTAACAGTGGACACGGAAGTTACTCTGGAAATTAGATAGATTATATGCTTTAAATTGCTTTTTGCTTCACAAATTCGAAGGATTGTAAAAAAAAATGCCACCAAAGAAAAAACAAAAAATTGAATGCCTCGAGTGTGGAAAAGTGATTGACCAATACTACCGAAAAAGTCACAACGAAAAACGACATGCTGATTTGTCCCGAGCTCATAAGCAGATAAGATTTAAAAACACTTGGTGCCAGGGAGAGCCTTTTCTTCAAACCACTGAAACCAGATCGACCCACATTGGGAAAAGAAAGTATTTCCACCATTTCCACACCGACATTTGAACATGTAACAACACAGGAAAGTGATCCTGTTCCTTCTACTACAACTGGGGTTGCGACACATGACAATAATTCAGATATGCACCCCATTCCAGGTACATCGATGACAACAGCACCGTTTGATTCTATAATTTCTATTCCTGGCGAGGTTAGCATTCTGAAAGCTCATGGACCTATGTCATCAGATTCGGATACAGAAAATGAGGAACCAAAAGCGTCAAAATTCTCAGGAGAAGCAGCTTGTGAAAAGAACATTTTTACATGTGCTGGAAAACTTAAACATCTAGCTTCATTTGCTGATACTTCTCAAGAATTATTGAAAAAAGTCACCGATGCCGAAACAAGTCACAACAATCTTCTTATTGAAATAAAGTCGTTTGCCTCAGATGTCACAGAGAAAAGTAAATTGTTGCATTCTGCATGTACTAATGCCCTCAAACACATTGAAAGTGATGTTATTATTACAGAGGATGACATACAACATGGAATAGTTTCCCCATGATCCGGCTAATCGTCCAAAGGAAATGACATTTGGGCAGAAACAGTTTTTAATTCAAGCCGGTCCACATCAGCAGGGCTTGATTTAATCTGAAAATTTTGAATAGCAATTTACTATTCACCCTGGAAAATTGATTAGCAGTTGATCCAAAAGCACTTGAAACTAATAAATCTTGAATAGCAAAATTCAGAAATTGGAGAGCAAAGTGCTATGCTAATCCAGTTAAATCGAGCCCTGATCAGCCCAAACTGCCGATCTTTCCCAGAAACATTGATATAAAAGGTGGAAAGCAAAATAGATTCAATAAAGACTGGTACTCAAAATATCCACACCTAGAGTACAGCATTCAAAACGATTCAGCTTTCTGCTTTGTTTGCAGCTTATTCCCCACTAGATCGAGTAGAGAGGAGTCGGATGAAACATGGGCAAAAAAGGGTGTTCGGTCGTGGCACCGCATGATGAGCGTTGGAAAAAATAAAGACGGAAAGCTATCTCAACACTTTTCCAGTTGCTCACACAAAGCTGCACTTCAGGACTTTATGAGGTGTCTGTTGGGGAGTGACATTCAGACGTTACTTGACACTGAAAAAAGAAAAGCAGAGATCCAGAAACAATCTGATATCACCAGAAACAGAGAAGTTGTGTCAATCCTTCTCGATATTTCCAGGACACTTGGGCGACTTGGGCTCCCGTTTCGAGGAGATGATGAACAGGATGGCATTTTTTACCAAATCACACACCTCTTGTCAAGACATAGTGCTGTCCTTAAAAATTGGTTGGACGACAGATCAATGCGGCCATACTGTGTGACGTACTGTAGTCCGAGAGCACAAAATGAGTTCATTTCATTGTTGGCAAATTGTGTTCGAGGAAACATCATTGAAGACGTGAATGCTGCTGAATTTTTTGCCGTGACTGCCGATGCAAACCCTGATGTTACACATCAAGATAGAATCAGCTGTTGTGTGCGTTTTGTGGATAGGACAGGCTCCGCAATAGAAAGGCTCATTGAAGTGAAAGAATTAACAGACAAAACTGGTGATGGGCATGCATCATCACTACTCGAATCAATAGAAAAGAATGGCCTTGATAGTAAAAATATTGTTTTTCAGTCCTATGACTATACATCATCCATGTCTGGTGTTCACAACGGTGCACAAAAGAAACTTTCGGATAAACTCCACAGAGAAATACCGTACATACCATGTCAAGGACATCGAGCTAATACAGTGGTGGAGCACAGCATAAATTCGTCAACGTTGATAAGCTCACTATTTGATGTGCTTGAAAATTTGTACACGTTTTTCTTCGGAAGTACAAAAAGACATACAGTATTGAAAAATGAGCTTTCAGAGATAGAAAACAGTCTGCAACTGAGAAATCTTTCAAAAACCCGGTGGACAGCCAGAGCAGAATCCATAAAAGCTGTATGGGTCTCATACGAAGGGCTGATAGACGCCCTAAAAAGTATTTGTCAGTCTTCGGAATCTACTGAAACAAAATCGCAGGCTCAAGGACTATTGACAAAGTTACATCGTTTTGATTTTTTGTTTGCCCTTATGTTCATGAAGAATATAATGTGGAAGGCAAAAATTATGACAGAACAGATGCAGGAAGAATCTTTAAATATTATCGATGCTTTGGTTATAATAAATAGCCAGTACTGAAGATCAAATCAAATCCATGAATGAAAATGAACAGCAAATGAATGACTTGATCAGATCAGCAAAGGCATACGGAGAACGCGTGAACATTGACCCCGAGGCAGACTATGCCAGATTTCATCGTACAAGAAAACCTCCTCGTCGAATCGATGAGAATCTCGATTCATCAGCAAATTTGACTCTAGAAACATTCTATAGAAAAGAAATGAAGGCCGTGTTAGATGTTTTGATCACAGAGTTGGATGAGAACCACAGAAAATGTATGTTGATGATTGAACCTCTTACCATTCTGTACCCTCCCATAAAAAAACCGGACAATCAGCAAGTTGAGAAAATGTGTAAGCTCTTACCTACACATTTGCATTTTGATTCTGACAATTTTAATTCAGAAATTGATGTACTAATTAGTGCCCTGAAGCATCAACAAGAGGAGGATAGCACTAAAGGTATTACAACTCTGCGTGAAGCTGCACAATTTGCTCACGAGCACAGGAACGTTTTGCCGTTAGTAAATCGTTGTTATCGACTTGTTCTCACTGCACCAGTTACTACAGCTAAAAATGAGCGAACATTCAGCAAGCTTAAAGTAGTCAAGGACTTTCTTCGTTCCAGATGTGGTGACGAACGGCTAGATGCCCTTATGTTGCTTTTCTGTGAGCGTGATATTACTGATAGTATTGATATATCACAAGCTGTTAATGAATGGTCTAAGTTAAGGGAGAGAATAGACATGTGAGGATTCAGTTTCAAAACTATTTGAACTCCTGATTTGCAAGTATGCAATAACATGACTTTTAAAAACTTCGAACTATATATATGTGACAGAGTCACGTTTTTTTTGTAACTCACCTATTTTCGTCCTGATTTTCATAGGAAAATCTGAAAGTTCTATCTAAAAGTATTATTTCATACATGGGCAGTAATGTCCATCCAATTCACCTATTTTCTGCAGTTATTTTGATTTTTTTGAACATACAACTGTTTGGCGTTTGGAATGCTTGCTCTTGGCAACTCTCCTATTTTCGCCATGTTTTCCAGAGTAATGCTTAAAAGTCAATCTAAAATCATTATTATGTGGATGGGCGATGATATCCATCAAATTTACGTATTTTTCACATTCATTTGGCTAAGTTTTTCACCTATAACTCTTTGGCGATCTAAAAGTTACAGAATTTTTGGTCAAGTTTCTCGTATTTGGCAAAGGTTGAAAATCGCCATTTTGCCTTCTTCATGGTCACCAAAAGCAGTTAAAACAAGCATTTTGATTGGCTTAGACATTTAAAAAGGGAGATAATTTTAACTCTGGAATAATCTTTCTACTGATAGGCCCAGAGTGTTGGTCAAACTATCAGTCAGCCAATGGACCTAGTCACGGACTTTTCATGTTGAATTTTGGCTATAAATTCGTAGTTTTTTCTCACTTCAGTGTTCAGTTGGTGATTTTTCCCTGGGCAATTACTAGCCCTTCTGAAAGGTCAGCCTTTTGAGCCATGCCTCTTTCGAATCATTTAACTCCAGTACTTTAAATAAATGTGAAACAAAATGATTTCGTTTATGCTAAACAATTTAACTTCAAAAATTTCAAAGTCAAATAAATAAATAAATGTCAAACAAAATGATTTAATTACTTTTAAACAATTTAAAATTCAAAAATTTCAAAGTCAAATAAATAAATGTAAAACAAAATGATTTAAGGTAAAAGTAAATTAAAGTTTCTAAATTTTACTGAAATAATGCCCCAGTGAATAAAGACAGATTAAAAGTATCTACAGTTTAAACAGATCTAGACAATGGTTATAAAGGTTGTTTTTTTTTTTTTTCTCTTCTTCAGAGTAAAATCGACACAACAAACAAATGTACAAATTTCACAAAATAAACTGTTATAGATTCCATTTCAGAGTTAGTGATTTATAGAACCTGGTCTAGTTTGGGTAATACGGCCACCCATTTCGTGAAGTCCTAACAATCACCCGAAGCCCGAACTGTTACATTTGGTGCCGGGACCAGGATGGGTTTTTGGCGGTGAAATTGGGTATAAAATAGTAATTTGTAAGACATTTTTCAAAATTATTCTGTTTTTCTGTGTTTTTTTTACGGGCAAGGCCAAAATGGTTGATTCAGAAAAGGGTTACGATAGGTCCATGGCATTGGAACCAACTGGACTGAGAGCGCCAGGGGGGCTAGAAGTTAGGTACTCACCCTCCTGGGATGTAAATAAAAGAAGGGAGAAAAAAACTGAAATAAATTTGGAACCTTGTACAGATTATTCTCCTGTAGATTTAAGTCAAACACAAGTAATTATCTCCCCTTCTGCCACAAAAAGTGATCAAAGTTTTCACTCTCGGCATTTCCCAGTGTTGTCATCTTACACACCTACTCCTTCTACCAACACTGAAACAGATGTTTGGATTCGTTCCGTAGAGGTTGAAGATAATAAACTTAGAGGTTCTGCAAGTAGTATAGGTAGACAGTCCCCTCTAAAAAAGACATGTGAAGGTCATGACATGTATGGTAACTTGTATGTTTCAGAAGATTCTAGTGCTTATTTATCTTCTAAATCAAATATATTTTCTGACAGTGATGAGGTATTGACATCGATTCGTGACACAGGAGTGAGGAAAGTAAATAGGTCCAGTCTCTCAAAACCAAGAGTTGTTTCTTTTAGTGATCAATTAGAGAGGACCCCAAGTCTAAACAATTTTGATACACTAGGCAGTGAGTTGCAAGAATCAAGGGTCTATATAGGTGTTAGGCCAAAACATCGGTCACATAGGAGTGAGTGGGTTCCACCCAGTACAGGGGAGATAAGTTCCCAAAGCTCTGAACGGGATCAATTGGGTTTTCCTGGTGAACATTCACCTATTCCGCCCAGTATTTTGAAATCAGATTTAAGGAAAAATAATCTGTTGCTAAATTGTTCTGGTGGGAATTCACTATTTTCATCAGGAAATCAGCTGTCGAGCCCACTGGGAGGGGGGAGTTCTCCTCTGTCTAGTCCTAGCAAGAGCTCCTATAACTACCCCAGACGTCCTCAGACAAATTTTTCTCAAGGTCAAGTAATGTTTTCAGATTATTCTGATAGGGATAATTCCGTTGAGTCTAGTATTCAGCATTTATCTAGAGATGCATCTATTATGCATAATGAAGGTCATATTCAAACAGTGCCTGATACTCCTGATTTTCAAAGGATAAGGTGCCAAAATCGAGAAGTTTATAATCCTAGAGTAAATCAATTTCCTTCATTTAGTGATCAAAGACCCATAGCTTTTGATGGCCCTCAAAACAGAATTTCTTATACAGCCCAATAATTCACAGGAGGGGGTCCATCTGGGAGAACAAACTTTCATTATCCAAATAAAGCTTCAACTTTACCTGTAAATTCACACATGTTTATACCGGAAACTCCTTCAGTGTTTATTCATGATAGGGGAACTTCGTCAAGGGATGTGCAAATGCCTTGTTCTGAAGGAACAGCTCAAAGAGAATCTGGAGTAAGGAATCAGTTTATGCAGAATGTGCCAAGTGATTTTTTATCAACTCCTAAGGTGAATATTTCACCTTCTCAGAAAAATTTAGGATTTAGTTCTCATGAAGGCATTGATTTTGAACCAACTTGGGAAAATCCTAGAATCTTACATAGAATGATGTTACATAAAACTGTTCAGCCAGAAACATTTGATGACTCTGCTTGGAATATTAAAGATTATTTGGTACATTTTGAGACTGTTGCCAAAATAAATAGATGGGGTGATAGTGAACGAGCTGCTCATCTCTTGATTAGCTTTAGAGGAAATGCACAGTCACTCTTGAGTGGGTTGAATTCTCGGCAGATGCAAAGTTACGAATTACTTAAACAGGTTCTGTTAAGTAGATATAACCCCAATGAACATTTGTTTGCGAATAAGGCAATCTTTCGCCAAAGTCGTCGGAATGAGGGGCAAAGTGTGAGAGAGTTTGGATATGGAATTGGGAGGTTAGCAAGAGAGGCGTTTCCTACAATCTCAGATATTGAGCCCATAGCGGTGGAGCAATTTGTTTGGGGTTTGGGTGATAACAAGTTAAAACGGCATGTGCAGCTGTGTCGCCCAGAGACACTGGAACAGACTATTGCTTTAGCCACTGAATATGAAATTATTGAAGGTCCTGTTAGTCGTAATCGTTATCCCCCAGATGAGCCCGGTATTGAATGTGATTTGGTTCAGAGATTACAACTATTAGAACAAAAAATTTCTCAGCTTCAAAGACAGCCAAGGGTCCCTACGATCAGTTGTAATTACTGTCAGAAAAATGGACATGTGGAAGCCCATTGTAGAAAAAAAATGTATGATGAACGTGCCCATGATCAACAAACACAGTTACAACAACAAGATTACCGAAATTCGGGAAACAGCAATCGGCTGGGTTGAGGGTTGCAAACACAGCCGCTGAATTTGAAATGCAACCACAAAAATTTTGCCATTTTTCTGAACAAAAACATAAGCAAACAAAGGTGGTAGAGTCCCGGTTTGAACACATTCCAGATAATGCCAGTTTCCCCAAGGAAGATGACTCTTCTGAACTGTTTAATAAGCAGCAGGGAGATGTGGTTTTAGATGAAAAAGTCTTGGAAAGGGGTACAACTGCTTTAGGTTTAACTAGAGTTGCTGACTCTAGCTCTCTTTCTGTAGTCTTACCAACTGAGTCAATGAGTAAGAAGGATTGTGAATTACCTGAAAGGAAAGGCATAAATGATAATGGGGATATACAATCAGTTAAATTGTTATTAGATCCGAATAAAGAGTCGGAAACCCAGTCGCCATTTTTATCAAAAGACTGTGATTTTTCTTGTTTGTTTGCCAGAGCTTTTGTGAATGAGTCAGTTTGTGTGTTTCTAGTGGATACTGGATCTCCTTGTTCAATTTTGGATATTGAAACATTTCATCAACTAGGTTTTGCGGATTCTATGTTGAACGGAACGGATAGGCATCTGGTTACAGCTAACGGAAGTAAAATACAAGTAAAGGGTGAAATGGAGTTGGAGTTGAAATTCAGGTCCTTAACAGTTACCCAGTCATTTTATGTGGCAGAGTTAAATGGTCTACGTGGTATTTTGGGATATGACTTCCTGAAAATAAATAAGGTCATTCTTGATGTGAAAAAGAAAACATTATCCACTTCTAAGGGACTCATTGAATTATTTTCAAGGCAAAGTTATAACCAAGCTCACTTGCAATTGAGGACATCAGTTAAGATTCCAGCATTGTCTGAAATGTTTTTAGAAGGTCATTTAGATAGGCCCTTGGATGAAGAAAATGGGTTAGTGGAATGTTCTAATGATTTGATGGAAAGGGGAATTTTGATTGCAAAATCTGTAGTTTCGTCCAGTTCCAATACTGTTGCTATATCAGCTTTGAATTTAAACGAAAAGCCGGTTGAACTTTCAGTGGGTTGTAAGGTCGGCAATGTTTTTAGTATAGATCAAGTCTTACATGATAATTTTGACATGGAGAGTTTGCCTACAGGGAAGGTTGAATTACCAGATTTTTTACAAAGAATGGTTGACGAATTGACAGATGAATTAAATGATGAACAAAAATCTAGGGTTGCTGCTTTGTTGTTGCATTTTAGGGATATTTTTGTTGGCCCAAGTGATAAAGGGGGAAAGACACATCTTGTTTCTCATTCTATTGATGTGGGTGAAAATAAGCCTCATAAAATTCCACCAAGGCGTATACCGTTGATTCATAAAGAAAAGGTTGATATGGAACTGGATGCCATGTTACAAGATGGAATTATTGAACCTTGTCGGAGTGCTTGGTCTTCACCCCTCTGTATTGTGACTAAGAAGGATGGTTCCCCTAGGATATGTGTGGATTTTAGAAGGTTGAATTCAAAGGTTTCAAAAGATGCTTTTCCTCTTCCTCGCATTGATGACACATTGGATAATTTGGCAGGGCAAAAATGGTTTTCCATTTTGGATTTGGCAAGTGGTTATTGGCAAATTCCATTAGATCCCAAGTCACGCGACTTTACTGCTTTCAGTTCACATCGAGGTCTACACAGGTTCACTGTTATGCCATTTGGTTTGTCAAATGCCCCAGCTTCATTTGAAAGGCTTATGGAACATGTTCTTCATGGTTTGCGATGGAAAAAATGTTTGTGTTACTTAGATGATGTTGTTATATTTGGGAAAAAATTTGATGAAGCTTTGGAAAATTTGGCACTCATTTTTCATAGATTACGCCAGGCAAATTTAAAACTAAAACCTTCTAAATGTGCATTATTTCAAGGAACAGTCACTTATTTGGGTCATGTGGTCTCAAAAGAGGGCATTCAGTGTGACCCAAATAAGACATTTGCCATTCAGGAATGGCCAGTCCCTACAACTCGGAAACAAGTTAGAAGTTTTTTAGGATTTTGTGGGTATTACCGGAGATTCATGCAGAATTTTTCAGATTTAACCCTCCCGCTGTCTCAACTGACTCATAAAAATACTAAATTTATCTGGGACACAAAATGTCAAGATTCCTTTGACCTCATGAAGGAACTTTTGTCATCACCTCCTATTCTTGCCTTACCCCAAGGAGATGGTAAGTTAATTTTGGACACTGATGCGAGTGGTTTTGGACTTGGAGCAGTCCTTTCCCAAATCCAGTAGTGAGAAGAGCATGTGATTGCATATGCGAGTAGAACACTCCTGAAAACACAACAACATTATTGTACAACTAGAAAGGAACTGTTGGCTGTAGTTCTCTTCTTGAAACACTTCAAGCATTACTTATTGGGTCGTCCATTTTTGTTACGAACAGATCATGCATCATTGGTCTGGTTGAAGAATTTCAAAGAACCAGATGGAATACTTGCTCGGTGGTTAAGTATCATTGAAACTTTTGATTTTCAAATTGAACACAGAGCAGGAAATAAACATAAAAATGCTGATTCTTTGTCCCGAATTCCTTGGAAACTGTGTCGGGGAAAATGTTCTGATTGTCCAAGTTGCAAAATTGCAGTTAATGATAAAAGAAACATTACATCAAATGAAGTAAATAAAACTCAACTAATTTGCCCTTTGAACACTACTAATGCATCATCTGATTTAACAACGGGAATTGCATCTCCTGCACCTTCCTGTAGTAATTGGGTAGATTGTTGGACAGTTGAAGAGTTAGTTGACATGCAGGGAAAGGATGTAGATATTGCTTGGATAATTAGTGCAAAACAAAAATCAAATGTTAAACCTAATCAGGCAGAGCAGTCACAGACCCCTGTTGATGTCAAATGTTTCTGTAATCAATGGGAACAATTGTTTATTGAAAATGGATTGTTGTATAGGAAAGGAAGGTCTTCAAATCAGGATGTAAATCAGTTAATTGCCCCTGTGAAAATGAGAGAGTTTCTTTCCCAAAAGTTACATGCAGATCGAACAGGTGGACATTTAGGTCGTGCTAACATGATGAGTTCAGTAAAAAGTAGGTTTTATTGGCCAGGAATGAATGAAAATATCCAAAGATGGTGTGCCGATTGTGAGGAGTGTGCCCAAAGGAAACCAGGACCTGGTTTAGGACGCAATCCTCTGAGTCAGGTTTCAAATAAAAAGCCAATGAAGTGTATTGCTATTGATATTTTAGGACCTCTACCATTCACTGACAATGATCATGAGTACATTATGGTAGTGGGAGAATATTTCACGAAGTGGAAGGAAGCTTTTCCCCTAAGAAATCACACTGCTCAAACTGTAGCTGATGTATTAGTTACACAGTTCATATGCCGTTTTGGTTGCCCAGAACGTATTCACACAGACCAGGGAAGGGAATTTGAGTCTGCTCTGTTTTCTGAAATTTGCCATATGTTAAATGTCGAAAAATCTCGAACCACACCATACAGACCTCAATCTGATGGTATGGTCGAGAGATTTAACAGAACATTGTTACAAATGCTTTCACTGTTTGTGAACGAAAATCACACTGATTGGGATATTCATCTACCATATCTGATGATGGCATACAGGGCCAGTCAGCATAGTTCTACACATTGTACACCAAATTTATTAATGCTTGGACGTGAGATTCAATTGCCACTCGATTTGATGGTTGAACTCCCGCCCAACTCATCTCCTGAATGTCCAATTGCTTATGTAGAATGGCTCCAGAAAACAATGGTGTCTTCATTTGAGTTTGCAAATAAACAGTTACAAACATCTGCAAAAAGACAGAAACAAATTATGATAAAAACATAAAAAATCGGTCATATCAAATTGGGGATTGGGTTTGGCGGTGGTATCCGCCTACAGGTAAGAAAAAATTAGGACTAGGTTGGACCGGACCTTATTTGGTGGTACATCTCATCTCAGATGTAATAATCAGTATTCAGAGTGGACCTGATGCAGTAATAAAAAATGTCCATATTGATCAATTAAAACCTTATGTAGGTACAAATCTTCCAGATAAATGGTTGCAGGCTCCAGATAACAATCCTCCAATAATTAATACTGAAATTAATCTAAACAAAACAGATATTAACCTTCTTTCTGATTTAATAATAACTTCTGGTAGTGACACTGAAACAGATAATGATAGTGTTTCTGATTTAGTAAGTCCTCAAATTAAAACTAGGAGAGGCAGGCTCATTAAGAAACCTGAGGTATATTGTCCATAATAAATTTGGTAGAAAGAAAATGGAGCTCCTAGAAGGAATTGATAAAGAACTGAAAGAATTTGAAGAAGAGAACCGAGGAGTGTTTAATTTACTCGGACAGACCTGCCCTGTACCAAATTGTACAGAAAGAATATTCTATAAACCTGCCAACTTGTATGAACATTGGAACAATGTACATAAAAGGACTAAAATGTTATTCAAGTGTTCCTCATGTGGGAAAAAGTTTAAGAGAAAATGTGACATTAATCGTCATCATAGGGTTTTTGGACATTCTGATTTGGAAACTGTGGAAGCAGATAACTTGGGTTACATGAGTCCAGGAGATGTTTTGCCACCACGTGTGCCATCAGCTGCTGATAAACTGTCAATAAGGGATCAATTAAGAGTTCAGGCCAGTCAGAAACGGAAGAGAGGCAAGGACAATGTAAATGACTATTCTGCAGTTGGAGAAGTTGTGTGTCGGGATGAGGAGGTCATTGAGTGTGATGGACATATTGTTAAAAAAAGAAAACAGAACTGGCTCAGAGAAGGAGAGAAGCAAAGTGTAGGAGAAATTAAGAACTTTGATGGTTATGTGTCAGATTAGTGGAAAAAAAAACAACCTATGTTTTTTTAAAAGCAGGGAGGAATGTGACAGAGTCACGTTTTTTTGTAACTCACCTATTTTCGTCCTGATTTTCATAGGAAAATCTGAAAGTTCTATCTAAAAGTATTATTTCATACATGGGCAGTAATGTCCATCCAATTCACCTATTTTCTGCAGTTATTTTGATTTTTTTGAACATACAACTGTTTGGCGTTTTGGAATGCTTGCTCTTGGCAACTCTCCTATTTTCGCCATGTTTTCCACAGTAATGCTTAAAAGTCAATCTAAAATCATTATTATGTGGATGGGCGATGATATCCATCAAATTTACATATTTTTCACATTCATTTGGCTAAGTTTTTCACCTATAACTCTTTGGCGATCTAAAAGTTACAGAATTTTTGGTCAAGTTTCTCGTATTTGGCAAAGGTTGAAAATCGCCATTTTGCCTTCTTCATGGTCACCAAAAGCAGTTAAAACAAGCATTTTGATTGGCTTAGACATTTAAAAAGGGAGATAATTTTAACTCTGGAATAATCTTTCTACTGATAGGCCCAGAGTGTTGGTCAAACTATCAGTCAGCCAATGGACCTAGTCACGGACTTTTCATGTTGAATTTTGGCTATAAATTCGTAGTTTTTTCTCACTTCAGTGTTCAGTTGGTGATTTTTCCCTGGGCAATTACTAGCCCTTCTGAAAGGTCAGCCTTTTGAGCCATGCCTCTTTCGAATCATTTAACTCCAGTACTTTAAATAAATGTGAAACAAAATGATTTCATTTATGCTAAACAATTTAACTTCAAAAATTTCAAAGTCAAATAAATAAATAAATGTCAAACAAAATGATTTAATTACTTTTAAACAATTTAAACTTCAAAAATTTCAAAGTCAAATAAATAAATGTAAAACAAAATGATTTAAGGTAAAAGTAAATTAAAGTTTCTAAATTTTACTGAAATAATGCCCCAGTGAATAAAGACAGATTAAAAGTATCTACAGTTTAAACAGATCTAGACAATGGTTATAAAGGTTGTTTTTTGTTTTTTTTCTCTTCTTCAGAGTAAAATCGACACAACAAACAAATGTACAAGTTTCACAAAATAAACTGTTATAGATTCCATTTCAGAGTTAGTGATTTATAGAACCTGGTCTAGTTTGGGTAACACGGCCACCCATTTCGTGAAGTCCTAACAATCACCCGAAGCCCGAACTGTTACATATAACATAGATTAATAACGTTATGTAGCTTTTGTTGTCTACAGTTCAAAGTTTTTATATCATTCGCCTCTATGACTTTTGTTACATTGTCTTATTCTAGTCATTCCTGAGTTACAGACTTGATTGTTTTTACACTACTTTTGTCATTGGTTACTTAGGGTAAAGTATTTAATGAATCGATTATCACTTGAACACTCACTGAGCGGGGACTCCGTTTGGTTAATAACGTCTACAGAATAGCACAAAAGGGCAAGCAAAGTTTAGCCAAAAAGACTCCCGAGTTAAAAACCCAGAGGTCTAATGACTGAAACTTTGCTCGCGCTTTCTATGCCTTATCTTTGAAGCTGCAGATATGATATAGTCTGAAAATCCCACTCTATAAGTATTTTAGTGATAAGCGGATAACCCTTGCAATGCTTCAAGATTTTGTTTGTTGCTCAAGTAAGCAGTTGTCAAAGTTTTTTTTTCCTTTTAATTAATGCTCGAATAAATAAGTCATATTTAACAAGCACCTCCGTTTGGTTCCTTCAGGTAGTCCTTAATTACACACAGGTTGGAAAAATAACATCAAAATTACCAAAGCATTGGTAAAAATGTAAAAATGCTTATGTCTAATATTTTGGTGTGAAAACGAGCTGTCGGCATACATGGATAAAGTAGATAATGTCTTCAATCTTCCGCTGCTCAGCATTTTCCGACGGGTCTAATCAGTACTATTTCTCAGTACTCGCTAGAAGTGATTCTGATTTTTCACTTTCAGGTACTGAGTCACAGCATTCCAGATTAGAGATACAGACTCCAGCCACAATGCCGAGTTGCTCGTTATTGGAGCTAGAGTCTGTATCTCTAATCTGGAATGCTGTGGCTCAGTACCCGGGATCCGAAGACCGAAAAGTAACAACACTCGGGCTGAATTTGGTTACTTTTCGGATCGTATCTCAAGTTATCTCAACCGACTCAGTTGCGCCCTTGGGCTTGGGTTGCAGTAGGTACTTTTCTTGCATTCGCAATGGCACAATAATGTGGCTGAGAAGATTAGCACTGGTGGAAAGCATGAGCAACGCGACTCTTTGGACCATCAATAAACGACGCCACTTTTTGTCAATAGTTGGAGATCTGGGTGTACTGTATGGTGGATTTGCAGGCAGACCGATATGCCTTCAATCAACGCTAACCCTGCTTGGGTTTGTAGATTATAGTCTGGCTTGCCTGGAATTACTTTGGATAATATTCGTTGAGTAAAAATGTATAAGCAAAAATATCGTCACCTGCATACTATAATTCGGTGGGACCCAAAGGAAACATTCAACATCATGGCACTCAGGCGACGATATGTTACCTAGTTACCAACTGACACTATTCTTCAAAAGGCCACAGTTCGAAAAGTATGGTTTACAATCGAACTGTTGATCCTAGCTTGTCTGCTTGTGGTACCAAATCCCAGCCACTACACGTAAAATAACCTTTCTTAAACTCTCATGTACCCACTAACTGCCGCGTTTTAAGCCCCTTGTGCTTTGCTTTTAAACAACCCCAAACCAAAAAACAAACAAACAAACAAAAATTGGAAAATACCGGACCTCACACCCCCCAATCGAAACCTCTTCGGAACGTCCCTGAGTCACAGCATTCCAGATTAGAAATACAGACTCCAGCCACAATGCCGAGTTGCTCGTTATTGGAGCTAGAGTCTGTATCTCTAATCTGGAATGCTGTGGCTCAGTACCCGGGATCCGAAGACCGAAAAGTAACAACACTCGGCCTGAATTTGGTTACTTTTCGGATCGTATCTCAAGTTATCTCAACCGACTCAGTTGCGCCCTTGGGCTTGGGTTGCAGTAGGTACTTTTCTTGCATTCGCAATGGCACGATAATGTGGCTGAGAAGATTAGCACTGGTGGAAAGCATGAGCAACGCGACTCTTTGGACCATCAATAAACGACGCCACTTTTTGTCAATAGTTGGAGATCTGGGTGTACTGTATGGTGGATTTGCAGGCAGACCGATATGCCTTCAATCAACGCTAACCCTGCTTGGGTTTGTAGATTATAGTCTGGCTTGCCTGGAATTACTTTGGATAATATTCGTTGAGTAAAAATGTATAAGCAAAAATATCGTTACCTGCATACTATAATTCGGTGGGACCCAAAGGAAACTTTCAACACCATGGCACTCAGGCGACGATATGTTACCTAGTTACCAACTGACACTATTCTTCAAAAGGCCACAGTTCGAAAAGTATGGTTTACAATCGAACTGTTGATCCTAGCTTGTCTGCTTGTGGTACCGAATCCCAGCCACTACACGTAAAATATCCTTTCTTAAACTCTCATGTACCCACTAACTGCCGCGTTTTAGGCCCCTTGTGCTTTGCTTTTAAACAACCCCAAACCAAAAAACAAACAAACAAACAAAAATTGGAAAATACAGGACCTCACACCCCCCCAATCGAAACCTCTTCGGAACGTCCCTGAGTCACAGCATTCCAGATTAGAAATACAGACTCCAGCCACAATGCCGAGTTGCTCGTTATTGGAGCTAGAGTCTGTATCTCTAATCTGGAATGCTGTGGCTCAGTACCCGGGATCCGAAGACCGAAAAGTAACAACACTCGGCCTGAATTTGGTTACTTTTCGGATCGTATCCCAAGTTATCTCAACCGACTCAGTTGCGCCCTTGGGCTTGGGTTGCAGTAGGTACTTTTCTTGCATTCGCAATGGCACGATAATGTGGCTGAGAAGATTAGCACTGGTGGAAAGCATGAGCAACGCGACTCTTTGGACCACCAATAAACGACGCCACTTTTTGTCAATAGTTGGAGATCTGGGTGTACTGTATGGTGGATTTGCAGGCAGACCGATATGCCTTCAATCAACGCTAACCCTGCTTGGGTTTGTAGATTATAGTCTGGCTTGCCTGGAATTACTTTGGATAATATTCGTTGAGTAAAAATGTATAAGCAAAAATATCGTCACCTGCATACTATAATTCGGTGGGACCCAAAGGAAACATTCAACATCATGGCACTCAGGCGACGATATGTTACCTAGTTACCAACTGACACTATTCTTCAAAAGGCCACAGTTCGAAAAGTATGGTTTACAATCGAACTGTTGATCCTAGCTTGTCTGCTTGTGGTACCAAATCCCAGCCACTACACGTAAAATATCCTTTCTTAAACTCTCATGTACCCACTAACTGCCGCGTTTTAGGCCCCTTGTGCTTTGCTTTTAAACAACCCCAAACCAAAAAACAAACAAACAAACAAAAATTGGAAAATACAGGACCTCACACCCCTCCCCCCCCAATCGAAACCTCTTCGGAACGTCCCTGAGTCACAGCATTCCAGATTAGAAATACAGACTCCAGCCACAATGCCGAGTTGCTCGTTATTGGAGCTAGAGTCTGTATCTCTAATCTGGAATGCTGTGGCTCAGTACCCGGGATCCGAAGACCGAAAAGTAACAACACTCGGCCTGAATTTGGTTACTTTTCGGATCGTATCTCAAGTTATCTCAACCGACTCAGTTGCGCCCTTGGGCTTGGGTTGCAGTAGGTACTTTTCTTGCATTCGCAATGGCACGATAATGTGGCTGAGAAGATTAGCACTGGTGGAAAGCATGAGCAACGCGACTCTTTGGACCATCAATAAACGACGCCACTTTTTGTCAATAGTTGGAGATCTGGGTGTACTGTATGGTGGATTTGCAGGCAGACCGATATGCCTTCAATCAACGCTAACCCTGCTTGGGTTTGTAGATTATAGTCTGGCTTGCCTGGAATTACTTTGGATAATATTCGTTGAGTAAAAATGTATAAGTAAAAATATCGTCACCTGCATACTATAATTCGGTGGGACCCAAAGGAAACATTCAACATCATGGCACTCAGGTGACGATATGTTACCTAGTTACCAACTGACACTATTCTTCAAAAGGCCACAGTTCGAAAAGTATTGTTTGCAATCGAACTGTTGATCCTAGCTTGTCTGCTTGTGGTACCAAATCCCAGCCACTACCTGTAAAATATCCTTTCTTAAACTCTCATGTACCCACTAACTGCCGCGTTTTAGGCCCCTTGTGCTTTGCTTTTAAACAACCCCAAACCAAAAAACAAACAAACAAACAAAAATTGGAAAATACAGGACCTCACCCCCCCCCCCCCCCCCCAATCGAAACCTCTTCGGAACGTCCCTGAGTCACAGCATTCCAGATTAGAAATACAGACTCCAGCCACAATGCCGAGTTGCTCGTTATTGGAGCTAGAGTCTGTATCTCTAATCTGGAATGCTGTGGCTCAGTACCCGGGATCCGAAGACCGAAAAGTAACAACACTCGGCCTGAATTTGGTTACTTTTCGGATCGTATCTCAAGTTATCTCAACCGACTCAGTTGCGCCCTTGGGCTTGGGTTGCAGTAGGTACTTTTCTTGCATTCGCAATGGCACGATAATGTGGCTGAGAAGATTAGCACTGGTGGAAAGCATGAGCAACGCGACTCTTTGGACCATCAATAAACGACGCCACTTTTTGTCAATAGTTGGAGATCTGGGTGTACTGTATGGTGGATTTGCAGGCAGACCGATATGCCTTCAATCAACGCTAACCCTGCTTGGGTTTGTAGATTATAGTCTGGCTTGCCTGGAATTACTTTGGATAATATTCGTTGAGTAAAAATGTATAACAAAAATATCGTTACCTGCATACTATAATTCGGTGGGACCCAAAGGAAACATTCAACACCATGGCACTCAGGCGACGATATGTTACCTAGTTACCAACTGACACTATTCTTCAAAAGGCCACAGTTCGAAAAGTATGGTTTACAATCGAACTGTTGATCCTAGCTTGTCTGCTTGTGGTACCGAATCCCAGCCACTACACGTAAAATATCCTTTCTTAAACTCTCATGTACCCACTAACTGCCGCGTTTTAGGCCCCTTGTGCTTTGCTTTTAAACAACCCCAAACCAAAAAACAAACAAACAAACAAAAATTGGAAAATACAGGACCTCACACCCCCCCAATCGAAACCTCTTCGGAACGTCCCTGAGTCACAGCATTCCAGATTAGAAATACAGACTCCAGCCACAATGCCGAGTTGCTCGTTATTGGAGCTAGAGTCTGTATCTCTAATCTGGAATGCTGTGGCTCAGTACCCGGGATCCGAAGACCGAAAAGTAACAACACTCGGGCTGAATTTGGTTACTTTTCGGATCGTATCTCAAGTTATCTCAACCGACTCAGTTGCGGGCTTGGGTTGCAGTAGGTACTTTTCTTGCATTCGCAATGGCACGATAATGTGGCTGAGAAGATTAGCACTGGTGGAAAGCATGAGCAACGCGACTCTTTGGACCATCAATAAACGACGCCACTTTTTGTCAATAGTTGGAGATCTGGGTGTACTGTATGGTGGATTTGCAGGCAGACCGATATGCCTTCAATCAACGCTAACCCTGCTTGGGTTTGTAGATTATAGTCTGGCTTGCCTGGAATTACTTTGGATAATATTCGTTGAGTAAAAATGTATAAGCAAAAATATCGTCACCTGCATACTACAATTCGGTGGGACCCAAAGGAAACATTCAACATCATGGCACTCAGGCGACGATATGTTACCTAGTTACCAACTGACACTATTCTTCAAAAGGCCACAGTTCGAAAAGTATGGTTTACAATCGAACTGTTGATCCTAGCTTGTCTGCTTGTGCTACCGAATCCCAGCCACTACACGTAAAATATCCTTTCTTAAACTCTCATGTACCCACTAACTGCCGCGTTTTAGGCCCCTTGTGCTTTGCTTTTAAACAACCCCAAACCAAAAAACAAACAAACAAACAAAAATTGGAAAATACAGGACCTCACACCCCCCCCCCCCCCTTCCCAATCAAAACCTCTTCGGAACGTCTCTGGCCCTTGGTTTAGTAACAAACTAACAATCTTCAATCACGATGATGTCACATGGCAAATGTTCACTAACTTGACTGCTGGGACGTTGGCAGATGCCAGACGGTTCCAAATAAATCATTTGTAATTCTGTAACTCTTCCTACCGGTCGTTTGTTTAAAATATAGCATAGCCAGTTGTTAAAATTTAAAATAATAAAATAATAATGGAGCCTTCTAGAGAGTCGAATGATACTCAATCTAGTGAAATTAGTGAATTGCCCAGTAATTCTAATACAGTGACAAGTACAGGAACCATACCAAAACACAGGACACTATGAGACTCGCACCTGGCAAAATATTCTTTCCCAGTATATGGGTATCTGTATTCAGAAAAGAATGATGCAGCTGGTGTTTTCCGATGTGTAAAATGTGAGGAAAAAATTAAAAAATGTGGTGGTGGCGGCCAGTCCAACTTAAAGAAACATTTTGAGAGGCACCATAGAGACATTTTCGATACAGTGATTGAACCACCAGCCAAAAGATATGCATCCATATTGAACTATGTAAAAAAGACATCCTCAACTGCATCATCATCCGAATCTATCCCGCTTCCACAAGGAATTGCAGTCGGTGAATCCGAGTTCGGGTCAGAAGAATACTACAAGAAAGATAGTCTTCGATATGCTCAATCTAAACGGAATCTCACCGAGATAATATGTTCAGATATTCAGCCTGTATCTGTAGTGAATGACCCTGGATTCATACAGTACTCTTACACATTAACCTGGTAAATCCAAGATTCATAGTTCCTTCGAGAGACCCAATGGACAATGAGATCAAAACTATACGACAATAGGAAAGCTGCACTGCAAAAACTATTTGAAAAAAACATCACATTCTTCTGTGCCACTTTTGATGTATGGACATCTAAGGCAATGCATTCATATATCAGTTTGACTGTCAATTTTATTTCAAATTCATGGGAATTAGAGCGGGTTAGACTTGAAGCTGTATCTTTTCCCAGAGAACGCTCAAGGGAAAGTGTCACTGACAAAGATCTCGAAATGTTGGACACATGGGAGCTGCCGAGAGACAAGTTAGTAGCAGCAACATGCGACAAATGTCAGTTCGAACATCAAATGTTGCAGAGACTTCTTACATGTTGAATGATTTCCATGCCTCGGCCATGTTTTGAACTTAGCTGTACAAGATGGACTTAATGTGCGGGGAGTAACTGAAGCCATAGACCGGTGTAAGAAACTGGTATTGCATTTCCTGTTTGATAAAATGGAGGCTGTACAACGAGAAAAGAAACTCGAGACATTGAGATTCATTCAAGATGTATGTACAACGTATTTAATGTTGTCAAGACTTTTGGAACTTAGAGACATTATAACCACCATTGTAGATGATACCCTACCACACAGGAATGCTCCAAAACCCACTTACTTTCCCACTGTAGTTGAGTTGAATCTCGTCTCCGAGCTAATTTCACTGCTACGACCATTTTATGATGTTTGGATGAGTTCCTCTTCATATATGACAATATCAGCAGTTGGACCAGCTGTAGCAATATTAGGGCAATACTTGGAAACGGAAATAAACGTCCCGCCTGGAATCAAGAAATTCAAGGAGCAAGCAAAACTGAAGATGAACAAATACTTCGATATGAAAGGTGAAGAAACAAGTGGACATGAAGTCATATGTGGACCCTCCTTTTCGTGCTTTTGGTCACAAGTTAGAGGTGAGATCGACTATTGAGGCAAAGGTGACATTAGAACTTATGGGGCTAATCGGGTGTACAAAAACGCAGGCATCAGATGCTTGTTGAAGTGATTCTGTGGTGCAAGGTTTGGGGATCTGACAGCACCGACACCATGCAAAGAGAAAGGACTTGGCTGTCTTCTTGGCACCATGCTTTGAGCACAAGTATCACGTAATTCGAACAATTCAGACATCGCAGTGACAGAAATAAGTAGGTACAATACCTGCTGTGCACTGGGATAAATACTAACCCACTTGATTGGTGGAAGTTACATAAAGATACGCTTCCATGCATGTCTGAATTGGTGAAAAAGTTTATGTGCGTAGTTGCTACTAGTGTGCCAGGTGAGTTCTTGTTCAGTGTTACAGGAGACATTACTACTTTAATACGAAATCATCTATTACCTGATACAGTAGCTAAGTTATCATTTTTCCTTGACAATGTTGGGAAGCGCCATCTTCCCCAATACCTATGGATGCATAGTTTTTGCAACTGTGGGAATTGCAAGCGTCTCATCCAAGATCCCTGTGGGAACCCCGGGAAGTAAGCAGCACTTGTTTACTGTGGTAAACCAGTTCCGCTTTACTAGTAAAATAGGACCCAGTCACCAATGCTTGGGGTGACAGTCCTCTAAAATGGGCATCATGTTAATCAACGATTGACTAAACTTGACTTCATCTCCATGTTGTGTCACGATTAGCCATGGTGCATAAATATGTGACGTTAACCACCAACAAACAAACAAACAATCTCATCCAAGAAGGATTTGAAAACCTGTTTAATGCTCGACTGACAAGGAATACATGTGTATTGTGTTTACTGTTTATGTGACTCCTGTGTAACAATCAACAAGTTAACAATTGCAAGTGTTTTGGAATTTTCTGTTTATAATTGCACAATGGCAAGTGACGATTTTACAATAATCATATATTGCAAATTACACAAATATGAGACGATATTTATAGTTTTATTCTGGTTGGAGTAAATGGGCAAGCGACGATGTTGTCTACAATATACATTACCATTACAATAAACCGTTTTATAAAGTCAGACAATGCCGCTTTAGAGGTTGGATTTTTAGCGGGACACTTTCTAAAATGCGTTTCCAACAGCCGTCTTCTCCAACTTGACAGCTTGCATTCAGAACAAACATCGATCCTTGATGAAACGAATAAGCGTTTTACAGAAATATCCTCTTTAACCTTTGATCTCTGAAATAACAATGTCTGAAATTACGAAACCGCTTGTACAATTACTATGTTCTCGACATTTGGGCCTATATCTGACCCATTGGGTAATTTGGGTAATACCCATTGTGTCAGATATAGGCCCAAATGTCGAGAATAACGGAAGAAATGTTTGGGCTTGATTTTTTCAATCTAGTGAAGAGTACAAAATTGCAAATGTTTCTTAAAATACTCTCACCTTCCTAATTATAGTCTCAAAACCAATATTAATTTGGGAGAAAAAGTCCCAGCAATCACTATTATTGGCAGCGAGGAATAGAGGGAAAATGCTATCATTATTATTACATGTATTTCCAATCAAATATCATGACCATCACTATTATTTCAGCCATGACTATTATTAGGCAGATACTGTAAGACTAGTCGTCTTTCTGCCATGTCTTTTTTCAAGCTTTTGTATATGTACAAATGGTTTCTGAATAGAGCTGGGTGGTTTCTCGATTTCCCGCTTTGGTTTTGGTTTTTGCAGAAACCAGAAAACCATACCGCAGCACCCAGAAAAAACTAATCAGCCCATCTAATTGGGAGGGAACTGGACTAGTGGCGATGTGGACTCTCAACTGTCTGTAGAAGGGGCGAACACACTATATTCTCATTGTTACATTTTCTTGTGCATTGACTCATCCACCTATCGAGTCAGAAAGGGACAAAATGTGACAATGAAAACACAACATCGGTCACATGAACTTTATTAATTTGTTACTCAAATTTAAGTTTTTTCGGACTCAATTTATAACCTTAGCAACTGATCCCCTAGAGCCCCAAAAAATGATCAAAGTGAAGTTAGGCTGAATAGTGATATTTAGAGGCCGGATTTTTGAGGTGAATGGTGTCAATCTATTGTGGGTTTTTAACCTTTGATCTCTGAAATGACAATGTCTGAAATTATGAAACCGATTGTACAATTACCATGTTCTCGACATTTGGGCCTATATCTGACACATTGGGTAATTTGGGTAATACCCAGCGTGTCAGATATAGGCCAAAATGTCGAGAACATGGTAGTTGTATAAGTGGTTTTGTTATTCCAGTGGGTAATGGTATGCATATTGCTAGTGACAATGAGTGATGTCAGACAAGATAGGGAATTAGGAATTACCATGTCAAGTTGTCAACTAACCTTAATAGGCTCATTTTCATTTCAATGTACTGAAGATTGGTTTCAAATTGAACTCACTACATCCTGTACCGAATACCGGTATGCATACCTGCATGTCGGAAATTGACCAATCTATCTGGAATATGTCAGATGCCAATGCTAAGAACAAAACGTTTTTGTGCTGAAAGACTTGGAGCATTTGCACTATCTATCTTTAAGTTCTTAACCCAATCGTATACTATTATGATATATAGTAAATAATTGGGTTAAGAACTTAAAGATAGATAGTGCAAATGCTCCAAGTCTTTCAGCACTACTAACATTTAGTTTGTAGTTCATGTTTCCGCTATGCTCCACATACTATATCAGCCCTTGAAATTAGCTACGTACAGCAATCAGTAATGCCATGGTAAATGCCGCAGTAGATTGATTTGGCTACAGCAGTCTAGTGGCATGGCCAGAAAATTGAGATTCAAATTCTTGTGTACCTTTTGTCATGTCCTACACAATACCAAGCCTATTAATAGTCTTGTCCATCAGTTAAATTGCGAAAAAATGCTGATTAAAATACATTAAAATACACCCAGTAAACTGTAGTGATTAATATTGACAGAGTCACAGAGAGTATGTGCCAGAGAATTATACAAAATATAAAATGTGTGGGTGATTAAAATCAATTTGTGACTTGGACAACTTGTCACAAAATGGTATCAATTTCACATTGTTACAGTACTGTACAGCAGGTTTAACCTGGTTATTTGCTAACTACTACAATGTCAGGAATAACTCGTAGAATTGAAAGAGTACATGTAATCACTGACAGTGTGTGTTAATCATTGAAGAAAGCATGTGTTCTGAGTTAAAAATTGTCATTCAAATGTTCACAAGGATTCCAAATTGGATTATTCCCTGTAGGTAAATATAGCCAATGATATGAAAATGTCCCGACCAATCATTATGCACAGCAAAACACAGTTTAAAATAGCATTGTCAGATCATGAGATGTCACTGGCGTGACCATGTTTACAGCACAGTTGAGATAGATCGGAGTAATCTTGTCAGTTTGAATGATGGTGTGTTGCATTTATTCGAGGGCCGCCCCCCCACCCCCCCACCCCCATGGGAACCCCGGGAAGTGAGGCAGTGCTTGTTTACTGTGGTAAACAAATTCTGTTTTACTGGTAAAATAGGACCCAGTCACTAATGCTTAGGATGCATGTCCTCTAAAATAGGCAACATAGGGTATAAACGATTGACTGACTTTGACTTTATCTCCATATTGTGGTCACAATTAGCCATTGTGCAGAAGTACGTGACCTTAAATACCAATAAATAAATAAATAAATAAATTTATTCGAGCCAGTTGTTAATTAAATTGAGCAGATTTTGTGAATATAATCGCCTAAAAGCATGATGGTTTTCAACAATCAAGTAACATAATTGTTGTATCATTCTTTTTGACGTCAATGTGCCTTTGATTCCGAACCACCTACAACCAGAATAAATTCTGTTGTAGTGCCATGGCAAACCAGTTTTGCCATGGCAGTAAAGTGCCATGGCCCCAAAATGCTAATTTCAAGTAGAGACTGGCGGGTAACCAAGGCCACATCTCGGTTTTGGTTGTGAAAAAAAACGTGAGTTGCCCCGAAATTGCAGTCATGCAACCGATGTTATGCTTTTTTAAATTATTAATACAACACATAATCTATGTATCCTGGAACAACGGTCAAGCTAATTTGAAAGCACAGGTGTTATTTCTTAGAACTAACCCATATCATCCCTGCTCCATGTGTGTGTGGGGGGGGGGGGGGGGGCGGGCATGGTGAAGTGCCACAAATGGATATCTACTGATTACAGAAACGAAAGTAGAACTTGGTAACCAACCGTGTGCACCACGTGAGAGTTACAAGTTTTCTTGAGTTAAAATGGCGACTAAAGATCCGAGTCCCGTGTACGATAATCGAAATGACCCGAAATCAAAATTTTGTCCCTGCAGTATTTGCAAAAGAGAAATAGCTTCCTAACACGTAAATACAAGCAACATAATTCGACATATAGAGTCGAAGCATAAAAATTTACCCGAAGCTTAAAAAGTTACTGGATGAGAGATCGTCTGCAAGAAATCAGAGAAAACGATCATCTGCAGTAAGTACTAAATTAAAGTTCACCTGAATGTATGCACACACACCATGTAAACCCAGATGTGCTAGTGGTAACATAGTTATATGAAATATATAAGAGTTTTAATGCAACTTTCTGCGCTAAAATCGTCTCCGAACCCCTTGTCATACATTGCGTGTATATATTTATTTATAGCCCAAAAGCACATGGAGATACGTTTTGTATACGCTCTGGTCGAAGTACTATTTAAAAACAAAAGTGTCAGCAAAAACAACGAATCACACAAGACATGCATCGAGTTAATAAGAATTTATTAAAGTTAACCACCATTTCAAAACCAAAAAAATGTGCAGGAGACAGTTCATCCATAAAAACGTCGAAATTGCTTACAGTTACGCGCTGTTCCACTGAAAAATTGGTTGCATTGAAATTCTCCCCGCAATCTGCATTGAAAGTTTTTTTTTTTTGAAAACTTGTGTTGGCAGGGGGTTAAATGTAATAAGGCTATGCTAGAAATCAAACATGGATGGATAAGAATAGCAGGCCTTATAGCACCAATCGCATGTGTCAATGTAAGATGGTTGGCAGAAATTGTCATTTTTCTGAACAGAGTATTATCACCCAGCGCAGCAGGTAAGGGAGACAACTGAACTTTTTTGTCATTTACCTTAGAAATAAATTAACTCAAATTGTTAATGACTCTTAAGTTACGAAGGATGTCGAAAACTTTTTTAACTATGCTTTTCAATTCAATTAGGACATTCAGAAACCATGAATGGCCCAGCTTCTTATGAGAACTTGAAATTTATTTTAAATACTTTTAAAATTTTTTTTAAAAAGAATATACCTTCAATGACAGAGAAGAACACTCTCACCATGGGTAATGCAAATTTCAAATCCACTGCATTGTGGAAAATACAAAATCAACTGCATGGTAACCCTGGTCATCACTGTTAGGGAAAGAGTTAGGGTATTCAGAAACCATGAACGACACAATTTTTTATAGGGGTGGGGAGGATTTTAACCAACATGACTTAGGTTTGTGTGTGTATGTATGTTTGCATAACTTTTTTTTATTTTTTTCTCCACAGTTGTGTCCTCTATGTACATTTATTTTGTCACGATGTCATATACGTTTTATGTTTTTTTTCTGACTTCTCCCTCATGTCCACTGACTTTCCCTCCTGGCCCCTGACTTCTCCCTAAAGTCTCTGGAGGGAGAAGTCACTTCTCCCTAAAATCAGCTGCCAGGCTGACCCCTATGAAGTAATGGTTACAATACTGTAAATGAATTGCATTGGTGGCAGTGTTAAAATTTTCCTGTGTCCGAATCTCATCAAGCTTATAACAGTCCTTGAAAATCATGGTCAGAGGCCTAAAGGTGCTTAAATTTGATTTTCTGATACCCTGCAATAACAATTTTGAATTATGAACAACCTGAATGAATTCAAGTTCACCTGGAAAAAACATAATTAGACTATCACTTCATACTTGAACATAAGTTCACTGGTTCTCCACTTCCAAATTCCCAAAATTCGTTGAGAATGCATAAAGTAGAAAAAAACCAAAACCGAAACCCCGGCGGACGGGGTCTTCACCCCCCAGAAAACCAAAACCGAAACCGAAGTGAAAAAATCACAACCGCCAATCTCTAATTTCAAAGACCGCTATATAACATGTAGCATGTGCAGGATAGCGGGAAATGTGAAGTACAGACTCCACAGTGAGTCAGTCTCAAGTTATACATGTAGGCGTGTTTATTCACTCTCTAACTTCTCTATAATGATGGATATGAGAAAATATTTCCAAATACACTATACATTTCTTATCAACCTACTCACAATTGTTTACTTCTTTTTACTTCAGGCTTGCACTACAGTGGAAGTCCCTAACACGGATAAAATACTCTTTATTTTTGTCTTTCCCAAGCAATTTGGGAAAGAAAACTGGTGCAAAAGCACCAATGAAAAATAAGCCAAAACTGGGTTGGGTGCAACCGGCGCAGACCCAGTACGGGACGCTCTCTCCCAAGTACAACTCCACGACTTCCGTTGCCAGAGCACATATACCGTCTCCAAAGACTCATTCTTTTTATAATCCGCTTCATGTCGAGATGTTTTTGCATGCTTATCAGTGTTTCTCCAGCTCAATATTTGATGATTCCTGATTCATTGTGCATCAGTGTATCCTTTGTATTCTCAGGAACAGTGTTTTTTTATATTCTCTTTTATATTATTTATCCATAATGTATATTTAATTGTTCTCTCTCCAGTCGCGCGCGAATTTCGTGTGCCATGCAGTTCAGACTTATAATATTTCACAATTATTGTTAATGCTTTATTTGCTAAATTTTCTAATTGTGTTAGAGTTAGGTGTCAGCGGGGTACCACTCCTACAGTTTTTCTTCTTTCTTTTGAGAGTAGTCATCCTGTTGTGTGGTTCCCGGTCGACCGTCTGGGGTCTTTGTTTCTGTCACCTTTCTCTCTTCTTTGGGGGTGTTCTGTTTTCTGATTTCACCTTCTCTGCTCCTCTCACCTCTATCATGCCCAGGACAATTCCTTGTGGGCAATGTCTGCTGCCAAAGCATGTGGACGATTTACATTCGTCTTGTTCCTCCTGTAATGGGTGTTCGGCCGAGCGGCCATGTGGTGTCTGTGGATCATGGTCATCCACTTTCTGGGTGTCAGTTAACTGTGTCGTTCGTTCTTGTGGCCGTGCCTCCCGCTCCCGCGGGAAAGGAGAACGTGGTCGTTTGGGGCCTCCCGAGCCGACCTTGTCTGGTGAGAGTTATTCCTCCTCCGTGGGGGATGTGCAGTCTTTTCCTGTAGTGGATACTGCGGGAGCCGTTGAGTGTTCTGGTGAAGAGGTGCCTGGTTCCGGGACTACGGTCCCCCTCCAGTCGACATCTGAGGCTGTCACTAGGGTTGTGACTCCTCCTTCGGAGCCGACCCGGTGTGCTCTCTCCACTATTTCACCAGCCTCAATGACTTCCGACGTATCTACTACTACTGCTGGTCCGTCTGCTTCGTCGTCAGTTTCAGCCGGCCTTGGCTTTTCGCTGCAGGGACTGCAGGAATGTCCGGAACTGTAGACGTGGGATATCGGCCTCAGCCTTCTCTGACTTCAACTCGGCGAAGTCGGAAGGGGCTGCCAGCCGAACCCATCTCTGTGGTGTCTTTGCCGTCGAGCACCACAGTTGTATCTTTGGATTCAAATGTTCTTAGTGGAAACACTATGAACTCCGTGGCGTTTCCGTCTACTCATTCTGGCCTCACGACCAGTTTTGGAGGACCAACGCCTTTTGTGCAACCTGGACGTTCTGCCCCACAGAGGTCCGCGGTGACTCTCATGAATTCTCGCCATATTGATCCTCGGGGTGCCTCGTACCCCTATACACGTCTGCCTTCAGATGTTTCGGCTGCCGCCCGTCGTCCCACGTCGGGTGTTTTGGAGGATCGTGACCCTTCGCTGGTTAAGAGGGTCAGAGGTGAAGCAACTTTGCCGGTTCGCTCCCCTGTCGAACCGGTCGGTACGGGCAGTGAGCTTAGGGAGGCCCTCTCCTTACTCACTCAGGTTCTTTCTAAGAGCCTTCCTGTTGCTTCCAGCGAGGCTATGAGTGGTTTCCAGGCACCTCATATGGCGCCGCCTCCCGGGATTGGAAACAGGCCGGTTTCTGATTCCCCTGGTGTCCCGACACCATGGGAGGCGTTGGCTGGTTTGCCCACAATGGGCTATGTGTCTTCCGACTCTGGGGAGGAGTCCGACATGCTTGAGGTCGAGGGCCAGCAGTCTTCGGACTTGGGGGCAGCTCTTGACTTTGTGTTTGGGTTTCTGCCTGATCTCAAACCTGCTAACCAGCCGACAGTGTCAGCCTCTCCGCGATCATCGGTTGCTCGCCAACAGCCTATGGAGCAACCTGCTTCTGGCGGCCTTCGACCGTGCCAGTCGGTACAGGTGGTTGAAGCTTTTTCAGCATTGGACTCCAAGCTGAATTCCAAGGCTCTGAAGACTTCGTTCTTCACCAGGGTTGACACCTTTTTGCCTCCTGTGCGTTATCGTTCCTATGATCCCGCCAATCTGTCGGTCTACCAGACTTTGACGGTTCTGGATCAGGACTCCACTTCCCTCGGGCTTTCCAAGCCCAAGTCTGCCGTCATTCCAATGACGGCTCTGGAGTCCACGTTGGGCTTATCTAGAGAGATGCTTGGCATGCTTTCTCTCTCAGATCACGTCGTCTCAGCTTTGGCTGCTTATCTGCCTCCAGATAAGTTTGACGAGGTACAGGCTCCTTTGCGTGTGCTGTCCAAAGCGCTTATGCATCTTACTCACACGCATGCCTGTAACACGGCTAATCTGGAATTAGTTCGAAGGGTCGCTGTGCTGGACACAGGACGATCCCTTCCCGAGGAGCAGCGTGCTGCTCTTCGATCTGCTTCTTTGGCAGGTCCGCAACTTTTCCATGGTTCCGTGTCAGCGGTCCGGGACGACGTCCTACGTCATTCCAAAGATCAGCTGCTGTTTCGTTAGCTTGATAGCCTTCTAGGGGAGGCAAGGGCCGTTCCAAGCCTAACAAGTACCCTTCTGCTTCCTCTGTGAAGCAAAAGGCTGGTCCTTCTGCCGCCGCCTCTACTTCTTACTCAAGGGGTAAAGGTAAGGGTCGGCAGAATCGAGGGAAGTCTCAGGATTCTTCATTTAGTAGAGGAGGTGGTTTCTCCTCTCGCGGGCCTCGTCGGGGCTCGAAATGAAGGTCCTCACCTCGACTCGACCCAGGTTGGAGGAAGGATAGCAGAGTTCGCAGACCATTGGGCCACCATCACATCCGATCCGTGGGTGTTAGATGTTGTGTAACACTACGGATCGTGAGGTCACCTCAGGTGGGCAGCGCGTCTGGCCGTTGTGACACCAGACAACTGGATGTGCGAGGGTTACTGCGTTTGAAAACCTCCTTCGATAGGGCCGTGGCTCCCTACCAAAGTAGTAGCGGTTCTCTCCTGTTCTTTGATCGTCTAGATTACGGAGGGACTCCTCTCCCCTGTGGTCTCGCCCAGTCTGCTGTCCACTGATCTCCTTCTCCAATGGCTGCACGTCGCTTTAGGGTTGGGAACAGGTTCTTTGTAACTTCAGTCAACTGACAACTCCAAATTGGTATGGTGATTATAATTTTAATAAGTCTAAACAAAAGAAAACTGGCCTCTCTTAGTGCTCTCTCTCTCACTCTCAAAGTCTAAGTGCTACTGCGGTGCTCTAGATGGAGGACACACCGGGTGCTGGATGGAAAAAGCACTGCTCGATTTGTGGCGAACATCGACTTATATCACAAACAACCAGCCCACACCTACTGTGGAATATTGCATTCTCATTGCATTATCATAGTGACTCTGCAGAATGTTAGAATAATATTTCTAATATTCGCATTATCACAATGACTCTGCAGAATGTTGACTACATCCTATAGTGCTTTGTCACGAAGGTTCAATTACATTCTCATTTACATCCTCATAGTGACTCTGCAGTATGTTAGAATATATTTCCAACATTTGCATTATCACAGTGACTCAGCAGAATATTGACTACATCCTATTGTGCTTGTTCAAGTACATTCTCATTTACATTTTCAATTACTTCTCATTTACATTCTCATAGTGACTCTGCAGTATGTTAGAATATATTTCCAACATTTGCATTATCACAGTGACTCAGCAGAATATTGACTACATCCTATTGTGCTTGTTCAAGTACATTCTCATTTACATTTTCATTATTAAAATATCAATTCCATCAGAATAAATCTGAATTCTCATTACCTCTATCTCTATTATCTCTCTATATATATATTAGCACTTATTATATTAACACTTATTGAGGCTCGAAAATAAAAACATAAATGCTTCAGCGACACACGCTTAACCCTTCCAGATGACTCAGTCCACGTTGACTCTGTTACACAACTCCCCCAACCAAAGTTTTCTTGTGGAAACAAGAAAACTCTAGAAAACGAAAGTAACAGTGTCAACGAGGGCGTCTGTCAGGTGGGTGTGACAAAATATATACGGTAAAATACCACTACAACATCAAACTGGGTTCAACTGTACATAACCCATTTGAACTTAGTACTACTCTGTGACCAGGATTGCTGTGCAGCAACCTCAATGTGACGTAGGAGTATCGTCACATCGCGAAGGATTCATGGACTAGAATCCTACCAATTCTACTAATACAACGTCGATTATACCGACTACCTTTCTAAAAGGTTTAAAGGGTCTGGTCACTCACACTCAACTTTCTGACTAGGATATACGATATACATAAAACACCTTTGTTGATTACAGAAAACACTGATTATATTGTCTATATGTCTATAGAATTGCTTTGTCAACCAAAGTCTATTGTGTCTATGTACATCTCGCTTCACTTTCTACGGAACTGGTGTGATGTACTCAGGGCCGGTTGCAAACAGAACACGGGGCTCTGCGTATACGAACTCGCCGGTCTCTGCATCACGTTCAGGTGATAATTCTTCCATTTCAATCTCTTCTGGTTTTGTTGGACAAGCTGCTGTCGCTGTCAAGTACTCATTTGGGTCTGTGTTCCGCATAGGGTCGGAACCTGGTCCTGTACGAACTATTTTGCGCAATTCACTCAATTGCTGAATAGCCTCAAGTTGGCGGTCTTTGTTAATTTGTGTTTCTTGCAGTAAACGCCGAATCATCGCCGGCCTGCGTTTTCGGATACGAGCGGCTTCACGCCTCCCGCGCCAAATACGCAGCTTTAAACAGAGCTGTTTTCTACAGCAACAATATGCAACACATCCTATTACTATTAGGGCAAATACCGTAGAGGAGATACCGTAACCCCAAGGTTTTAACCAGGATTTCGTATCCGTCTCCGATATCGTATCAAGGTGTTTAAGTTGATCAATAAATGATTCTATTGGAATTGGATCGACGTCCTTAAGCTGTCTGGGAAAAACTACATTTGTCAAAGTCGGAAATTTCGTAAACAATGGGGACCATAAGCGGAAGTTTGTGGTGTTATGATTAATTAATAATTTCGTTTCCATGGCATCATAAAATTCTTTGGTATTTCCATGTAAATATGCTATCATTTGAATGGTGGCACTAGTAGCAGAACATTTTGGGGGTAATTGTAACATGCCAATAGGTGGGTCAATAGTGAAGGTACGTGTGTTGGTAGTATTAGCACATGAGACAGCAAATGGCAAAGGGTCACGTGTACTAACAAACCATACACCATGGGCAATTTGCATTGCACTGGGCAAGATTGTATTAATTTTCACTTCCACTGAACAAGCTAACTGTATTGATTTTTCATTTCCCAGAAACAAAGCCTGACTGCAGTAAGCTTCAGGTCGTACTGTGTGTATGACGCCATCCAAGGAACAAAATTCCAAAGTATTACTCAGACAGGTGTGTGCATTAGTTAAGTGAGCTATGTGTGTGCGTTTCTTATTTATTGTCAAATACTCGGTTTCCAGTTTATGTTGTGCTGTTAGGGATTTAAATTGTGGATTTAATTTCATAGTTGCATTAACCAAAGGATAAGGCAAGGAATATATCTTGTATAGCTCAAATGTCTTACGGACATCTACTAGTGGTAGTTTCACTACAATAATCAACCGCTGATTCTCAAACACGGCACTACTGGACAAGTACTTGTAATATTTCCACAATTCCGTTGTCTCATCGAAGGGCAACTTTAAATGAGCAGGTAGGTGCGTTTTTAAATCTACTAAAACATTGTGTAGCGTTTTTGCTTCAATCACACTAGGCGCTAACTGTCGTGCTATCAACGAGTTAAATTGTGTGTGCAGATGTTCAATGTAAAATCTTGCTTGATTAGTCATTTGATCGACCTCATGAACTAATAGCTGTAATTTATGATATAACTGTGTATAAAATTCCAGGAAAGCGAGTCGCATGGACACGGCCTTGTAAATGTCAGTTATCCAGGCAGACAGGGTCCTTAATGATGTTATTATGTGACTAATTGAGTGTCTGTTCTGTTGTACCTGTTTACGTGTAACATTCATTATTGTAAAACCTTTTTTAACCAGATGTTGTAGGGTTCGTTGATTCTTTGAAAGAATGCCAATATTATGGTTTATTGTGTCCAAGTCTGAGGAACTAGCGGTACCAAATAGAAACGACAGGGCGTCGCCTATAAATGGCAATAAAGCTCGTCTGTCTCTGTGGTGCAATTGTTTGTAACCATCAAACTGTTTGAGTACCAACTCATACTTTTGCATCACAGAATTTATATCCTGAACTAGTCCCTGAAACAAGTCATCAAATCCTGAATGTAATAATTGTTTGGCCCACCTACCATGATTTATCCCGGAAATCTGCTTTTGGGTGGTTCCTACTACTGGGGCTGGCGTAGTCCATAATTTAGTTATATCTTTAATGTTGCCTGGAACCTCGTGAAATACTTTCCTTACACCCTCTATGCTCCTACCTACATGCTGTAAATATGTCTCAAAAAGTTCTAAGTCGATATAGAACCCTATCGTCCAGTCAGAATTCACTAAATTAATTTCTTTTTCCTTGTGGAAAATCACGTTATGTTTCACTATAAAATCCCTAGATTTAGTTTCGTTACTGCTTGCCAACGCCGTTATCAGGACTATTATTATGAGTTGAAACATCATCTTTCTCCTGTAATGAGAGAAAGAAAGTTTTCCTTCAGTTCCCATTCCACTATTTTCTATCTCTATTTCGATTGGCGGCTGAATTTTACTACTATTTCTATTTTAACTGTATTACTTCTACTCTACTTCACTTAACACTGATGAATGTATTTAATTCTCTCAAACTTCTAATACTTAATTCTTTTAACTTCTGATTCTTCTACTTACTTGCATGCGTCCGTATTTGGTGCAGTTTAATAGGGCCCTAAACCTTACCAACACTAATTAGTAAATTATCCTACAATTTACTACAACGTTTTTAACACAGGGTTAAATTATCGTTTAGTTATACACCCACATTCATCAAGTAAACAAAATCTCCCACTGTTGATTATCAGTGACATGTCAGTATCATGCAGTATTTTATTTACCTTTAAGGAGTTATGTTTACTCGTGGAAGCCTAGTCTTCTTCCACAATTCAGCAACTTACACAATCGATCGTAGTGCTCCAAGGACAGCATTTATAATTGCAATCCTACTGATTTTCTCTGGTTCACCTTCCTCCACACTTTGTCTCTTAATTATCTCACTTGGAGTATTAGATTGACTTTTACCTTTAATTATCTCAGCTAGAGTAATAGATTGATTTTCATTTTTATTGTCACCTGTACTCATTGTAGCACTTAGATTAATTTCTAAATTGTCATTTGATTCTTTACTTTGATCCATTTCTGGTTGTTCTATTTCACTTATTTCACTTATTTGATTGTCGTTGTCGGAAGAACTGTCCATACTCATACCTTCAGAGGTTAACTCTTCGACCTCCATTTCCCTATCTTTTAACTGATTTTCGCGTATTCGCTTACGCAATTCTGTCAAGGGGATATCATCTTCTGATGATGAATTTTCTCTTGCATGCCTGTATCTGCGAGCTATTCTGTTTAAGGGAATATCCTCTGAATCTGTAGCCGAATCAGATTCACTGCCTTCTGGGGGCACGACATATCTTTGTTGTCGTAATGCCTGATTTAACGCACCCTTTTTGGGGATTTCCCAATCTAAATTTGCTTTTCTGATGTTTTCAGCATGACATTTAGTAGTTTTGCCAGTTAACTGATCCCTGAGTCTGAAACTAACTGGCCCAGTTTTCTCAATAATTCTGTAGTATGGTTTCCATTTATTTTGTAATTTACTGTGCCTCTGATTATCTTTATAATAAACTGGGTCACCAACTTCATAGTTAATTTCCTTGCTATTTTTATCGGCATATTTCTTTTGTTTATTTTTCGCTTTTTTCAAATTTTGATGTACCAGTCGAAAAGCTCGATGTTGTTCTTGAAGTGCCACCTTATGAAATTCTTCTCCCAAATATTTACGATGTGGTTGTAATAAATTATCCAATGGTAGGACAACATCCCTATTATACAACAAATAAAAGGGGGAATATTTGGTTGATTCATTTGGGTGAAACCTAATAGCGGCCAATGTTTGATTTAAGTGCAAGTCCCAAGTTTGTAATTGATCTTGACTCAACTTTGCCAATACGTCATGTAGCGTCCTGTGGAACCTTTCGACCTTAGCGTTTGACTGAGGGTGATAAAATGATGTCACAGCGTGACTTACATTTAATTTTATCAACACTTCCTGTATGATGTGATTTACATTCTCAGTGCCATTATCGGTCAATATTTGTAAGGGTGCACCAAATCTCGGGAATATTTCCTCTAATAATAATTGGGCTATCGTGTCTGCCTTTTTATCAGGGGTGGCAAAGCTTTCAGGCCATCCACTATAGATATCTATAAAACTGACTATGTATTTATTTCCACTCAGCGTTGTAGGGTACGGTCCGCTGACATCTAAACCTACTTTTGCAAATGGGTAAGGTGGAATGTCTGTTAATTGCAATGGTGGCTTAACCTTTTGTAAATTTCTAGCCTTACAAGTAATACAATGTTCACAATATTTATAAATATCCTTATACAAGTTTTTCCAATAATATTTGCGCACCAAAGATGCAAATATTTTATCTATGCCTAAATGACCAGCATCATCATGATATTGTTTTAACACTTCCGATTTTAGGTGTTCTGGAATATACATTCTCAATGTGGGATCATCATTTGAATTACTAATGTAATATAGAATTCCTTTTATCATTATATTTCTACTACTAACAGCTGGTGGTGGGTTGTTGCTTTCATATAACTTAATTATTTCTTTAATTTCATCATCTTTTTGTTGTTCAACTGTCATGTCAAATGGTTCAATAGTTACCACTTCCGGTGGCTCAGGGTCTTGTGATTCAATCTCACACTCCACAAAATCTTGGGGTCTAAAGTTATTTGTATTTAAGACTCCTATCTCATAGGTTTTATCGGAAATATCTACATCTAGGTCTTCAGTAGGGTTCTCTGAATTTTCTAATTTATGTGGTAACCGAGATAACAAATCTGCACAGGTATTTTCGGTCCCTTTTATATATTCGATCTTACAATTATACCCTGTTATGTTCAATGCCCAAGTCTGAATTTTCCTATTATTCATCGGCGAGCTAAGCACATATTTCAAAGGCTGATGGTCAGTCTTAATTGTAAATTTTGCTCCATTTAAGTAATGATTTAATTTCTGCAGTGAATAATGGATAGCATAACACTCTTTCTCAATGGTCGACCACCGACACTGGGTGTCACTTAACTTGTGGGACAGAAAATAAATTGGTTTCTCATTTTTGACTCCATACAGAACCTCTTCTTGGTTTACCTCACAAGGCTGGGTAAGACAAGCACCTATACAGGTGTTACTAGCGTCAGTATATAATATATATTCTTTATTCAAATCAGGGTATCCCAAGCATGGTATTACCGTTAAACTTTCCTTTAAATATTCAAAAGCTCTTTGACACTCTTCTGTCCACTTATATTTTGCATATTTTCGTGTCAAATCAATTAGCGGTTTTGCAATCTCACTAAAGTTTGGTAGAAACCTTCTATAATAACTTGTCATTCCCAGAAAGCTCCGTACTCCCTTTACGGTAGTTGGGGGTTCTAGTGACCTAATTATTTCAACTTTTTGCATATCTGGTTTAATTCCATGTTCATTCACCACAAAACCCAAATAATTTGTTTCCCTTTGAAAGAAGAAGCACTTCTTCAATTTCAATTTTAAATTATGCTTTCTTAATTTCTGAAACACCTTTTCCAGGTGTTCAAGATGATCTTGTTCAGTCTTTGAGAAGATCAATATGTCATCTAAATATGCTAAAGCGAAGTCCTCACAGTCCTGCAGGACTACAGACATCAATTCCTGAAATATTGAGGGCGCATTTTGCAATCCGAATCCCATCACATTATGCTCAAATAAACCTCTGTGGCAGGTAAACGCTGTCTTTTCTTTGTCTTCAGGGGCCATAGCAATTTGCCAATATCCGGACTTCAGATCTAGTGCCGAAAAGTATACTGCTCCAGTCAGTAAACTCAAGAGGTCATCTATCACTGGAAGAGGCCAACTGATGGGTTTAGTTATTTTATTTAATTGCCTATAATCCACGCAGAACCTACTTGTGCCATCCTTCTTTCCAACAAGTAAACATGGAAAGCTCCATGGTGACCTAGATTTCTGGATAATACCTGCTTCTAACATCTCGTCTATGGCAGTATCCATTATTTTTCGTTTCATTAAAGGAACCCTATAAGGTTTCAGTTTGATTGGTTCATGACCCTGTGTGTCTATTCTCATTTTTACTACATCAGTGCTTCCCAACTGTGCATCTGTTGCAGCAAATAAATCTCGGTTATTTCTAATTATCATTTCCACTTCAGTTTTCTTATCTGCCGGGGCATGTATTTCATCATAGTTTATTTTATTAGTTGGAACATTGTTTCTCACTACTTCATTGACAGTCTTCACACTTGAATCTATTACAGGTGACACTCTAGCTAGTACACAACCTCGTCTTATTTTATAATGTTTATCTGTGCTATTACAAATCATGACCGGCACTACTCGGTCATTATTGTTTACAACTGTATTTGCTATCATTAATCCTGCCTGTTCACTAACATATCCTGTTTCTATAGGATTTACTTCTAATAAATCTGTTTCATACAGTCTTTTGCCACCTACTATTTTCGCTGTACACACAGTACAGGTCTGAGGTTTAATTACAAGTTGATTCTTGCTCCTTACTAGCGATGATATGTGGATATCTGGCACTAATGGAATTAGTTCGTTCTTAAGTCGAAAACATTCTAAATCATAATAGATTCTAACTCCATTTTTTGCTAACCAATCAATACCGAGAATCAGATTGCGTTCAATATCGACAACCCAAAACTCGTGAGTTAACCATATGTTTTTAATCTGAAAGCTCAGTTGGACCACTCCTTTGACATCAAGGAGAGTGCCTCCAACCCCTTTTAAGGACAAGGACTTTTTAACAAGCCTTGGTTTATCCTTCAAATTTTTATACAGCTGGTAACTAATTAAGCTATACTGCGCGCCGGTATCCACCAAACCTCTTAATCTCTGTTTATTTACTTTCAAAATCACGGAAGTCGGAATCGGTGTTCCATTTACATTTAACTCTTTTACTTCCTGTTTCCCTTTAATCTTACTACTATTCATACGATCACTTTGTTTACTCGAGAGAGAGCTGTTACTTTGTTTACTAATTTTCTGTACACTTTCATCTACTATTTTATCTACATATACCCTGTTTTTCTTTGGAACTCTATTTATTCTTTTAACCCTTTTATTGTGAATGTTCCATGTTCCGGGCTTCAACACAGAACGCTTTAGTTTCCCTGTTTCATATTTTCCTGTTTTGGCAAACGGCAATTCCGGGCGATATGGCCTACTTGTCTACAGTTGTAGCATGTCACTCTGCCATAATCTGTCCTCGGCTGACCTACGACATGTACATGGCTTGAGGCCTTAAATGGCCTTCCATGACCTTTACCAAAATTTCCAAATTTTTGTCCCTTTTCATGGCCAAAACCACGCCCATGACCATGTGGTCGTCGATAATGGTCGACTTCCATCTGTTCATGAGGGGGATTCTGGTGACGATAGAATTCCTTGTCTCTAAAGTCATGGCCACTCATTTCAAATCTCTTTTTGACATTTTCCTCTTTCATGGCGCTTGTTGCGGCAGACTCTTAAGTCTGCGGGCTCTACACGAAGCAATCGCATTCTGATGGCGGGGTCTCTTAAGCCATCGATAAAAAAATTAACTAATTGTTTCTGAATGGAAGGGGCAAATATGTCGGACTCGAACGCATCCTCTGCCAGATCTAGTAACTTTGCATGATAGATCTGAACACTATCATTCTGCTGTTGTTTGATTGTTCTTAACATTGACAAGGCATACTGGGGTTCAGTAACATCACTGAATCTAGTTTTCATTTCTTTTCTAAGATATTCCCAAGAAATGTCAGGTTTAATTGTCAGTCTTCTTTGGATGTAGTCTGCTATGACTCCACCCGACCTGTGTAATGCCATGAATACCAATTCATTTACGTCACTACCCATGGACCTAGCATGTCGCTCTATTTGTTTAATCCAGTCTTTAAACTGCTTAGGGTCCCCTGTAAACTTATCCACTGTGTTGGCCAAAGTTTGGGCACTCACAGCAGCTACTTGCTTTTTTGCTGAATCGGCTTGATTTGCTACACTTCCTTTTAAAATCTCGATTTGTTGTTGCATCGCATTTATGGGGTTAAGTGGGTCACCCTGATTTTGTTGTTGTGCCAGTAACTGCTGTTGTGCTTGTTGTTGGGCGAGTAATTGCTGTTGTTGTTGTTGTTGTAACAACTGCTGTTGTGCTTGATCCAACTGTTGTTGGTGTTGTACATTCTGGATCTCATTGACTAAATCACCGTACTCATCCATTTTAATTTATGTAAATTTTACTACAGCTTATTTAGAATTAATTTCTCTTTAATTTCTTCAGTGGGGGTTCGCCTTCGAAGGGAATAGTATATTTAGGAATAGGTCTAACTTTTACGTCACAATGCACTATCGAGTTGTCTTCTTTGTTTACTGTTATGTGTCGTTCAAATAGTAAATCGCAACAATCACAGACTGTCACAATGTTTAAAGTTTGTATGTATTTAATGTAGTGTGAATTTGGGTCATTGGGCTCAATTCTCAGTGGAAGTGGAATCATTAGGTTTAATGTTTTTAATTACTTGCATCAACGTTTTCTCAGGATTTTCAATTTCTCCGTCTGTGAAGGGGTACTTAAATGTCTGGGTCGTAGTGCCAATGTCAACGATAGATTTTTTCTCCCTGTTGTACACTGAATTTCGTAATTGAATCAGCAGACAACAAGACGAAAGTTTGCTGACTAATACAGTCTTTCTTATATATACCAAATTAGTCTGAAATTCCAAATATTTTGGTCTCACAATATCACAAAATTCCGCAAAACTTATAGCCAAAGGGTCATCAGATGTACATGAAAATATTTTGGGCTCAGTGTTGCACATTGATCGCTGTTTCAATCAATCTAATTATTTTTGCCAAATACAAATGTAAAATCTATCACCAACCAACTCTAGCTATTCATCAAAAGAATAAATTACACTAACCTGGTGCTGTAGATGGTTGTTGATCTGTCTGTCAATCTGGACTGAAATCCTGCGAACGGCACCAATAAAACGCCGTGTAACACTACGGATCGTGAGGTCACCTCAGGTGGGCAGCGCGTCTGGCCGTTGTGACACCAGACAACTGGATGTGCGAGGGTTACTGCGTTTGAAAACCTCCTTCGATAGGGCCGTGGCTCCCTACCAAAGTAGTAGCGGTTCTCTCCTGTTCTTTGATCGTCTAGATTACGGAGGGACTCCTCTCCCCTGTGGTCTCGCCCAGTCTGCTGTCCACTGATCTCCTTCTCCAATGGCTGCACGTCGCTTTAGGGTTGGGAACAGGTTCTTTGTAACTTCAGTCAACTGACAACTCCAAATTGGTATGGTGATTATAATTTTAATAAGTCTAAACAAAAGAAAACTGGCCTCTCTTAGTGCTCTCTCTCTCACTCTCAAAGTCTAAGTGCTACTGCGGTGCTCTAGATGGAGGACACTCCGGGTGCTGGATGGAAAAAGCACTGCTCGATTTGTGGCGAACATCGACTTATATCACAAACAACCAGCCCACACCTACTGTGGAATATTGCATTCTCATTGCATTATCATAGTGACTCTGCAGAATGTTAGAATAATATTTCTAATATTCGCATTATCACAATGACTCTGCAGAATGTTGACTACATCCTATAGTGCTTTGTCACGAAGGTTCAATTACATTCTCATTTACATCCTCATAGTGACTCTGCAGTATGTTAGAATATATTTCCAACATTTGCATTATCACAGTGACTCAGCAGAATATTGACTACATCCTATTGTGCTTGTTCAAGTACATTCTCATTTACATTTTCAATTACTTCTCATTTACATTCTCATAGTGACTCTGCAGTATGTTAGAATATATTTCCAACATTTGCATTATCACAGTGACTCAGCAGAATATTGACTACATCCTATTGTGCTTGTTCAAGTACATTCTCATTTACATTTTCATTATTAAAATATCAATTCCATCAGAATAAATCTGAATTCTCATTACCTCTATCTCTATTATCTCTCTATATATATATTAGCACTTATTATATTAACACTTATTGAGGCTCGAAAATAAAAACATAAATGCTTCAGCGACACACGCTTAACCCTTCCAGATGACTCAGTCCACGTTGACTCTGTTACAGTTGTTCGGTCCGGGCTGCGAATATCCTTCCAACGGCACCCCACTCTGTCAAGGGTGCCTCTTCCAACCACAGTTCCTTCAGACGTTTTACGTTGGGAACTTTTGTCCACGGAGATTGCCAATCTCCTGGGAAAGGGGGCGATCGAGGTCGTCAAGAACATTTAGTCAGTGGGTTTCTATTCCCGCCTGTTCTTGGTGCCGAAGAAGGACGGCCGACTCCGACCGGTTATCGATCTGAGTATCCTGAACCAGTCTATCATTGCTCCCAAGTTCAGCATGGAGACTTTCAGGTCGGTCCGCCAATCAATTCACCAGGGAGATTTCGCAGCCAGCTTCGACCTACTAGACGCTTACTTCCACGTTCCGATGCATCGGGCGTCATGGAAGTATCTCAGGTTCGCTTTTCTGGGGCGAGTTTACCAGTTCAAGGCCATGCCTTTCGGACTCAACCTGGCTCCTTGGGCGTTCACCAGACTGATGTCGCATGTGATAGCATTCCATCGCACACAGTCCAGGGTGACTACTTCGGCATATCTGGACGATATCCTCCAGAGGCATTCCAACGCTGCCTTACTGGAGTCGGATGTCGCCACTCTGTTGAGCTTGCTCACGTCGCTATGATTCAGAGTCAACGAGGAGAAGTTGGACCTGGTCCCTTCTCAGTCATTTTGTCATCTGGGGATGTCTTTCCAAACCAAATTCAATTTGGTAGCGGTTCCCCAGGCCAAGGCTGTGATTCTCTCAGCTTTTGCTCTGACTCTGTCCCAGTCCACGTCCGCGACCGCTCGGAGTTTTCTCCGGCTGATCGGTGTCTGCGGTTCGGTGACGGATCTCATTCCTGTAGGTCGGCTGCGTGTCAGACCTCTCCAACACTTTCTGCTCAGTCGTTGGAGGCTCACTGGTAGACTGTTGGACTTCTATGCTACAGGGCCCGGGTTCGATCCCTGTCCGGGACGACCCATGTTGTATCCTTGGGCAAGACAATTTATCCCGGTTGCCAACCTGGGGACATGATGACGCTGTGTACTAAGACGTACTGCACATCGATGGCGCACATGTCTTAACCGCTGTAACCCTGCTTGAGCGGAGCTTGAACAGAGTTAGAATGTTGTGGAGCTGACAGTTGCTTGTCGATACTCGGTGATTCTCTCCGGGTACTCCGTCTTCCTCCACCTGTAAAACTGTCACGGTCACGATTAGCCATTGTGCATAAGTATTTGACCTTAAACACCAATCAATAAATAATAAATATAGGCCACATTTATCTTTTTTGTTTTGAACTTGGTGTGCTCATTAGTCGAGACCTCTAGATAAGAGCTTTTGATTAGCATTCGTTTCTGTGAAAAAAGTTGCCGTTTATTATAACCTCTGGAATTACTGCATTTGTGTATCAACATTCTTTCTTTAGCCAGTCTTACAGTTTACATTTAAGTAATGCATAGATTACTTTGACGTTGTGCACACACAATGCTGATATGTTGAAATTTCACCAAATAACTTTGGTACCAATGATCTTTAATTTTACCATTTCACTTATAACTTACCAAGTTAAAGTTTGTCAAGTTGAGCTGCAGTGTCATTGACACTTTCATTTATGAATCCCATGAAAATAATTAACAACTGAAACCAAGTTATTGTATATTTAATTGGTATTCATCAAACTGAATTTTGTATGACTGCAGACATTGATGTTTTGTTTTCATTAAGGGGGTCACAGTTATTCACACCAGAGCATTCTGATTACATATTGATAAGCTGTATTGTTTTGTTTCTTCAGTCACATATTTGAATGCCAACATTGTCGAAACACAGTGACTTCCTGGTTTTGAGCAGTTTCACTGCAAACTCTGTTTCAGGAAAAGCCTGTTACATTATAAATAGGCAGGTTTTGTCTGGAAGCTACAGTTCAGCCTACAACAAAGTATACCGTTAGACGATATTCTTTTGTTAATGACACCAAATTAGAGCCTTATTATGATGATATTCCTTCTGCATTAACACCATATTTTCAATGTGTTGTGGCAAATATCTAGAAACAAATGCGCATGTGGCAGAATATTTTCATAACTATCATTTGTAACTTTTTGGTTGAAAAGAAAAGGAGCGAATACTAAAAATTATATGGATGAATTGAGCCATGCAAATTAGCTTTGTATGTTAAACGAACTGACAAAGTCGATGTATTCATTGATGTCAGTGCAAATAAAGCTTGGATTTTCCTTGGCCTACTGAGCTTCATGAGATTTCTCGAGAGTTTGTTTACATAATTGCAGTTTAAACTTTTATAATTATAAAGCTCTCAATCTTTAAAGTCAAAGGGAGAGGAGGGGGGGGGGGGGGGTTAGTATATGGAAAGCATGAATTGAGGTGATGTAAAATGAAATAGAAATATTCATGAAAGCAATGAAATGGCCTACTTAAATGCGTAAAATGAGCCGATTGGAATTTATTTTTAAAAAAGAAACAGAAATTCCTGAGCCCTGTTATTAAATTGCATGTGATCAGTCTGATAGCCCAGTTGGGTCGAGCAAAAGACCATATTTCCAAATCACAGGCTAAACAAACCCGCCAAAAGTCAATCCCATTTCGTTCGAACCTTTATCCAGATGGACTGTTTAGAGAGGGGGGGAGGGGGGGCACTGGGGAGCCAAAGGTTTTGGCGTGCTGGGTAGCATATGCATATTGCAGCATGAAACCCATTACAACCATTCTTTATGGCATTTAGTGAATCGGTAGGCCATGGTCCACGTTGAACAAGCCAGAGAAGTGTGCCACCAAACCATCTGAAGCAGCGAAACCAGACGGACCATAAAGGCACCAAGAGCCACAAGCCCAGGAGACAAGGCAAGGATGGGCAGGAGGAAGGCCAGCCACAGCCAGCAGACAACCTCAGGAGTCTGTCGGTGAGGTGGTAGGGCAATCATTGTGCCAAGTCCCAATAGGAAGATTTAAGTCGGGGGTGATAGTGAGTCCTACACAAATTTTTCAATAATTTTTTAGCGTTTTTATGTAGTTTTGTTTTCCAATGGTGACCCCTTTTATTTAAATCGAGAGAATTTCCCTTGTCTTCATGAGTCGTCAGTATTTTCATTAATTCACCAAAAACTGTCCAATTTTTATCCACTAATCCCAAGACGTTATGATCCCTACTAACTCATAAAAGCAATTCGCCATATCAAAATTATCAAAGATTTGTTTGATTTTAGAAGCGTTCCTTTTTTTTTAATGCATCATTGAATGAAGAACGTACAACAGGGCGATTTTTACTTGTTAGTTAAAAATGGTACTGTGTGCACATTTTCTTTTCAACAAAACTGTGTGTTTGTTGAGGAGGTGGGGGGGGGGGGGGGGGGGGTGAGGGGATAAAGGTGGCAGCATCTCAAAAAAAAAGTCACACCTTTCTTTCTGGGTACCACAAAATAGTCTAGTCAGTGGTGTTGGGACTGTGTATTCATTCATCCTTTCAAATATTACATTCCATTTGGAGCTTTCTATTTTTATTCAATAAAATCCTGAATCTTGAAAATCAGTGTGGTCATATACATGTATGTATAGGTTATGTCTAGTGGCCATAGAGGTTGTGCACATTATGTCAGAAATTCCGCTTCAGTACCAGTAATTGGTGAAAAAGTGGGGAGGCATGTGGCCACTCCCCAGTTCCACCACCCCTGGTGGGGGGCGGGGGTCTTTTTAAAAACACAGGCATGTACATGTTGGACAAGCTGTAGATAGCAAGTATATAGAGTTTTTAACTAAGTCAAGGTGATCTATTCTGATAACTTTTTGTCCGTCTTCATCCATTGTGAAGGTGGTGTTTGGGCATTTTTCTCCCAAACCACTGGCCACATTTTAATGAAATTTCGCACGAGTAGTGGTTATATTGGGACATTTAGGTTTTTCTTCAATTTTGGTTTCTGCTCATATTGAGGTGGGGGTAGGTCCAAAATGCCCCAATTTTTAGCCCACCTGGCCTAAAAGGCCATGTGAGCTTTTGCTATTACTTGGCATCCGTCCTCGTCCATAAACTTTTCACATTTTCATCTTCTCTGGAACCGCTGAGCTGGTGTGAACCAAACTTGGCAGGCATGGTCTACGGGAGGTCCTCTACAAACGATCCTCATTTTGTTCCAGTCGGATGAAAAACATTGCCGCTAGAGGCATTCTTTGATTTGGGTTGGTGGATTTTCAAAAATCTTCTCCTCTGAAATCACAAGGCCGAATGTTTCGGAACTTCACATGATTGATGCTTGGGACACCCTCTACTAACGATCCTCATTTAATGTTGATCGGGTTTCAGCTTATAGTTACCATAGAAACCCAATGGCAAATCACATTTTCATCTTCTCTGGAAGAACTGAGCCAAGGTGAACCAAACTTGGCAGGATTGGTCTATGGGAGGTCCTCTACTAACAATCCTCTTTTTGTTCCCGTGGGTTGAAAATCATGCCCGCCAGAGGCATTCTTGGATTCTGATTGGTGGAATTTTAAAAATCTTCTCGCCTGAAACCACAGGGCCAAATGTTTTCAAACTTTGCGTGGTTGATGACTGTGACACCCTCTACCAATGATCCTCATTTAATGTTGATTTGGTTGCAAACATGGCCACAATTCCGGCTTATAGTTACTATAGAAACCCAATGGGAAGTAACATTTTCATCTTCTTCTCTGGAACTGCTGAGCTGATGTGAACCAAACTTTGCAGGAACGGTCTACGGGAGGTCCTCTACAAACGATCCTCATTTTGTTCCTGTGGGTTGAAAAAAGTGGCCACCAGATGCATTCTCTGATTCCGTTGGTGGATTTTGAAAAATCTTCTATGAAACCACAGGGTTAAATCTATTGAAAATTTATATGGTTGATGACTGGGACACCCTCTACAAACGTTCCTCATTGATTTAATGTTGATTGGGTTGCAAACATGGCCACAATTGCGGCTTTTAGTTACTATAGAAACCCTATGGGAAATAGCATTTTCATCTTCTCTGTAACTACTGAGCTGATGTGAACCAAACTTGGCAGGAATGGTCTACGGAAGGTCCTCTACAAACGATCCTCATTTTGTTCCTGTGTATTGAAAAACATGGCCGTCAGAGGCATTCTTTGATTCTAATTGGTGGATTTTGAAAAATCTTCTCTGAAACCACAGGGCCATATGTTCTTAAACTTTGCATGATTGATGACTATGACACGCTCTACCAACGATCCTCATTTAATGTTGGTTGGGTTGCAAACATTGCCACAATTGCGGCTTATAGTTACTATAGAAACCTATGCGAAATAACATTTTCATCTTCTGTGGAACTACTGAGCCAAAGTTGGCAGGAATGGTCTCTGGGAGGTCCCCTACAAACATTCCTCTTTTTTATTCCTGCCGGTTGGAAAACATGGCTGCCAGAGGCATTCTCTGATTCTGTTTGGTCAATTTTGAAAAATGTTTTCTGAAACTACAAGCTAGGCCAAATGGTTTGAAACTTCACATGAGTGATGACTGGGACACTCAAAGTAAGAGGAGCAACTTTGCTGTTATATATTATTATGAAAATATAAAGCCTCTGCCGGCAGGGTAGCTTGAATAGAACAGTAAGTGGAGAGAGGATTGGAACTAAATCACCTGTGCAGTGGAATAATCACCCAAAGTATCAGTTTCAAATTCTGTACATATGGACAAAAAATCCACATGCAATGTGCCAACCAATGGAACTCTGGGTTTAAAATGGAAGTCCATTGGCTGGAACTTTGCTTATGATTGTTATGCTTTGCAACAAATTTGCAGTTATTGCTTGGGTGGAATTTCCACTCTGGGTGATTTTAGTGATAATACACTTGCCACGTACTGTAGCAGTTTTTCTCCACTGAGAACTGGTACAATGATAAAATATTGTGTAAAGTTTTATGCTGACATGTAACTGGAAACAACTTTGCTACTCAAAGTTTGCTAAGCACCAAATATTTGACACATCATTTTGAAATTTGCTTGTGACATATTTGCGATATTTTTGGTGGATATGATTGAGGAATGTATTGAGATGGTCCCCAGTGTTTACATTAGCTCTCTTGACAGGCAGACATTTCGTGACAGTCATGGAAAGCATGTACCCCTTGATTTTCACGATATTTTTGTGTACTGTCTACATGTACATGACATGTGTAGGGTATTCAGTCTTCATTTCAACACAAACCCTTATGATTTAATGATTGAATATAGCAAATGCAAATGTAAGAAGACATTTGTCTGAAGCAGAACTGTGGTGGGCTGTAGGGATGGTGGAGCAAGGGGCTATCCATCGTCAGGTTGGTGAAGCTCTTGGTGTGCACCATAGGGTGATCACCAGAGCCTGGACGAGATTTCAGCAGTATGGCACACCAGTAAGACGGCATGGTGGTGGCAGAGACAGGTTTTTGATATCATTCAGGCCTGTAGGAACCACTTTGCCACAGCAATCCAGCTTTGCAGTGACCTTCAGAATGCATCCGGGGTAAATGTTTCGATGCAGACTATCCAGGCTAGGTTGCATGAAGGTGGTCTCCATTCGAGAAGTCCATGTATTCGCATTCCGCTGTCACATAACCACCGCCAGGCACGATATGAATGGGTCGTGGACCACATTGGATGAACCAGAGAAGATTGGCAACCTGTCCTTTTTTACAGATGAGTCAAGGTACTGCCTAGACCACACAGATAGGTGTTCTAGAGTATGGAGAAGACCAGGAGAGTGATTTCATGCAGCCAACATTGCTGAGTGTGACTGTTATGGTGGAGGGTCAATCATGGTCTAGGGTGGCATCAGCTGGGATGGACGTACGGAGCTGTGTGTCCTTGAATGTGGTACATTGACTGCACAATGGTATATTGATGAGATCCTGGATGTCCATGTCAGATTGTATGCAGGTGCAGTGGGTGATAGATTCATTCTGATGGACGATAATGACTGTCCTCATGTTGCCCATGCTGTCGGGGTTACTGACAGAGGGAGGGGATTGAGCGTATGGACTGGCCAGCAAGATCCCCTGACCTCAGTCCAATCGAACATGTCTGGAATGAGTTGCAGCTTACAATTTCAGCCCATCCAGTCCAGCCAACAAGAATGGAACAACATCCCACAAAGGACCACCAGGAACCTGATTGGGAGTATGAGAAGTTGTTGTCAAGCTGTAATTAACAGTAATGGGTCTCATATTTGATGTTGAAGCCATACCAGTTTGCTCCGTCAACTTTTTGGCATATTAAAATATTTTCTCTTTTACCAATAATATCCATTTTCCGTGGTTATCATATGCAAAAGCTAAAAAATAAGGTCAAACACAAACAAAATCTTAATTTCTCTACTTAAATCATTAAAGATATAATTAAATAAAAAATAAATAAATACACTTTTCATTATAATATTTCAACTAAAACGTAAAACAGATAGTTGGATGTACTTGGTGCATAGCAAACTTTGAGTAGTTTATATGTTATCAGAAAAACTGTCAAGTTGTGATTGATGACAGGTGTTTGGAAAACTTGGTGTAATTTACTGGTCAGCTCTAAATATAAATATTCTCCATATTATTATTCTTTTGATTTTTATCATTCATTCAAGATAGACATAATGACAACTCCTTTGAATAAAATGTTGTTCTTTTTTTAACCCTTTACCTAGCCAAAGCTCTTTGAAAGAGAGTACTGTCTGAAAAACTGTAGCTTTCAAAATGTTCTTTTACCTTCCTTTACTGGTTTTATTGAAACAGAATTCATAAATGTTTGCAGGCACTATTTGTTAAACAGTATTATTATGATACTGTTGATTTCTAACTTAACCCTGCACACATGGTTTCAGAGAAGTAGATATGGATTTCCAGCAATTATGCCTGGAATATTATGAAATGCCATCTGTCTGTCCCCATCCGTCTGCCCATCCATCCATTCGTTGGTCTGTCTGCTTGGCTGTGCCTTAAAGATTGCCTGCCCACCCACGCACCCGCCAATATGCCTACCGACATTCTAGATTGGTCTGATTGGTCGATTTTGAAAAAATTTTCTCCTCTGAAACTACAAGCCCAAATGTTTTGAAACTTCACATGATTGATGACTGGGACACCCTCTACCAATGATCCACATGCAATGCTGACCGTGTTGCAAACTTTGCTGCAGTTACAGCTCATAGTTATCATGGAAACCCTATGGGAAATCACATTTTTATATGAAGTTCTGCCAGGTGAGCGATTACAGACTCTTTGGAGCCTCCAGTTTAAAAAATCTTCTCATGAGCCAGCTGTAGCAGAGACTTGTTATTTGATACACAGCTTCCTTTTGTGGTGTAGACTCATGTTTGTTCAAAAGAAGTTCGAGGGGCAATATTTGTCATCATTATGGGAGGGGCAAGAATTTTTGCCTGCCCAAAATTTTTATTTTCCAAACCAAGAGGCTGATTTGAACCAATTTTGATATGAAGTATTAATGGGTCATAAGTACTTGATTTATGCCAAAAGTTTTTTTCAAAATTCCCAGTGGGAACCACAGGAGCTAAAAATAGAAAAAAATTCAAATGCCCAAATCTCCAAAACTACATGGCACTGAGAATTCTTATTTGGTGTGAAGCTTCCTCTGGACCAACAGAATGGAATGGTTCAAAAAAGGTGCTAACGGTTTTATTCTGTGTACCTTGAATCCATTGTTATGTGTTCTGAAAAACTCATCAATGATTTCAATATACATATGGATGACAACAATGATAGTGATGCTAACAAGTTTATGACCCTCTTAGAAACATTTGGTTTACAACAACATGTTACTGGGCCTACACATACCTCTGGACACACTCTTGACCTTATCATCACAAGATGTACTAATGACTTTCACCATTCTGAGCCATTAATCCCATTCAGATTATCTGACCATTCATTTGTTGAGTGCACACTAGGTGTTCGAAAACCATCACTGCCACGTAAAGAAGTAACACTCCGAAAATTCAATCAAATTGACATTAACAAGCTTAAATGTGACATCGAAAAATCAGATTTGTGTAATTCTCCATGTGCTAACCTGGATGGTCTTGCAAAATCATACAACAACACATTGTCTTGTCTTTTGGATGAGCATGCCCCCCTGAAAACAAAAACATTAATTATTCGCCCAAGTATACCCTGGTTTACCGGTGAACTGAGAACTCTGAAAGCTAATCGTCGAAAGCACAAGCGGGAAGATCTAAATCTTACAATGAGGAAGCAGCATATAAGACTATTCGTAATCAGTTCTCCAACAAACTAAAAGATGCCAGAAAATCTTACTACACAACATGTGTTGAAGCTTGTAATGGTGACAGCAAAAAACTGTTTAAAGTTGTTAAAAATCTGTGTACAGAGAAACAAAGTGTGTCATTTCCACCACACGATGATCCATCAAAGCTAGCTGATCAATTTGGCGAATTCTTCATCAAAAAAATAAAATTAATTCAGGAAAAAATTGAGAACATAAATGTAGACAAAATTTACATCAAACAGAGCCCATCAGAAAAAGAGCTTTCAACTTTTCACCCTTTAGAAATCCACGAGGTAACCAAATTAATAAAAGAATCCTCAAATGCCTCATGTCAACTCGACCCAATGCCAACATCTATTGTCAAATTTTGTGTAGACTCTTTGGCTCCTGTAATCACAAAAATGATCAACATGTCTCTGCTAGACGGATATGTGCTTGACGCATGGAAAATAACAATTGTTAATCCTCTTCTGAAGAAACAAGGTGCGGAACTTGTGTTTAAAAACTTTAGCCAGTGAGTAACTTACTGTTTGTCTCTAAGCTGCGTGAAAAAGCCACAATTGACCAACTAATGTTACATAGTGATATGCATGCTCCATTACCGGCCAACACATCTGGATTCAGAAAATTTCACTCACCTGAAACGGCATTACTCAAGGTTCAGAATGACATCCTCCTTAATATGGAGTCTGAAAGGGTAACATTGCTTGTTCTTTTAGACCTTAGTGCTACCTTTGACACAGTTTGTCATAAAACTCTGCTAGAGAGAATGAATTCTGTTTTTGGACTTCATGGTGTTGCTGCTAGCTGGCTCTCATCATACCTCAAGAATAGACAGCATCATGTATCAAAGGTAATCTGTCAAAAGACTTTCATCTTGAATGTGGAGTCCCACAGAGCAGTTGCCTTGGTCCTGTTCTGTTTCTATTCTATATTTCAAAAATGTTCACCATCATTGAATCTCACCTGCCTGATGTCCATGGTTATGCTGATGACACACAGGTCTATTTCTCTTTTCGACCATCACTCAAGGATCAAACTAAAGCTCCAGAAACTATTGAATCATGTATTTTGGACATTCGCACATGGATGGTTTCAAACAAATTAATGATAAATGATGATAAGACTGAATTCCTAATAAATGGTTCATGACAACAACTCACTAAAGTTGACATCAATTCAGTGAAGGTAGGAAATTCCACTATCAGTGCAAGTAACAGTGTACGTAATCTTGGTGCCTTCTTCGACTCTACCATGTCTATGGACAGACATGTTACAAATATGTGCAATAAGGTTTTCAGAGGTATGTGCAAAGTTAAACAGATAAGACAGGACCTCACCAAAGACTCAAAAAAACCTAGTTCATGCCTTTGTAACTTCACATTTGGATTTTTGTAATGCCTTACTGTTCAACCTTCCACAATATCAGTACTCACGCCTGCAGTTGGTACTAAATGTATCAGCCCAAGTGGTATGTAGGGAATCACGATCTCAACACATCACTCCTGTTCTGAGGGATATGCACTGGCTGCCAGTCAAGTACAGAATAATTTTCAAAACTTTATTATTAGTTTTTAAGACACAAACAACACGTCACCAGTCTGCTTAGAAGAACTCCTTAATACCAAGAATGTGTGTCAATACAACCTGAGATCCGATGGTAAAATGCTACTACATGTTCCAAAACATAGGTGTAAGACATTTGAGGTAGGTCATTCTCATTTACTGCCCTCACTTGTGGAATAATTTACCAGAACGCCTAAAAAGACAAATGTCAACCTTTTCAAGAAAGATCTCAAAACGTACCCGTTTCAAAAAGCCAATAAGAGATCTATTGGACTGTAAGATACTGTATATATTCCGTTTGTATATTTGCACCAGCTCAGTAACATGTACAGTGCCTTAGAATATGGTTCTCTATCTTCCAAACTATAATTTTGGCACTATATAAATGTGTATATTATTATTATTATCATAGGATACTTTTTCGGGACTTCTGAGTCAGCCTTTTTTAACACTGTGGTTAATGGGGAAAACATTTAAGACTCTTTTCCCAAACAACTGCCCCAAAAGCTTTCAAATTTCACATGTAACATCTTTGGAAGATTGTTTCACATGTTTGTTGAAATCAAATCCCTGGGTCCATATTTGGGCTTTCTATGGGAGTCCAAATGTTGTTTCACATGTTTGTTGAAATCAAATCCCTGGGTCCATATTTGGGCTTTCTATGGGAGTCCAAATGTTTAAATTAGTGCAGACTACTATGAGTAATAATATTTAAAAATCTTCTTCTTCAGATCCACCAATCAGAATCTTTTGATATTTGGTATGCAGCATCCTAATGGGTGTTCAAGCCAAGTCTCTGGGTTCATATTTGGGCTCCCAGTGGGACTTAGTTCATTATGAGGAATTGTCTTTAAAAATCTTATTGTTCAGATCCAGCCCTCGGAGTGTGTTGATATTTGGTATATGGCATCCTGAGGGAGGTGTGATTCCAGGGGCAGAATTTCGTAACTTTTTGGGCGAATCAAGTTGGATTCACGTGAGAACCACCTCACGCGAATCATTCTGGAGAGGCTTGAAGAATGAATAACAGTGATTTGCTTGAAAGATAGACTGTAAGAACAATTAGCAACATCTGTGCCCCACTACACGTAAAAAAGTTCCAACTCGAATTTTGAAATTTAAAGAAAGGGAGTTTACCAGTTCGTTGTCTGAGAAACATTCTGCCCAAAGTGCACTCTATAATAAAGTGTACTTAGAACAGAATAATTTTGGGCCGACGAGTTGGATTGAGAGAAAAAAGAACAAGGCCTAATCAGGCTTACATACCTGGAGTCGACAAGAATTCTCCCCATCCAGTTGTGAAAATCGGGTTAGTACAGACCACAGTTACATTGTTTGCACGTGCAGCATTTTTGTAAACTTTTGAGGTGCGTGGAGCGTGACTAGTGACAACAATATCAATGCATGTGAGCCTTGATTGAAGTTTGTGTCACATGTTTCCATCCGCTTAAAAACACTATCAGCCCTGTGGTCAGAACTGCTCAATTAAAATTTAATACATACTTCGTGTGAGAACCATGAAATTTTATCTTAAGTTCCACTGGAAATCAAATAAAACCTTATGGTTCTCATGCGACGATATGTGAAGAACATGACGTCAATCAAACTTAAGTAAACACTTGATCAGCGGCCATGATGCAAGGGTTCCCACGGAGTGAAAAACTTATTTAATCATGGACGACAGTCGACAAACAGACTCGTCTGGGATCAAAGTACAACAGTTACATTGGGAAAAACAAAAGACAAGTTCAAAGAACACTCATAATTTTTATTAACTTTTGCGGAGACTAAATTGTCTCTAACTGAAGTATCTGAAATTTGGCTCTCGGGATGTCCATAACCAATCAGCAGAAATTACTAGGTTTGCAACAAGTCCCTGCTAAGTATATGTACTTAGGTGAATAGGGTCAGACTGATTTTTTCTTTGATTATTGAAAAAAGCAAAATGAATTCTTTTGTTTTCAAAATCATTGATGAAATGAACATCAGTGTCCTCCAATTCTACCTAGTATGTTTATCATGGAAACAGAATTACTTTTGCCCTGAAACAGAATGATTTGAATTTTGAAGATACGAGTTGTGTGATGGTCACAGTCCCTCAGGCATAGTCAGAGTCACTGTTGAGATTTTTGTCATCAGAAGATTCTGTATCTGTTTGTTCAATGATGACATCATCCTGTGACATCTTTGAACTAACAGATGCAACTTCCAAGTCTGTTGAATCGCCAATATGCGACTTTACTTCTAGAGTTTTTTGATTCGCTGTTTTGTGAGTGTTCCTTGCCCATCAACATCATTTTCTTTTTCTCTTCCAGCCAAAAAACAAATCACAAGCTCTGTTTATCAACTCTCTGCGCACTGATTTGTCATTCAACTACTCTCTGTGTGTACTGAAGTGCAAACAGTCTGAAATCAAAGCTGAACCAACTGTTGCTCGCCAATCTGTTAGGATATGTCTTACTGAAGAGAATCCACGTTGTACAACAGCAGTTGAAAATGGAATGCACAGAATCAGTTAGACTAACAGGAAAATTTTTTTATACTTCCCTTGCCAAAATAACCTGAGATTTCTCAGGATAATCCTGGGATTTCCAAAGATGAAAAGCTTGGAAAAGCAGAGATTTAACCTGAGATTTCTAAGGATTTCCAAAGATATCGAAGCATGGAAAAGCTCAGAAAACCAGAGACAGTATTTGGACTAGAAATCCTTGGATAACCTTAGATATTCAAGCTTTGCTTCAAGCTTACTACCATAGGATGAAAGTGGGGAAAAGTTGGGAAAAGCTGAGATTTTCAAGCTGAGAATAGCTGGGAAAAGCTGAGATATGTCAATAATTCCCGTGCAAAAATAACCTGAGATTTCTCAGGAAATTGTATTTGGATGAGAAATCCTTTGATAACCTTAGATATCCAAGCTTTGCTTCAAGCTTACTACTATGGGATGAAAGCTGAGATTTTCATTTTTCAAGCTGAGAAAGAAATACCGTGGAGAGGGCTTTTGGGGAAAATGTGTTCGGTTTTCAGTTCCAGAAAAAACCGTAACCGAAACAAAAAAAACACCAGTCTCTATTTCATGGAATACAGTATAGCTGGTGTGGACTGGTTATTTTCCTCGGGTGGGCAATATGCCCATGAATGCAAAGAATTAGATTCGAAACACTAATTATAATATGACAATATGTAAGGCGTAAGGAGGAACCCCAAAGTATCCAACATATTGAAATATTTCATTCCGCAACCATTACTCCAAAAACATTTTATGCAATTGAATTCCTGCAATTGTTTAATTTCAGCCAAACATGAATACGTATCACAGTACTAAATATTTTCTCACAGGCGACCATTATAATGTTCAGGTGAAAAAAATATGGTCGCATCATTTTAAATTTGGCATTCAAATATCTTGTGTCAAGTACAGCCCTTCAGACAACCTTTTTTTGATTCTTAAAAGGGGGGGGGGGGGGCTTGCAACAAATAAGAGAGAAAAACTAACAGAAAGGGAAGTGCTGCTCACATGTACATATTTCTCAGGGAATTCCCAACCAAAACACACCAATAGTCAAACGAAGGTTTAGGTTCTAAAAGTCCTCAAATCACCCTCTTTATTCATCTGATGCATTCAACAGTAAAGCAAGATGTCAGTAGAATTCTTCAAATGTTTACTGAGACAATATATTTTACAAAGACTGCTTAGTTTTGGGGATTACATAATTTCTGAGTGCAACTTTTCGAGGCAGGTAAATCTAATTAAAATATTTACAACAGTTATACCTATGGGCAAACCAACCCTACCAAAGATACATTTACCTCTTTCATGTGATGAAAGACTCATTTCTGCAATAGAATTCAACTTTTGGCTTCTGCCTAGTCAAAAGCATGGGAAATTTGTTCGTTTGAAGAGAACTGTCCAATCTGTGTCCAATGGGCTTAAAAACTTGTATTGCCTTCGACAGAATTCCTACCCCGTTACCTAATGAGTAAGTTGGGAGGGACAAGAATTCACAGCTTTCTTTGAAAACTACCGAAAACCCAAAATAAAACTAAAATCTGCATTGGGGTTGTAAAGGGCTTATAATTCCTTCTAAATTTGGGAGAATCCATTTGGATTCTTGCGAAAATCGTTGGCGAGAATTCAGACCTGCTATGGACAAAGATCCTATGAGGCCAGTATGGTTGAACCGGTGTAACAGTATATCTCCCCCCCCCCCCTGGATATCTCTGCCCCCCCCCCCCCCCCCCCCGGGGGGATATCCTAGTATATCTCCCCCCCCCACCCACCCATAAAAAAATTTTTTTTGATTAATTTGACATTATTTGATGATGAAATGGTGAGAACAGATCCTGGCCTGGATATCTCCCCCCCCCCCCCCCACCCCACCATGACAAAAACATTTTTGTCAAACATTTGACACTAATTGATATTGAAATGGTAATAGAAATAGTTTTGGGACTTTAAAGATGGTTTCAGATAAACACAGAGTTAGGGTTGGTTGGAATGGGAGGTGGGGGGGGGGGGGGGGGGAGATATCCAGGCCTGGATATCTTCCCCCACACCATGACAAAAATTTTTTTGTCAAACATTTGACACTAATTGATAAGGAAATGGTGAAAGAAATAGATTTGGGACTTTAAAAATGGTTTCGGATAAACACTGAGTTAGATGGCCTGGATATCTTCCCCCTCACCTCCCATTCCAACCAACCCTAACTCACTGTTTATTTGAAACCATTTTTAAGTCCCAAGTCTATTTCTCTCACCATTTCATTATCAATTAGTATCAAATGTTCGACAAAAATTTTTTGGTCATGGTGGGGGGGGGGGGGGGGGGGGAGATATCCAGGCCTGGATATCTCCCCCCCACCTCCCATTCCAACCAACCCTAACTCAGTGTTTTTCCGAAACCATTTTTAAAGTCCCAAATCTATTTCTCTCACCATTTCATTATCAATTAGTTCAAATGTTCGACAAAAATTTTTTTGTCATGGTGGGAGGGAAGATATCCAGGCCTGGATATCTTCCCCCGACTCCCATTCCAACCAACCCTAACTCAGTGTTTATCCGAAACCATTTTTAAAGTCCCAAATCTATTTCTCTCACCATTTCATTATCAGTTAGTTCAAATGTTCGACAAATATTTTTTTGTCATAGTGGGGGGAAGATATCCAGGCTTGGATATCTTCCCCCCCCCCCCCCCACCTCCCATTCCAACGAACCCTAACTCAGTGTTTATCCGAAACCATTTTTAAAGTCCCAAATGTATTTCTCTCACCATTTCATTATCAGTTTGTTCAAATGTTCGACAAAAAATTTTTTGTCATAGTGGGGGGAAGATATCCAGGCCTGGATATCTCCCCCACCTCCCATTCCAACCAACCCTAACTCAGTGTTTATCCGAAACCATTTTTAAAGTCCCAAATCTATTTCTCTCACCATTTCATTATCAGTTAGTTCAAATGTTCGACAAAATTTTTTTTGTCATAGTGGGGGGAAGATATCCAAGCCTGGATATCTTCCCCCCCCCCCCCCCCCACCTCCCATTCCAACCAACCCTAACTCAGTGTTTATCCGAAACCATTTTTAAAGTCCCAAATCTATTTCTCTCACCATTTCATTATCAATTAGTTCAAATGTTCGACAAAAATTTTTTTGTCATGGTGGGGGGAAGATATCCAGACCTGGATATCTTCCCCCGACTCCCATTCCAACCAACCCTAACTCAGTGTTTATCCGAAACCATTTTTAAAGTCCCAAATCTATTTCTCTCACCATTTCATTATCAATTAGTGTCAAATGTTCGACAAAAATTTTTTTGTCATAGTGGGGCGGAAGATATCCAGGCCTGGATATCTCCCCCCCCCACCTCCCATTCCAACCAACCCTAACTCAGTGTTTATCCAAAACCATTTTTAAAGTCCCAAATCTATTTCTCTCACCATTTCATTATCAATTAGTTCAAATGTTCGACAAAAATTTTTTTGTCATGGTGGGGGGGGGGGGAGATATCCAGGCCTGGATATCTTCCCCCCCCCCCACCTCCCATTCCAACCAACCCTAACTCAGTGTTTATTCGAAACCATTTTTAAAGTCCCAAATCTATTTCTCTCACCATTTCATTATCAATTAGTTGAAATGTTCGACAAAAATTTTTTTGTCATGGTGGGGGGAAGATATCCAGGCCTGGATATCTTCCCCCGACTCTCATTCCAACCAACCCTAACTCAGTGTTTATTCGAAACCATTTTTAAAGTCCCAAATCTATTTCTCTCACCATTTCATTATCAATTAGTTGAAATGTTCGACAAAAATTTTTTTGTCATGGTGGGGGGAAGATATCCAGGCCTGGATATCTTCCCCCGACTCCCATTCCAACCAACCCTAACTCAGTGTTTATCCGAAACCATTTTTAAAGTCCCAAATCTATTTCTCTCACCATTTCATTATCAATTAGTTCAAATGTTCGACAACAATTTTTTTGTCATGGGGGGGGGGGGGGGGGCAGATATCCAGGCCTGGATATCTTCCCCCCCCCCCCCTCCCATTCCAACCAACCCTAACTCAGTGTTTATCCGAAACCATTTTTAAAGTCCCAAATCTATTTCTCTCACCATTTCATTATCAATTAGTGTCAAATGTTTGACAAAAATTTTTTTGTCATGGTGTGGGGGAAGATATCCAGGCCTGGATATCTTCCTCCTCACCTCCCATTCCAACCAACCCTAACTCAGTGTTTATATCCGAAACCAATTTCTCTACCCAAAACAGTTACACTTCATGTCACATGACAACATGAACCAGAATAGTTGAGAAAATATTGAAATGATTTTTTTGTCACAGGTTTTCAACTGGATGAGAGCAAGATATCCAGGTTGAACCTGAAAAAAAAATAACATTCTGTCAAAAAAAACCATTTTTCTCGCCATTTCATCATCAAATAATGTTAAATTAATCCCCAAAAAAAATTTCGTGGTGGGGAAAGATATACTAGGATATCTCCCCCCCCCCCCCCCCCCCCCCAGAGGGGAAGATATCCAGGGGGGGAAGATGACGTGTGACACCGGTGAACCCTGTTGCATACTGATAATACATGTTAACCCTTTACCCAATAAAGCTTTTTAATTTTTAAAATGCCAACTCTGATTTTAAATGAAAAAAAAGCCCCCCCCCCCTCCAGGGGCTTTAATCGCTCACCTGGCAAAGTGGTTCAGGGAAGTATTTTGGGTTACATTCAGTTAGTCATGGTTCATGAACACTACATAGGAATGATGTTATGAAATTATTCATAACTCAAGTGTCCATGTCAGATGATTATTGGCATAGGTCTTCCTGATTGCTTCCAATTCTGACAGCTGTAGACAAGTATTGCTAAACTTCCAAGGGTTGCTGTGTCACTGCAGCTTGAAAGGCAAATTTTATGGAAAAACTCTTAAGTTATGGAATTGAACATTAATGAACAACTTTAAAACGAACCCACCCCTCCCCAAATATTAAGACAGGAACTCGAAAAGAACAAACTCAAAACTGCCCCCCCCCCCCCCCCCCCCTGCGATACCAAATATGAAAGGATTCTGACTGCCAGGAACCAAATTGGAACAGATTTAGATCTGACCTCCCCAGAGATGTTGTACACCAAATATTAAAGCATTCTAACTGGTGGGCCTGAAGAAACAGATTTTTCAAGAAATTTTCTCATGTTGCACTGAGTTAATTTGAGCTCCCATGACGAGCCCAAATATTAACCCATAGACTTGGCTCCTTAGAGAAGCTGTGTGTCAAATATGAAAGGATTCTGACTAGTGGATCTGAAGAAATAGATTTTTAAAGAAATTTCCTCATACTGTAAACTTTGGGCTTCAATAGACAGACCAAATATTAACCCAGAGACCCGATTCGAACAAACTTCAATTTAACCCCCCCCCCCTCCCCACTAGAGTAGTGATGAGTCGATATGGTTGTTATCGGTATTGCCGATATCCGATATTTCAATTCAATATCGGACCGATACCAATATTAGTTTTTGTGGCGACACAAGCTTGTGTATAAATATGATGACATTCAGACAGGACTAATGACTAACGAGACATGGGGTTGTTCAGCAGTCAGTGTGACTCGACATGCGTCCCGGGTGGATCTCAACATAACATATATCTGTGATGTATCAAATTCAAAATCTTTTCTGAACCGACCCATCAGTGAGCCCAGACATGTGAAAAAAATGGGGGTGGGCTTATCCACGAATGAGACTGAATGTAAAATGAAAACTTGACATAATGTTTTATGTGTTTGTTTTATTCATTTTTTTCCATCGGAATCATCAATCAATCATTCGAAAATACATTTCAGTAGAAAAACATCAACAAAATCAGCACGAAATATCAACAAACCATCAATGTTAACAAATGAGGTCAAAAATGCACGTTGTCAATTTGTTTTAACCTGAAACATGTTCATTCAGTCATTACATTTCCATTTTGAATTGTGTTTATGAAAAAGTATTTGAATTTGAACTGTGTTTTGTATTACTCACGCAAGAGAAGGTGCCCCCAGTATTCAAAAGTCCCATCCATTGTGAAAAAAAAACAAATGAAATAATCCATTCACATGTGAGCATTTTCATGTACATGCATTGGTGGACCGCTTCTCAGTGAATTCTGTTGTGTTCACTTTCTCCAAGTGCGAGATGAATAGGGGGCAGTTCGCAGCCAACATTGTTGGCACCGCATAACTATCTGCACTATCCATTTCCCAGTTATAGACGTATCAACACTGAACCTGGCTGTTATTGCCAGAGAAGAAGAAAATTGACAGGCAGGCAGGCCTATCTGTACAGGCCAATACGTTGCAAGAAAGTCACAAAGACTTTCCTCACATTTTTTCATCATTGGTTCTTTCAAAAAGCATCAGTGATGGAAAATCCGGAGCAAATTTCCTTGTGGTATCATGCAGCATATTTGTATTTTTACTGGTAGTGAATTGACCAATTGTTGGGAACGTTTTGACCAACTCTTGGGGACGTTTTGACCAATTGGCAATTGTTGGGGACGTTTTGGTTCGGGGATGTTTTGACCAGCACCCGTAGTGGTAATGCCATAGTGGTACTGCATTTACCAAAAAAAAAAAAAATCATGAATCATTCTCACTTGTCCGTGATCTGCTGCCTGTAGAGTGTAGAAGTGGGGGGAAGGGGTTACTGAATTCTGCAATGCATTGATAAAAACACGTGGGCACGTCTCATAAATAAAAAATCTATATTTAAACTGACCGCCCTGAAACAATAAACATTATGGCTTTGGCTTTCCCTTGTTTTGTTTTCAAAACAGCCTTTCATGTAGCATGGATCAAACTGGATATTACAACTCGGGGTATTAATTCATATTTATTTTGGAGTAGCTATTTTTGCAGAGATCACATCAGGTAATTTCTCAACTCATTTTCTAAAGTAATAACATGAACAATTTGGGTCACTGAACACGCTGTCATTAATAATTTAAGAACTGGGAATTTCCCATTTGTCTTCAACATAAAGTTGATAAACGCGAGGGCTGACAATAATAAATAACACGAAAGTATGAAGTTTGGTAATTTTATTTATTTTTTTTTTTAGCTGAAAATGTGAAAAGATTAAATTGACAAAAAAACAACTCCAAAACACATTCACATAATTTTATTTTGATTGAACGATTGAAATTTTTGTGCACATTTTCGTGATGCCCTGTGTGTTGAAGAATGCTTCACCAGTACCGATAGTCGAAACTTTAATTCAGAGAAATATGGGGTGGGCTTATTTTGGGTAATACCCCAAAAATGCGTTTTCTAAAAAGCCCTAATCTGAGTGACTAGTAGTATTTTGTTGAGATTATCAGCGATTTGTCTGAGAACTTGATTTGGAAAAAAAAGACATATCGGCTGCCAATATCGGCAGAATTGGTATTTTTTGCCGATATCGATACCCGGCCGATAAGCCATTTATTGGCCGATACCCCGTACCAATAATTCGCTCATCACTACACTAGAGATGTTGTATTCCAAATATGAAAGCATTCTGACTGGTGGATCTGAAGGAGGTTTTCAAAGAAATTTCCTCATATTACACTGTTGATATTTGGGTGCCCATAGGGAGCCCAAATATTAACTCAGGGACTCGATTTGAACAAACTTGAATCTGCACCCCCCCCCCCCCCCCCCCCTCTCCTCTCCTCTTCCCTAGAGATGCTGTATACCAAGTATCAAAAGATTATTATATATGGTTCTGGAGAAGATTTCTTTAAATTTTGGAAAACAATTTATGGGTGGTATCAGAGAAAAGCCCCTTATGGGGCCCCCTGTGGTTGTGGCAACTTTTGTTGAACAAATTGGAATTCAAATATGATAAGGAACATGAATATCAAATTTGGTTCAATTCAGCCCAGTTGTTTATGAGGAGAGGTTGATAATGTAAAGTTAATGACGCACGGATGGCCGACAGACAGAAAGTCATCACTTAAGCGCCACCTGACTTACAGTTAGGTGAGCTAAAAAATAAACAATATTCATCAAGCATAATAATTATGGATGTTACTGGAACCGGCTGATGAGAGCCAGTTCCAATGACAGTCACATTTGTACAAATGTTATTGCCAGTGTCACAACATTTCAGGTCATGTTAGTGTTGTATTGGTTAATTTGCTGCCTTTGTGTTAGGTAAAGGGTTAAACTCACTCAGTTCTTTTCATGTGAATCCTAGCAGCAGTGTTACGAGAAGCTACATGGTTTCTCACTGGTTTTGTTGCATAGATCACTATGTGAATCGATTCTCAGATTCTTATAAGCCCTGGCTGAGGCTATATAATTCACTAATATCAATAGAAAGTGCCATTTTATTTCAACAATTGATGTCAAATATTCTTTTACCTAGTGATGGGGTAAAATATAGCCCTGGATGTCCCTCCGCCCCCAGTATGCATTTTTCCATAAAAATAGAGGATATTCATGAAAATTTGATGAATACCGAAAATATCTCGTTCGTGGCTACAAGAAATATGAGGATCTTCACGAGCGACGCCCGTCTTATTTCTCCCCTAACTTTACGATTTACCAAGGCTGGCGAATTGAAATAATCGCAATGTGTTTCGAAGAAATAGAACAATAACAAAAAACACCACTTTCTTATTTTCAATAACAAGACACGTCATTTTATTTTTTTGGAACTCAATGCACTGAAGACGTGTGAAGTTGAACTGAAGAAATTTGAAAGTGATTTCGGCTTTTCGCTGGAAGGTGAATGAGAAAGTCAAACTTTGAAACCGCTGATTTAATGAATTGATTTAGTCACTGTCACTATCAATTATTCGAATTCGTTTGTATTTGGGACTCTGGAATTCATTACTGATGTGCTGACTCGTTTAAAGTACATGTGATTCGTCATCCGAACCTACGATGAAATATCGATTTCTAAATATCATTTTGATATTTCGTTTTGCCGACCGACAGGGGAATATGACTTAATTTTTCAGCGTGAATTGATGCCTGAGCATTAAATAAAAAACTATATTAATTTATAAATAAATTGATGTTGACACATTTTGAATTTCCCATTGTTTTTTAAACACATTTTGGCTTCCTAAGACATTTGACATTGTGTTTGATATTTTGCAATCTTTGTTAAGAAAAAGCCTCAGTTTTCTCAGTTAAGGAACCATGAGTCATAAAACAGTGATTTTTTCGAAGAGAATGACCCGTACCTGCTACTGTGGTGTCTAATTATACTGTTAAAATTCCTAAAATCACCAAATATAGATTCTGTAGTGCACTTTCACTACTTTGGTTTTAATCCCCACAGGCACACATTCTGTAATAAAGGAGTAAAATTGTAAAAAATATGTTCCCAAAGAGGACAAATCAGTTACAGTAGTCGCTGTGGACTGGTTGTAACACACGCGTGGGCAGTGATGTCCACTCATGCGTTTACCAGGCAATAAAAATCATCATCCACAAAATTTTAATCAATGAAGCGCCACGTTGTACCTGGTGTTTCATTATTTAAATTTCTGATGATTATTCCCAAAGTTAGTGTTTGGCATTAAAGATTATTGTATCCATGGAAATATTGCTCATCCGTGGAAAGTGAGCAGTACACAGCAGCTGTAAAGTCTTTGTTTCCAGTATATAATACTCTTTGATGTTTAATATATTTGTGATGGGCTGGGTCCAAAGTACTCAGTACTCGTAGTACTCGAGTACCACTTTTTTTGACAAAGTACTCAATACTCGCCCCAGCCCAGATTGTGTATGTGTGTGGGGAGGTTGGAGGGTGAAAGATAGCTGCAAATTATTTAAAATATTGAACCAGGCAAATGAAAAGCAAAGAAACATTTCATCTCAAGGACAGACTGACAGACATCCAGCAACACATTTTGGAAGCCTACATAAAAGCAGTGACTACCTTCAATGAAGCCAGGGCAATGTTGTCAAACAGAAAACAAGAGGCCCCAGGGGGCCTGAGGGCATTCACCTGACATGGTAGCCTAAATATCAACCCAGGGAATTTATTTAAACAAGTTGCATCTGCCCCTTATAAGAAATGCTTATACAAAATATCCAATGATTCTGACCGGTGGACCTCAAAAAAAAGATTTTTAAATAATATTCCTCATACGGATGCTGTTTCCAATATCAAAAGATTCTCACTACTGGATTTTTAAAGAATATTCCTCTTACTGAACTAAGTTATAACTCGGGATCCCACAGGGAGCACAAATATGAACCCGGAGACTTGGCTTGAACAAACTTGAATCTCACACCTCTAAGGATGCTGCATCCCAAATATCAAAAGATTCTGAAGGGTGGATTGGAAGGAGATTTTTGCACTAATCTAATCATAGAGAACCCAAATATGGACCCAGGGGTTTGATTTCAACAAACATGTGAATGAATCTTCCAAAGATGTTATATGCGAAATATGAAAGCCTTTGGAGCAGTGGTATGAGAGAAGATGTTTTTCCCATTACTCACAGTGTTAAAAAATGATGACTCAGCATTTGTTCAAAGTCCTGCAAAACTACCCTAAGATAAAACTGATGGCAATTTTTTGGACCATTCCTTTCTGCTGTTCCTAAGGAAGCTTCACACAAAATAAAAATTCTCTGTGCCATGTAGTTTTGAAGATATGGGCGTTTCAAATTTTTTCTATATTTAGGTCCTGCGGTTCCCATAGGGCAATGGGAAATTTTTTTTTGCATAAATTAGGAACTTATGACCCAAGAAGCCCATCATATCTAATTTGCTTCAAATTGACCTCTCAATTTGAAAAATAGAAATTTTGGTACAATTCAGACTCCCACGGGAAGCCCAAATATGAACTCAGGGACTTGGCTTTAACAAACCTATATCTCACCTCCCTAAGGATACTGAATGTCAAATATCAAAACATTCTGACTGGTGGATGTGAAGAATATTTTTGAAGAATATTCCCACAGGAAGCCCAAATATGAACCCAGGGAACTGATACGGTTAACCGATTAATCAACTAATCGATGATCAACATCTTGACCGATAAAAAAAGTAATTGATCGGTTAACCATTACTTTTGAAGTACTGTATTATATGGGTTAACTAAGGAACAAACTTGCTCCAAAACAGGCAAACTTTGTCAAACTCAACACACTGGCTCACATCAATTATATGAGACAGAGTATAATGCATGTCAGTTAGGTGCTGACATACTTGTTCACTTACATGATCATTATACTGTATCAGAAGCTGGTAATGGCATTATCAACCCTGCGCCAAATGTGGGTAGCAGACGATACTTCCACAAAAAATTCTTGAATTTCTAAAGATTTTCAATGCTTGTCTCAAAAACATAGCTTATGACCCCCCTCTCCCATTGGAACAAGTTCAATGAGCTCATTCCAATGAGGGATCACAAGCTAATATGTTTTGAGACAAAAATTGAAAATATAACCAGAGGCTCAAGTGAGCCTAAAATGCTCACCTGGCTCAAATTGTCAAAACAGATGAGTGTATCAGCATGTAATCAGCAACAAAAGCAATTTTTAGAGCTCAACTTGACAAAGTCAAGCTGAGCTATTGCCATCACTTCTCGTCCGTCGGATAACGTACATACGTATGTACGTTAGTATGTTAGTACGTACGTCCACAATTTTCTTTGGCACACCTCACAGGTCGCATGTATGTTCAGATTACTTTGAAACTTGGTATGCTTGTTTGGGGTGACCTCTAGATGGGAGCTATCGATTTTCTTCAATTTCCATCAAAAAATGTTGCCGCGGCCAATGTTCTTAGAATTTAGTTTAGTCAAACCACAATATTTCCCTTTGGCACACCCTACAGGGCACATTTATGATTTGATTGCTTTGAAACATGGTATGCTTGTTTAGGGTGACCTCTAGATGGGAGCTATCGATTTTCTTCAATTTCCGGCAAAAAATGTTGCCACGGCCAACGTTCGTAGAACTTAGTTTAGTCAGACCTCAATATTTTCCTTTGGCACACCCTACAGGGCACATTTATGATCAGATTGCTTTGAAACCTGGTATGCTTGTTTGGGGGGACCTCTAGATGGGAGCTATCGATTTTCTTCAATTTCCGTCAAAAAGTGTTGCCTCGGCCAACGTTCTTAGAACTTAGTTTAGTCAGAAGACTCAATATTTCTCTTTGGCACACCCTACAGGGCACATTTATGATCGGATTGCTTTGAAACCTGGCATGCTTGTTTGGGATGACCTCTAGATGGGAGCTATCGATTTTCTTCAATTTCCATCAAAAAATGTTGCCGCAGCCAATGTTCTGAGAACTTAGTTTACTCAGACCACAATATTTCCCTTTGGCATACCCTGCAGGGCACATTTATGATTTGATTGCCTTAAACCTGGTATTCTTGTTTAGGGTGACCTCTAGATGGGAGCTATCGATTTTCTTCAATTTCCGGCAAAAAAAAAAAAAATGTTGCCACGGCCAACGTTCGTTAAACTTAGTTTAGTCAGACCTCAATATTTCCCTTTGGCACACCCTACAGGGCACATTTATGATCAGATTGCTTTGAAACCTGGTACGCATATTTATGGTGGCCTCTACATAGTAGCTATTGATTTTCTTCCATTTCCGTCAAAAAATGTTGCCACGGCCAACGTTCTTAGAACTTGGTCTAGTCAGACCACAATATTTCCCTTTTGTACACCCTACAGGGCACATTTATGATCGGATTGCTTTGAAACCTGTCATGCTTGTTTGGGGAGGCCCCTAGATGGGAGCTATCGATTTTCTTCGGTTTCCATCAAAAAATGTTGCCACTGGCAATGACCTTCAATTAACTTAGTAAAAACTTAGTGCAGTTAAGCATCAATATTTCCCCTTGACACACCCTGCAGGGCACATTTATGATTGGATCACTTGCAAACTTGGTGAGCTTGTGTGGGGTGACATCTATATGGGAGCTGTCGATTTCTTCCATTTTTGTCAAAAAATGTTGACCTTTGTCAGACCTCAATATTTCCCTTTAACACGGCCTTCAGGGCACGTTTATGATCGGATCACTTTGAAACGTGGTATGTGTGTTCCGTGTGACCTCTAGATGTGAGCTTTTGCTTTTTTTCATTTCCATAAAAATTTATTGTCGTTATCACCAACCTTTGAACTTACTGCATTTGTGCATCAACTTATCCCTTTTGCACTCTCTGCAGGGTATATTTATGAATTTCCATAAAAAAAAACCATTGCCACAAGCAATGACCTTCTACTTAGTGCATTAACATCTTCCTTTGGCATGCCTCAGAGGACACATTCATTATCAGGTTGTTTTGAAACTTTGTGTGCTTATGCAGGGTGACAAAGATAGGAGGTATTGATTTTCTTTTCATTTCAATCAAAAACTGTTGCTGTTAGCAACAATCTTTGAATTTTTTGCATTTGTGCATCAACATTCTTTGACATGGCCTACAGGCCACATTTATCATAGGATTGTTTTTGAACTTGGTGTTCTCCTAAGGCAAGAACTTTAGATAAGAGCTATTAATAAACATCCATTTCTGTGAAAAAAGTTGCCAGTTACAATAACCTCTGAACATACTGCATTTGTGTATCAACATTCTTCCTTTAGCCAGTCTTACAGTTTACATTTAAAAATGCATGGATTACTCTTGACGTTGTGCACACACAATGCTGTTATGTTGAAATTTCAAAAATAACATTGGTACCAATGATCTTCAATTTTGCCATTTCATTTATAACTTACCAAGTTCAAGTTTGTCAAGTTGAGCTACAATGTCATTGACACTTTCATTCATTTGCTATGTATGACACAACCAAAGGCAACTTTTTTGGCCATTCATTTCTGCTGGCCCTAGGAAAGCTTCCTATCAAACTCTGTTCTGTGAAGTATTAAAAAACAACAACCGAAAAAAAATTTTGTTTTGTTTTCAACTACTGTGTTCTCTCTAGCACCCCCTCCCCCCCCCCCCCCCCCAAAAAAAATAAGAAAAAACAAGCAAGTCGATTTGAACAAAACTTGAATTTGACACCCCAAGAGATGTTACATACCAGATATGAAAGGACTCTCACTGGTGGGTCTGAAGAAGAATTTTCAAGAAATTTTCTCATAGTGCTCTAAGTTAAACTTTGGGCTTCAATAAAAAGCCCAAATATTAAGCCAGGAACCTGATTTGAACAACCTTCAATCTAACCCTCCCAGAGATGTTGTACACCAAATATCAAAAGAATCTGACTGCTGGATCTGAAGGAGATGATTTTAATCGATAATTTCCCATATTGCACTAAGTAAATATTTGGGCTCCCTTGGGGAATCCAAATATTAACCAAGGAACTCGATTTGAACAAATTTGAACCTTACACCTCTAGAGATGTCACATACTAAATATGAAAGGATTCTAACTAGTGGGTCTGAAAAAGAAGATTTTTTTAAAGAAATTTTCTCATATTGCACTAAGTTAAAATTTGGGCTCCAATAAAGAGCCCAAATATTCATCCAGGGATCCCATTTGGAAAACTTGGTTTCCCCTCCCCCCCCCCCCCCCCCTCCCCCGAGATGCTGCATACTAAATATCAAAAGCATCTAACCGGTGGATCTGAAGAAGAAGATTTTAAAAAAATATCCCCCCGATTCCACCAAATTAATAATCAGGCTCCCATAGGAAGCCCAAATATTAACTCAGGGAGTCGATCTGAACAAATTCAAATCTTACACCTCGAGGGATGTCACATACCAAATATGAAAGGATTCTCACTAGTGGGTCTGAAAAAGAAAATTTTTTAAGAAATTTTCTCATATTACACCAAGTTAAAATTTGAGCTCCAATAAAGAGCCCAAATATTCATCCAGGGATTCCATTTGAAAAAACTTAAATCTTCCCCCCCCCCCCCCCCCCCCCCCCCCCCCCCCCCCCCCCAGAGATGCTGCATACCAAATATTTAAAGAATCTGACTCATGGATCTGAAGAAGAAGATTTTTTTTAAAGATTATTCCCCATATTGCACCAAGTTAATATACAGGCTTCCATAGGAAGCCCAAATAATTAATATTAACCCAGGGACTCAATTTCAGCAAACTTCAATCTGACCCCTGTAGAGATGTTGTATACCAAGTATCAAAAGAATCTGACTCTATGATCTGAAAAAGAAGATTTTAAAGCTCATTCCCTAGAGCGCCCTAAGTTAATTATTTGGGCTCCTCTGTTGAGCCCAAATATGAAACAAGGGGGTTGATTTGAACACACTTGTATTTGACCATCCTATGGATGCTGTATACAAAATATCAAAAGATTGTGATCAGCAGTTCTGAAGAAAATTTTTTTTCACTTTTTACAAATATGCTGACTCAGCATTTTTTCAAACGCCTCCTACAGAACACCCTAACACAACCGATGACCATTTTTGTGTTTGATACATTCTACAAGTCAAAAGGATGCTTCATACCAAATAACAGTTCTCTGTTCCGTGTAGTTTGGAAAATATGGGCATTTTTTTCTAGTTTTAGCCCTGGGGTACCCATGGGGCAACGAAAAAAAAAATTTCGAGCATCAATCAAGTACTTCGGACCCACTTATGCTACATGCAAAATTTGGTTCAAATCGGCCCATCAGTTCTTCAAACAGAAATTTTGGGCAGAGTCATAAATGGATATGTGCCCACAGAGAGCCCAAATATTGATTACCAACTTCTCTTGAACAACTTTAATCTTCAACACCAAAGGGTGTTACATACCATATATCAAGGCAATCTCTCTGACGGTTTACGAGAAGAAGATTTTTAAAGAGTTTTAGGCTTTAGCATCATTGCCCAGAGCCCGAAGAAGGCAGCCACTCCATTTGAACAAAATAGAAACGGTATACCCCAGGGATAATTTGTGCAATGTATGTTTGAATTTGGCTGAATGACTGTGGAGAAGTATCTAAGTTTGCAAAAGTTAACGGACGACAGACGACGGACGATGGACGGCAGACGCCAAGTGATGGCAATACCTCACACTGACTTGCCGTGGGGTGAGCTAATAAAATTTGAATGGACATTTTTGTATATGCATGGCCCTGGCCGGTTTTATCCATAATGCTGAGTAAAGTTTTAATTATATAGATCATCAACAGTAGGGCAAATATTCAGCTACCTATTAGGGCAGGTGATTAATCGGTTAACCAAGGTTAATCCATGCGATTAATCAATCAAGAAAACCCTTTAATCGTTTCAGCTCTAAAATTAATCTAATTTTATTAAATTTTGTCTGATGAAAAAATGCTTATATTTTTGCGGGAACAGGAAATGGATCTTCTTAACAAGCATTTGTGAGAATGTCACAGGAATGAAACGATCGTTCTTGCAATTTGCGAAACCCTGGTGAGCTCAAATATGGTCTCAGCTTGAATAAACTTAAATCTCACCCCCTAAGGATGCTGCATATGGTACAAGATATCAAAACATTTCGACTGCTGGATTTGAAAAAGATTTTTAAAGAAAATTCCTCATTTTGAAAACTCAAGTTATAATTCAGGCTCCCACAGTGAGCCTGAATATGAAGCCAAGGATTTGGCGTAAACAGACTTGAATTTCACCCAACTAAGTATGCTGCATACCAAATATAAATACATTCTGACTGCTGGATCTGAAGAAGATTTTTAAAGAAACTTCCTCATTTTGAACTAAGTTATAATTTGGGCTCCCACAGTGAGCCAGGGTTTCGCAAATATATTTTTTGCGGGAACCATTTATTTTTTGCGTGACCCATTTCCAACGTGTCTTAATCAAATGAATTATGCTAATTTATCTTCAAACACATAGATTGCTAGATTGTTCAATCACCACATCAAAGGCTTTTGCAGTAATCAAGTTTGTAGAATTAATTAGAGCTGATATGGTTAACCGATTAATTTTCTAACCAATGATTAACGTCTTAATCGATAAAAAAAAAGTAATTGATTGGTTCACCGTTACTTTTGAAGTACGGTATTATATGGGTTAACGCAGGAACAAACTTGCTCCAAAACAGGCAAACATTGTCACACTGGCTCACATCAATTATAAGAGACAGATTAACACATGCCAGTTGCATGCTGACATACATGTTCACTTGCATGACCATTATACTGTATCAGTAGCTGCAAATGGTCATTCTCAACCCTTCACCAAATGCAGGTAGCAGACGATACTTACACAAGAAATCAAAGAAATTCTTGAATTCTTAAATATTTTCAATGTTTCGTCTCAAAAAAACATAGCTTATGATGCCCCCCCTCCCCCTCCTCATTGGAACAAGCTCAATGATCTTGTTCCAATGGGGGGTCATAAGCCATGTTTTGAGACAAAAATTGAAAATATAAAATTTGAATGGACCTTTTTGTATATGGCGCTGGCCGGTTTTGTCCATTACGTTGAGTAAAGTTTTAATTATATAAATCATCAACGGTACGGCAATTATTCAGCTACCTATTAGGGCAAGTGATTAATCAGTTAACCAAGGTTAATCCATGCGATTAATCAATCAAGAAAACCCTTTAATCGTTTCAGCTCTAAAATTAATCTAATTTTATTAAATTTTATCCAATGAATAAATGCTTATATTTTTGTGGGAACTGTAAAAAAATGGATCTTCTTAACAAGCATTTGAGAAAACGTCACAGGAAAGAAACGATCGTTCTCGCAATTTGCGAAACCCTGGTGAGCCCATATTTGAACTTGGCTTGAAAAAACTTGAATCTCACCTGTCTAAGGATGCTGCATTCCAAATATCAAAAGATTCTGATTGGTGCGTCTGAAGAAGATTTTCAAAGAAAATTCCTCATACTGCACTAGTTTCAACATTTGGACCCCCCCCCCCCCCCCCCCCCCAAGAGAGCCCAAATATGGATTTGATTTCAATAAACGTGTGAAAAAATCTTCCAAACATGGATATGTGAAATTTGAAAGCTTCTTGAGTAGTGGATTGGGTGAAGAAGAGTCTTAAATGCTTTCCCCATTACCCACAGTATTAAAAAATGCTGACTAAGAAGTTTTTCAAAGTCCCGAAAAAGTACCCCATGATAGACCCGACAGCAGGACCATTCCATTCTGTTGGTCCCAAAGGAGCTTCACGTCAAATAAGAATTCTCAGTGCCATGACTTGTTTTGGAGATATGGGCGTTTTAAATTTTGTTATATTTTTAACTCCTGCGGTAAATTGGCGGGAAAATATTTTTGGGCATAAATTAAGTACTTATGACCCAATAAGCTCACACATTAAATTTGGTTCAAATCAGCCTCTTGGTTTGAAAAATAGGAATTTTTGGTGGGGAGAAAATTCTTACTCCTCCCATAACGAAGGCAAATATAGCCCCATAAGCTTCTCTTGGAGAAATCTGAGTCTTCACCTCAAAAGGAAGCTGCACACCAAATATCAAGTCTCCGCTACTCCTGGTTCATGAGAAGATTTTTTAAGATATAGGCATAATTTTGGGGCATGACCCTACCAAGGGGCAGGGCAACTTGATTTGAGCAAAATCAAAATGCAATGTCATAACAAACAATCATCTCAAATTTCACTTAAATCGGTTCAGCAGTTTTGGAGTGGAAGACGCAAACACTATGTTCACGGACAACTGACAGCGAGTGATCACTAAATCTCACCCCGACTGAAAGTCAGGTGAGCTAAAAACTCAGTGGAACATGAGTGATGCAGTTGGGCGAGAGACTTGGTTCAAGGAGAGAAGAAACTTGTACATGTATGTAGCTGCTGGCTGTTGAAAGTGTTGTTAAAACCGAATAAATAAATGAACAAGAGGCCCCACGGGGCCTGAAGCATCCACCTTTAACAGAACACGATATAAACAAGAATGAATCTACATTAAGGAATTCATCTCCATAGGATACACTGTCAATCCTTGAGCCCCTCAGGAGTGACAAAAACAGTCCAAGCATCACGCCTTTTCTTCAGTTGATAATAATGTAAAATATGGAGCTCCCTTCTGAAGCCCCTTGATACAACCTCTGTAGATTACTCTTAGTTACGTACCTCTAGAGGGTACTGAGTGAAAAATTTCTAATTCTTCAGCTACGTGGTCAATTCCGTCTCCCATAGGGAGGCACTCGATTCGAACAAAGTTGAATCTGATCTTGGAGATGTTGTAAACCAAATATGAAAGCATTCTAACTGGTGGATCTGAAGAAGAAACTTTTTAAAGAAAATTCCCCATATTGCCCTAAGTTAACAAAATTGGGCTTCTGCATTGAGTCCAAATATGAACCAATATGGACTTTATTTTATCTAACTTGTATCTGCCCCCTTTATGGAAGCTGTATACCAAATATCAAAAGATTCTGAACATTGGTTCTTAAGAAAAGATTTCTAAAAATGTTTGCAAATATGCTGAGTCAACATTATTTTGATGCCCTCTGCAGAACTCCCCTAACAAAACAGATGGCAATTTTCTTTTTTGCCATTCCATTCTACTGGTCCTAAGGATGCTTCATACTATATAACAGTTCTCTGTTCCATGTGGTTTGGGAAACATGGGCATTTGAAAATATTTCTATTTTTAGCTCCTGAGGTTCCCATGGGGATGCAAGTTTTATTGGGGTTTTTTGCATGAGTCAAGTACGTATGACCCAATAATACCACCCACTGAATTTCGTTCTAATCAGACCATCGGTTCAGAAAATAGAAATTTTGGGTGGTACCAAAAAGCTAACCCCTCCCATTACAAAGCCAAATATTGCTTCACGAACTACAGTTAAAACTAGAAGTCCTGTCATGAAATGCGCACAAATAGCACGTCGATCTACGCGGTAATCTACGCATTATGACCATAGTACGGCTATCAAATTCTGTACATATGGCCTGTACACAAGCAATGTTTCAGCCGGAGGTCCATTGGCAGAAATATTGCCTGTGTTTGCTATGAGTAACCAGGAGAACCTGCCATGTATTGGGTGCCATTCGATATGGCAATTGCGCGCCTAGATAAGTGCACAGTTCGTGACAGGACTTCTAGTTTTAACTGTAAGTTTGAACAAACTTGATTCTACACCTCGAAAGGAAGCTCCATAACAAATATCAAGTCACTGTACCCACTGGTATGGGGATGGGCATGTTGAGTTAAACAAAAATGCAATACCCCTTTGGGACCATAACTCACACAATCTTTCACTTGAATTGGCCCAGTGGTTTTGGACGAGAAGACCAAAACATGGTGTTGATGGACGACAGATGGATGGACAATGGACGGAGAGTGATTAGATAAGCCCAGCTTGACTTTGTCGTGGTGAGCTAAAAAAAAAAAAATAAATGGTTCATGACCGATATTTTACCCATGTTATTAAAATTGATAAATTTGTCTATGGAGTGCAACAAGGCTTATGCTGTAGCATTGCAAAGCCTTCTTGCACTCAAGGGATGGAATACACCACCACTCATGCTATTCTGTAGATTATGAGGCCTAAAACAAACCAAGAACATGAACTTTTAATGGCAAAGAAATAATTACAAAAATAAAAAATCGCCCGCCTGCATGCAATTTTACAAAAAATGGCCTGAGAAACAGATCTAGTTTGTGGAGCCTTATACATGAAGATTATTACAATGAATACATTGTCTTATTTATTTATTTATTGATGTTTTAAGGTCCATATTTATGCACAATGGCTAATCATGACCGTGACAGTTTTACGGGTGGAGGAAGCCGGAGAGAGAGAACCACCGAGCAACGTCGAGCAGCTGCCAGCTCCCCAACATCGTAACTCCGCACTGCAGCACAGGCAGGGTTAGATTGGTTGAAGACATGCGTACCATCGACGTGCAGTACGCCTTAGTACACGGCGTCATTGTGCCCCCACGCGGGCAATGGGGATGAAGTGTCTTGCCCAAGGACACAACGCGGTTGCCGCAGGTGGGATTCGAACCAAGGACCTCTCGGCTTGCAGCCTGCACCTCTACCGACTGAGCCACCACGCTCCCTGCTATACATTGTCTTTCACAAAGGAATACCACACAATCCAGTGTAAACGGATTTCAAGAAGTCCTCCCTAGTGGAAGGGCAATTTTAACAAACATACAGGCCCAAATAAGCTTCATACACAGTGTAAAAATTCCACAAAATTAATAAACATTCATGTATGTTTAACAGGAATTAGGAGTATTGTAATTAAAAGTCAATTGTGTGGTTGTTCATAAACTTACCGGTACATCAGGGCTTGCCTTGAGTCGGGGATGATCAGCCCAGGCCCCGAGATCAGCCCCGAGGAGCACTTGCTGGGGGCTTTTTTTCAAGCCCTGACAGTTTCCAAAAAAAAGCACTAACAATAATGGACAAAATGGAAAATCAGCCCCGAAAAGGCCCCGACCTCAATATGTGGGGCACTTTTTTTTAGGCCCCGACCATTTTACTCAAGGCAAGCCCTGTACATTACTTTGTTATCAGGTGTTAAAAAATATAAATATTTGTAAACACACCCACCCATTTAGATTAGTCCCTGCTCATAGCAGTGGCGCAGACATACAGTACAGTTGCCGTGGACTGGTCATAATCCACGCATGGGCAGTGATGGCCCTGCATGCTTTTTCCAGGTAATAGAAAATCATCATCAATAAAATTTTAATTAATGAAGCACCGGATTCTACCCTGTGCTTCATTAATTAAATTTTTGATGATTATTGCTGTAAACAGTGTTTGAAATCTAATGTCATTGCATCCGTGGAAATATTGCCCACCCGTGGAAAGTGACCAGTCCATGGCGGCCGCACTATAGGCTTGGGGGCTGGAGAGGGGGCACATGCCCTCCACAATTTCATTCATGCCCCCTGCCCCTCCCCTGTTAACCCATTTAATGAACATCCGACAAGACATTTTAATATCTAGATATTTATGATTGTTCGCAAATGGACACAGAGTCAAGGTAATTGTGTTTTTCTGTCTTGAATTTCAATTTTTTTTTTTTTTTTTGAGGGGGGGGGGGGGGGGCACCCGACCCCTCCACTGATGACAGGGGCACACTCCCTCTTGTCCTCACCCCTATCTCACTGCTATGTGACTCCGGTGATGCTGTGCATCATGTTCTTCCTGCCCTGGCCCCACCCCCACTAGATATTACTTTTGCTCCCTGCTAAGCACCTGTATCATGGTAAACTAACATCAAATTGTGTGCTTATGTCCAGTAGCTAATATTGGAATAGTATAATGTGCTTTGTCAGAAACTTAATCAAGTATTGATGACAAACAACAATTTTCATTACCAGTACCTGGTGCCAGTAATAAAATAAGATTTGCAAATATCACCCTGCGTTTTTTCAGCTATTAACTAACATAAAATTGTGTGTTTCATGAAAATTATTTTGTAACTACCTGTTAAAAATTACTGTTTCTTGTTTTGCTATTTTAGAAAAAGAAATCACTCCTTTTCTGGTGGGCATATTAAACATGAGGCAAACCGAGGGATACCAAGGTGAATGAAGACAAGAGTGAAATGGGTATGGGGTGGTGTGTTCTTTTTATTCATTGGTGTTTAAGGTCACATATTTCTGCACAACAGCTAATCATGACCACAATGGTTTTACGAGTGGAGGAAGCCAGAGTACCCAGAGAGAACCACTGAGCAATGGCAAGAAACTATCAGCTTTCCAACATACTACACAGGCAGGGTTAGCCTTGTTTGAAGACAGGTGCACCAAGAACATGCAGTATGCCTTGGTACACAGCATACTGTGCCCCCATATGGGCACTGGGGGTGAAGTGTCTTTCCCAAGGACACAAAGCTGTTGCTGCAGGTGGGATTTGAACCGAGGGGGAGAGCAGTGGCTCAGTAGGTAGAGGTGCAGGCTGCAAGCCGAGAGGTCCTCGGTTCGAATCCCACTTGCAGCAACCGTCCTTGGGCAAGACACTTCATCTCCATTGCCCGCGCGGGGGCATGGTGGCGTTGTGTACTAAGGCGTACTGCACGTCGATGGTGCACTTGTCTTCAACAAATACTAACCCTGCTTGTGTGGAGTTAATATGTTGGGGAGCTGACAGTTGCTAGCCATTGCTCGGTGGTTCTCTCCGGGTACTCCGGCTTCCTCCACCCATAAAACTGTCACGGTCATGATTAGCCATTGTGCATAAATATGTGACCTTAAACACCAATAAATAAATAAATAAATATTCGAACCGAGGACCTCTCGGCTTGCAGCCTGCTCCACTTCCTACTGAGCCACTGCGCCCCTGGTGGTATATTCTGATTATGTAAATAGATTTAAGCAGTATGTGCATTGTTTTGATGATATGTTTGAGAATTATGGGTGCTGAATAGAGTGCTCTGAAAAATCTTCCCTTTGGTATTTAGCAGATAGATTGGTAATGGTATTTAAAGCGACTCCACCAATTGTCTTCTTTGTTATGGGAAACGGTATTTTTTGGAAGTGGTAATTTTTCAGTCGCCAACAATAAAAGAAAATTGCCGTAAGACGAGAGACATGGTCAACACTCATGGCTGACCAATGGGATCAAAGATTAAAAGGATACTGACTTAATTTTTCTACAATTCTATAAAATGGCGGCAATTGTAAAAAAAAAAGCACTGGTCACATAAAGAAGGTGAAACTTGAAAACAAAAAAGTATCAACAAATCACCATAAATTAGTGCTGTTATCACAGGCGAAAGGGCTAAAAAGTATATATACAGTAGGTGCATAGTGTATTATCACAGAGTGGAGATTTGGGGTCGTCTCACTTAGCCAGTTGGCATTGTTTCGGAGTAAGGTGTGAACTACCTTGTGATCAAAGAGTTGCCGACTATAGTCGTTATCTAATAAAGTACAAGGTTTACTTGTAAAACTGACAAATTTATTGATTGATATTAACTTTTCTACTGCCGTATAATAAATACAATAATAATAAATATAGTACATACCACTTCAATATCCAGTTAGATGTGACACAGAATCTAAATAGCGTAGTAGTCCTATATCACCACTGAGAAACTTTCTCTTGAAGTGATCAATGGAATTGTCAATTTTCCTGTACTTTTTCTTCCGTGGTTGAAGTCTCCCACCAGCATTCAGTTGTAATACCGTTGCTTCCTGGTAAGCTTGTTCCTTCTTAATGAAGTCAATCATGCGATACAAGTTGGGGTGGGAGCCAGCAATAAAAAGACTCAGCTTTCTGTGCCACCGTTCGATGTGGTTAGTGGTACGGGGTCCAACCGTGTCAAAATGGTTCCACATACAACGTCCATGGTCACCTTCGACCCTGTATGTAGTAACATAGTCAGTGAACTGTTCAATGTTTGTACCCTCTGGTGCTTCTTCTAGAACAGACCACCACACATCACTAACACTTTCAACTGGAACCAGAGGTAACGCAATTGCACGTCTCACCAAGGATTTAACTTCTTCATTGTCCTGGTACAGCGTCTTCAGACCACACTTTTGGGCATTTCTCCATACAGCCTGTCCATAATGAAAGAAACACCCTTTTAGTTCCACAGCCCCCACAGTTATTGGGGATAAATTCACCATTCACTTGAGCACTGGCCATGCTTAAGTGCTAACCCTTACTTGGAGTTTATACCATGGGAGAGAGAGAGAGTGAGCGTATCTCATAATATATATTTATCGCAGAAATAAAAGCGCCGCCTTAAGTGTTAACATATTCCCAAACATTAATGATCAGTTATCATTAAATTAATCCAAACAGGCCGAATGAGACAATTCATTGATACGGACTATAGCAAGTTTACTTAGCAGTGTTTGTAGTTAATTACCTTCGCCCGACCGGCTACGTGAGACTAACCCGGAGATTTCACCCAAACAATAATTCCAAATTTGTTGCAAATCAAAACCAGCACAAGTTCAGCTCTGGCCAGCCAATGGAACTCGGGGTTAAACCTGGAGGTCCATTGACTCCACTGGCTGAAACATTGCTTGTGTTTTTTGTCCATATGTACAGAATTTGAAAATGATACTTTGGGTGATAATTCCACTCCACAGGCGATTTTGTTGCATCCTCTCCCCATGTACTGTACATATACCAAATACAAGCTGTAGCTTTGGGTGTCCAGCCGAGCGATACTTATCACAGTACGCCACAAAATCCTAATAACATAAAGCCAACAGTGGCAAAACAACAAACAAACAAAAATAAATAAATAAATGAAAATTAAAAAAAAACGTTAGAGCTGTCGGAACTGGAAAGTTTGGCCAACCCAAGGCCCAGAAAAATTCTTATGGGAGGTTTATTTTTATCAAGTATTACAGTGATCTGTTTTCAAGATACCCAGTTACCACTTGAGTGTTTCATCCACGCACAGACATAGCCCATTAATAACCAAGCTACCTATTATATACTAAGGGGCAGTTTTCAGGAACAACACGGTCTACATGTATATATCTTGCATTTACTCGAATAAATCAAGTAATATCATGTATATTGCTCCAAAGGAAACAATTAAATATCTGCAATTAGATTTAAACCTTTTTAAAGAGCCCTGACTTACATTTTTTTCTTTTCACCTCGGTATCTCTCAGTATACCTTGGTGTTTAGGAGGACCCTTTTCTTTATTTATTTATTTTTCACTTTTGACAGTTAGGGTCACCTCGTGTCAGACAGTTTTTGGGGTGGAGGAAATTGGAGTCCCAGGAGAGAACCACCGACCAAATACCAGGGTTCCAACATACTAACACCACATGAGCAGGGTTAGCAATGGGTGAGGGGCATGGTGGCATCGCGGTAACTGGTTCTCGTCAGATCACTGAAGTTAAGCAATGTCGTGTGCGGTTAGTGGTTGGATGGGTGACCATTTCAGCGACTGATTCGCGCTCCCACATTGTGTCCTTGGGCAAGGCACTTGACCCCGATTGCCTGCATGAGGGCAAGGTGATGCTGTGAACTGTGGCGTACTGCACGTCGATGGTGCACATGTCTTCAACCAATCTAACCCTGCCTGTGCCGTGGTGCAGAGTTCAGAGTTACGATGTTGGAGAGCTGACAGCTGCTCATCGTTGCTCAGTGGTTCTCGATCTCCGGGTATTCCGGACTCCTCCACCCGTTAAGCTATTGTGCATAAGTATGTGACCTTAAACACCAATAAATAATAATGAATAATAATAATAGCAATGGTTCAAGATATTAGTGCACCATAAACGTACTATACACCTTAGCGCACAATGCCACTGTGCCCGCACATGGGCAATGGGGGTGCAGTATCTTGCCCAAATCGGTCAGCGCAAATACGGTAAAATTTTTCAATTTTGTAAAAATTATGAAAATTTTAATGGAAATTGTTTACTTCGGTAAATTCTTTGGGGGAAAAAAATACAAAAGTACTAAAGGAAACAATTACATTGCATTACCAAAATAAAATTTAAATTTAGGGACGAAACCACCCACCGCCGTCTATGGGGTGAAACGACTCGATGGGCGAATGGGAATTGGGGCGAAATGACCCGGGAGCAACTTATCAGCAAGGTATCACCTATTTTCAAGCAAACTTTTCATTACTATTTATTACACCTTAAAATTAGGATAATTCAAAAACTGTGTTTGTTTTGATTCTTCTTGAACTTCACTAGGTATGTGTCCATACATATCTTTATGAAATCGCACCAATATAATCAACAAGATTGCCGGTTATATCTGCGTTTTTTTTGATGGAGGTACATCATGTAATCGCTGAATAGGACAAGTTACAACAAAATCAGGAGAGTTCGATCTGAAATAACAAGATTATATGCTGACTGTATTGAAAGACCTCTAAAAGGACAGAATACGAGTGATGTGTAGACATGTAAATATCACGTAAATCTGAGATGCAAGTTGGGTTGCAACAGAAAATGAACGCATTTGACATTTTGTTAGATTGTTGATATTGGCCCAAAGATTCCTTGAGGGGGATAAGCCGATTGCAATTGCATTGGCAATTGTGAACCGGAAGTCATGTGATTTTTTCCCTGAAATTTACTGTCCAATTCAAAATATTGCTTGAGGGTGTTCTGGAACACATTTATCTGATTGGGTATGTGCAGCCCCTTGCGGGCCTACGGCCCACTGGGGTTCCTATAATGCCACAAGTGGGAAGGCGGTTTACAGGTATTTTCTTTGTTTTACTGCTGGGGCATGACTCATTTGAAAGCCTTTCATATATACAACTTTTAACCAAAATTTCACTAAAATCTGAGAAGTAATTTTCAAGTTATAATGCAAACAGACATCAGAGTGCAGATGGAGATATATACGGATGGACATATGGATAGACTTGAAATGCCAGTGATTGAACCAGAGGTGCTGACATACCAGTGTCAAGGATTAAGCTGTGTCAGATGACAGACAAAATCTCTCACCCAATGGACCCTGCAACAAATCTCAGGGCAAAAACGTTTTTTGTGTAAAATCTTTGAAGTGTTCACAAACCCATTTTAGAACTCAAAACACCAGAGTAACTCTACCGGGTGATGTAATATTAAGAACAGCATGCTAAGCATGGCATATGCACCCCACTTACCCCGCTCTGAAAATGCTAAGATGGACATATTTTCAACACTAGGCATACACACAAGGGGTTTATCATCTTTGTTTTGCAGTGGAGGGAAATCCAACCCAGCAAAAATTGTGAGATCAACGCACACCTGTTAACAGTAGTTTGTGTCATTCAGATCATCTGCATGTGAGATGTAAAATTATTGTCTTTGTTTTGCAGCAACATTAATCCCCTACCCTTCTCCCAACACAGAAGTAACTGTAAAGGCCAGAAACAATGATTGAACCATCAAAGAGAACAAAGACATAATGCCACATGTTGGGAGGTGATTTGAATGAATTTTTTTGGTTTTACTGCAGGGACGTGACTCATTTGAAAGCCGTTCCCATAAACAATTTTCATTCCAAATTTTATTGAAATATGATAACCCAAACCTGAAATATGAGGCAGACAGACAAAACATTGGTATTTTACGAGACAAACAGCAAATTTTCAAAGTTAAAAAGTGGTTTAAGTCTGAAAAGTAAAATTATTAAATATGATTGAGATCCGATAATCCAAACCCGATATACGAGGCGAACACACAAAAATAGGCTATTTTTGTATATTCAAAGGGCCATAATGCACAGAAAAAATATTTTCAACAGCAAAACAGCTGTTACTCCATAAAGATCTTACATGTACATGTATAATAGTGAACATGTGTATGAAATTTCAAGTTATAATGTGGGCCGACATCTGAGTGAGGATGGACAGACGTATGCACAGATGCATGGACAGACACACCGACTCACGGATAGGCACAATCTAGTATACCCCACTTTTTTAAACAAATGTACAGGTAAAGTATTGTAAAGGTGGGTGACAGTTAAATGTTAAACTAGAAAAGATATCTCCATGGGGTTAATGTTGCAATGGGGATCCTTGTATGGTGCACATACCAAATCATAGACAAATCTTAGCAATTGTCTTGGCCTGTTTGATTCAAACTCTTCTACGGTTGATTGAAGATTCCTACTAATTAGTAAATATTTGTCCAGTCCTTCTTAAAAATATACATGTAGGTATTTGAATTTTTAGCTCAACTTGACAAAGTCAAGCTGAGCTATTGCCATCACTTCTCGTCCGTCGGCGTACGTACGTACGTTACGTACATACGTACGTACGTACGTACGTTAGTACGTACGTCCACAATTTCCTTTGGCACACCTCACAGGTCGCATTTATGATCATATTACGTTGAAACTTGGTATGCTTGTTTGGGGTGACCTCTAGATGGGAGCTATCGATTTTCTTCAATTTCCGTCAATAAATGTTGCCGCAGCCAACGTTCTTAGAACTTAGTTTAGTCAAACCACAATATTTCCCTTTGGCACACCCTACAGGGCACATTTATGACTTGATTGCTTTGAAACCTGGTGTGCTTATTTAGGGTAACCTCTAGATGGGAGCTATCGATTTTCTTCAATTTCCGGCAAAAAATGTTGCTGCGGCCAACGTTCTTAGAACTTAGTTTAGTCAGAAGACTCAATATTTCCCTTTGGCACACCCTACAGGGTACATTTATGATCGGATTGCTTTGAAACCTGGCATGCTTGTTTTGGGTGACCTCTAGATGGGAGCTATCGATTTTCTTCAATTTCCGTAAAAAAATGTTGCCGCGGCCAACATTCTTAGAACTTAGTTTAGTCAAACCACAATATTTCCCTTTGGCACTCCCTACAGGGCACATTTATGATTTGATTGCTTTCAAACCTGGTGTGCTTATTTAGGGTGACCTCTAGATGGGAGCTATCGATTTTCTTCAATTTCCGGCAAAAAATGTAGCCACAACCAACGTTCGTAGAACTTAGTTTAGTCAGACTTCAATATTTCCCTTTGGCACACCCTACAGGGCCCATTTATGATCAGATTGCTTTGAAACCTGGTATGCTTGTTTGGGGAGACCTCTAGATGGGAGCTATCGATTTTCTTCAATTTCTGTCAAAAAATGTTGCCACGGCCAACGTTCTTAGAACTTAGTTTAGTCAGAAGACTCAATATTTCCCTTTGGCACACCCTACCGGGGACATTTAGGATTGGATTGCTTTGAAACCTGGCATGCTTGTTTGGGGTGACCTCTAGAAGGGAGCTATCAATTTTCTTCAATTTCCGTCAAAAATGTTGCCGCAGCCAACGTTCTTAGAACTTAGTTTAGTCAAACCACAATATTTCCCTTTGGCACACCCTACAGGGCACATTTATGATTTGATTGCTTTGAAACCTGGTATGCTTATTTAGGGTGACCTCTAGATGGGAGCTATCAATTTTCTTCAATTTCCGGCAAAAAATGTTGCTGCGGCCAACGTTCGTAGAACTTAGTTTAGTCAGACCTCAATATTTCCCTTTGGCACACCCTACAGGGCCCATTTATGATCAGATTGCTTTGAAACCTAGTATGCTTGTTTGGGGAGAACTCTAGATGGGAGCTATCGATTTTCGTCAATTTCTGTCAAAAAATGTTGCTGCGGCCAACGTTCTTAGAACTTAGTTTAGTCAGAAGACTCAATATTTCCCTTTGGCACACCCTACAGGGTACATTTATGATTGGATTGCTTTGAAACCTGGCATGCTTGTTTGGTGACCTCTAGATGGGAGCTGTCGATTGTCTTCAATTTCCGGCAAAAAATGTTGCCGCGGCCAACGTTTTTAGAACTCAGTTTAGTCAGACCACAATATTTCCCTTTGGCACACCCTACAGGGCACATTTATGACTAGATTGCTTTGAAACCTGGTATGCTTATTTACGGTGACCTCTAGATGGGAGCTCTCGATTTTCTTCCATTTCCGTCAAAAAATGTTGCCACGGCCAACGTTCTTAGAATTTAGTCTAGTCAGACCACAATATTTCCCTTTTGTACACCCTACAGGGCTTTGAAACCTGGCATGCTTGTTTGGGGAGGCCTCTAGATGGGAGCTATTGATTTTCTTCGGTTTCTGTCAAAAAATGTTGCCACTGGCAAAAAAAAAATGACATTAGTACCAATGATCTTCAATTTTGCCATTTCATTTATAACTTACCAAGTTCAAGTTTGTCAAGTTGAGCTACAGTGTCACTGACACTTTTATTTATCTTTAGCTCATACTAAGGGTTCCTACGGGTGAGGAGGTTTTATTTTTCTCATTGGAAACAGAAAACTGCGTTGTGCTAATAATGTTTACCCCCCTCAAACAACACTAAGTATTAACACAGCTGAGGCCAAAAGCACTTGTTACCATCCTATGATGATAACAAACATAGTCCTAGAAATTCTGTACAAAAAACTGATTGCATCTAATTTCGGTATAAAATAGCTGGCAGCCATCTTGAATTTCAGACTGCACCCCAAAAGACTTGTTTTCATCCCAAGGTGATAACAAAGGTGTCCAAGAAATTTCTTCAAGATCGGTTCATAAATACAGCCTTTAGCCCGAGCCGTATTGACATGTGCACTTTCTATGTATAAGTAGTGATGAATAAATCAAAGTTAATCTAATTTGCATAATTTCTGCGCGAGAAAAAAACCTGTATTATATGTAATGTATTCCATGTTACTAAACATTCATATAAAAATTTATTCAAATCAGAACTTTCATACAGAAGGTCTGTACAAAAAACTGATTGCACTAATTTCTGTACAAAATAGCTGCCGGCGACCATCTTGAATTCCGTACTCCACCCCAAAACACTCGTTCTCGCCCCACGGTGATACCAAAGGTACCCAAGAAGTTTTGTAAAGACTGGTTCATAAATACAGCCTCTAGCCCAAGCCATATAGAATTTCGGTACAAAAAACTGATTGTACCTAATTTCGGTACAAAATGGCCACCTGCAGCCATCTTGAGTTTTGGACCCCACCCAAAAACACTCAGTCTCGTCCAAAGGTAATAACAAAGGTCCCCAAGAAGTTTTGTGAAGATCAGTTCATAAATGCAGCCCCCAGCCGGAGCCATATTGACATGTGCACTTACTGTGAATAACGTAGCACTGAATGAATCAAAATTCATCTAATTTGCATAATTTCAGAACTAGAAAAAAACCTGTATTATATGTGATGTATTCCATGTTACTAAACATTCAAATAAAAATTTATTCAAATCAGAACTTTCACACAGAATCTGTACTAAAGACTGAATGCACTAATTTCAGTACAAAATGGCTGCTGGTGGCCAGCTTGAATTTTGGCCCGCACCCCAAAAAACTGGTTCACATCCCGCGGTGATAACAAAGGTACCCAAGAAGTTTTGTAAAGATCGGTTCATAAATACGGCCTCTAGCCCGAGTCGTAATGAATTGTTGATGCCGGACAGACGTCCAGACAGCCGACGGGCCATGGCATAACCTCAAATTTGACTATGTCAGAGATGAGCTAAAAATGGGGAGTATCCAGAGTATCACAGGACAAAAAAACTATTTGTAAAGAACTCCATCTTTCAAGGACAATCGGACAGCATTGGCATTCACTGCCATGCAGCCTTAGGGCTGCATTTTGAATTCCTGTGTTTGTTGTTCTTATGAAATATTATTTTATTATTATCAGTTATGATACAAATATGCTACCGATAGCACACTTTCAGGAACCGCTGATGTCGACTTTGTGTCAATGCGTGAGATGCACACATACTTTTGGGTTCTATACACCACATATCCTTCATTTTGCTATATAATTTGTGTAAATTTATTTGGAATTTATAGAATTTCAGACATGTAAATTTCATAGTATTGTTTTTGCCTTAGTTATGGTGCTTAATAAGTAATGGACAATTTAATTTGGAAAAAAGGGGTTCATGAAGATTCAGCCACAGGAAGATTCAGCCCTCATACTTATTCCGAGAATATTCGGTCTCAGGCGTGGTCGAATCTTGTCACCTGAGAGGTCAAATCTTCTCAGAAAATGTTTTTTTTTTAATGTTCTATGCATTTTTTCTATAGTTTTCTTTAAGGATTTATGATTACTAATCATAACAAAATTGTGCAATATGAAACAAACCTAAATGAAGCTGGCACAAAAAAAACTTCCCAAAACAAGCTGAGAGGTTTTCAGTTCGAATCCCACCTGCGGTAACTGTACCAAGACATACTGCACATCGATGATGCACTTGTCTTCAACCAATGCTAACCCTGCTTGTTTGGAGTTACTATGTTAAGGAGCCTGACAGTTGCTTGCCATTGCTCAGTGGTTCTCTCCAGAAACTCTGGGTTCCTCCCCAAGTAATACTGTCCAACATGAGGTGGCCTGGCTATAAAAAAGTGTTGTTAAACCCCAATAAATAAGGAAATCAAATTTGCTGAATCCAAGACTATTAAATGATGGTTTTGATTGGGGTGGGGGAGGGGATGGTTTTGGTTATACAGTGGAGCCCACTTAGATGGGTATCTCTTAATTGTATATCCCTGTAAATTGAATATAATTTCCCAACACAAAACCATTTACCATGCCTCAAGTACAAATTTGACCTGTTAATTGAATATATGTTATACATGTACCGGTACACTAATCTGTTAATGAAATAAAAAAAAATTGTAACATGTAAGTAAGTAAGTAAGTTAGTAAGTAAATTTTATTCAACAGAATACAATCATTATGGTTCAAAATGTTTTACATTAATTATTTGTGAAAGTAATTATATTCTGTTGGGATACAGCATGGTCAGATTGGCCGTCTGTCTGCTGACCCCATTAGTATAAACATAAAGCATGAAACATGGATGTCAGGAGAGAAGTTATGTCATCAACGTATAGTTCACTTAGAAAAAAAAAATATGATCTGAGGCTTGTCTTGTTTTTATATGGATCTACGTCTTTAACTTCAAAAATTCTTCCAAGACCGAGCAGTTCCACCCCACTCAGAAATTACCCTGACTCTTCCCAGTTTTCCTTTGGTTATATACCAATTTGGCCTCAGTACATCCAATACAAGCATTTAGTCTGTTATATCTTGTTTGACAGAGATCATGAAGCTCTGTCAAACAAAATATAATAGAATAAATGCTAAGTTTATCTCTGGAATACAGGAAAGTGACACAATCCCTGTTAATTGAATACTCCTGTTAATTGAATAATTTTCAGCGGCAAAGTGGCTCTTCAATTAACAGGTTTCCACTGTACAGCAAAAACAAATATCACAAACTAATAATGAAATTATGAACTTGAGAAATTTTTGATTGGTCATTCTACAACATGTTTTAGCTGGTACTCTACAGTTTTGAAGGTTAAAGGGCCTCGATCGAATCCCACCTCCAGCAACTACTTTGTTTCCTTGGGCAATACACTTCATTCCCATTGCCCACGTGGTGGCATTGTGTACCAATGTGTACCAAGGGATACTGCATGTCAATCGTATACTTGTCTTCAACCAATGCTAACCCAGCTTGTGTGCTGTTTCTACATTAGGTGTTTGTCATTGCTTAGTGGTTCTCTCTGGCTTTTCCCACCTGTAAAATTGTCCAACATGAAGTGACCCCAGCTGTCAAAGTGTCATTAAACCCTAATAAATAAATCAATAAGAATCATGCACTCCTATTCTGGAGGACGGTTTGGGGCAAATTGTCAGAGGATGGTATGGGTTAGATCAGTATCCAGTTTGGGTCAAGGTGTTGGAGGACAGTTTGGATGCAGTTCTCACAAATTCCAGTCACTTTGGTCCCAAGTCATTACGGCCTCAAGTCAATTCAGCCCCACTATACGAAGTCATTTCAGCCTCTATAACTATTTTTAAATATCGTTTGAATTTTAACATTTTTCTATTTAATTGTTTTTCAACATTTATACCTCAACTAGATATTCAGGTATACATATGATTGATATATGGTATTCCTTCATGCCTAGTAGATTTTCTTTCATGATGAATAAATGAATGAAAAGTTTCAGCACGCCGAAGGTGCACATGGACGATGTGGGATTTGAAATCCCTCGTGACCGAATAATTTTATTTTCTTTTGAATACACGAGAGTCAGAAGCAAGGGTCAGACCCCCATGGACCTGGTATGCTTGTTTAACTTGGTGTGCTCATTAGACAAGACCTTTCGATAAAACTATTGATTAGCATTCATTTCTGTGAAAAAAGTTGCCATTTATAGTAACCTCTGAACATACTGCATTTGTGTATCAACATTCTTCCTTTAGCCAGTCTTACAGTTTACATTTAAAAATTGATGGATTACTATGATCTTCAATTTTGCCATTTCATTTATAACTTACCAAGTTCAAGTTTGTCAAGTTGAGCTACAGTGTCATTGACACTTTCATTATCACTTGGTAAACGCATGCATGTACATTACTACCCATTCATGGATCATGGCCATTCCACAGCGACTTACGGTAGTGCATGAGGTAGGAATTTCATCGTAAACTGATTTTCCTTACTTATAAAGCGGCTCAAATAGTAAATGTTGTGAAATTGCTGACAAATTTATCAAACCATTTCAAAATTGCCAATTTTTTTACTGAGTTTACTGTGATTGTCTGCCCAATCAGATCATTTTCTGGTATGCCTGGAAGTGGAACATTGAACTCCCAGTAGTGTCCTGAGCATTCCTGGAATGTTAACATATCTGTGTGTAATAAAGTACGACGGTATCCATTATCAGTTTCTACACTGGAATGACAAAGATCTCCAGGATAAAAATTTGAATGGGATAAGCTATACCAATATTTGGCTCAAAACATCCCGGTTTTGATTTTAGGATGAACTGCCTCGTAAGATGGGATGAAACATCCTGTAACCTGGCCGTAATTAACAAAAACTGGTAAAAAGAACAAATTTTGCAAGTTACACTGGTGATCACTAAAATGTGTATGCCAAGGCCAATGCCAGGTTCAAAATTTGCCGAGGTGAAATTACTTTTCACTCTACTATATTACACAATGAAATATTCGAACTTGACCTGTATTTTTACCCCAGAAAGTCACATACCAAAATTCATTCTGATCAAATAATCATAACTGGAGTTATCATCCGGACACCTCAAATCTTGAAATTTCTAAGTTGAAAAAGGGGCAGAACTCTAGTAAAAATGATCGGTACGAACCCACATTCGAACTTGAACTGTATTTTTACCCTAGAAAGTCACATACCACAATTCTTTCCGATCAAATAATCCTAACTGGAGTTATCATGGGGACACCAAATGGGACGGACGCATGGACAAGTCGAAAACAATGTGGGACAATGTGGGATTAAAATCCCTTGCGACTGGAATAGCTTTATTTGCTGATAAAGCCACGACAGATGGGCGTTACAATCCTGGAAATGAAACGGGGTGCAAGTGCAATTGCTCTCATCAGCACGCGTGTTTTTTACGTGAGCTAAAAAATGCACTTGTTGAAAAATATTGTGGAGGACTAATATACTGTGAGGATAAATGTGTGTCGTTTTGAGAAAGCAGCACTCTATTGCCAGTGGCAAGTTACTGTCATAATTCAGCAATTCCTTATATACTACTCAAAGTTTGCTAAGCACCAAATATTTGACACATCATTGTGAAATTTGCTTGTGACATATTTGCGATATTTTTGGTGGATATGATTGAGGAATGTATTGAGATGGTCCCCAGTGTTTTTTTTTAGCTCTCTTGACAGGCAGACGTTTCGTGACAGTCATGGAAAGCATGTACCCCTTGATTTCCATGATGTTTCTGTGTACTGTCTATATGTACATGACATGTGTAGGGTATTCAATCTTCATTTTAATGCAAACCCTTGTGATTTAATGATTGAATATGGCAAATGCAAATGTAAGAAGACATTTGTCTGAAGCAGAAATGTGGGGGGGGGGGGGGGGGGGGTGGAGCAAGGGGCTACCCATCGTCAGGTTTGTGAAGCCCTTGGTGTGCACCATACGCTATCACCAGAGCCTGGACAAGATGTCAGCAGTATGGCACACCAGTAAGACGGCATGGTGGTGGGAGAGAGAGGGCAACATCTGCAGCTAAAGTCTGGTTTTTGCTCATTCAGGCCAGTAGGAACTGCTTTGCAACAGCAACCCAGCTTCGCAGTGACCTTCAGAATGCATCTGGGGTAAATGTTTTGACGCAGACTATCTGGACAAGGTTGCACGAATGTGGTCTCCGATCGAGAAGATCATGTATTCGCATTCGGCTGTCCCAGAACCAACACCATGCACTATATAAATGGACCACGTTGGATGGAACAGAGAAGATTGGCCACCTGTCCTTTTTCAGATAAGTCAAGGTATTGCCTAGACCACACAGATGGGTGTTCTAGAGTATGGAGAAGACCTGGAGAGCAATTCTATGCAGCCAACATTGCTGAGCATGACCGCTATGGTGGAGGGTCAATCATGGTCTGGGGCGGCATCAGCAGTGATGGACGTACAGAGCTGTATGTCCTTGAATGTAGTACATTGACTGCACAGCGGTATATTGATGAGATCCTGGATGTCCACATCAGATTGTATGCATGTGCAGTGGGTGATAGATTCATTCTGATGGACGATAATGCCATCTTCATGTTGCCCATGCTGTCAGGGGAGTACCGACAGAGGGAGGGGATTGAACGCATGGACTGGCCAGCAAGATCCTCTGACCTCAATCCAATCGAACATGTCTGGCATGAGCTGTAGCTTGCAATTTCAGCCCGTCCAGTCAAGCCAAGAAGTGTTCAGGAGCTTGGTGACATGCTGGTCCAAGAATGGAACAACATCCCACAAAGGACCACCAGGAACCTGATTGGGAGCATGAGAAGGTGTTGTCAAGCAGTAATTAACAGTAATGGGTCTCATACTCGATATTGAACTCATACCAGTTAGCTGTGTCAACTTTTTGGCAAACTGAAAAATTTCCTCTTTTACCAATAGTATCCATTTTCCATGGTTATCGTTTTCAAAAGCCAAAAAATAATGTCAAACACAAATAAAATCTTAATTTTTGTACTTAAATCATTAAAGATATAATTAAATAAAAAATATATACACTTTTCATTACAATATTTCAACTAAAAAGTAAAACAGGTAGTTGGATGTACGGGTGCTTAGCAAACTTTGAGTAGTGTACATTTAAGCCTTTGAACACTAGTGGTATTTGCCATGCCAGTTCAATGGCAGCAATTCGAAGAGTCCATATTCATTATTTGGGGGAGACCAATCAATATTTTCAATGTGCTGCCTCGAGGCTGCACATTGAAAATATTGATCGATCTACCCCACGCATTTACTGAACAGTCATCCTGTTATGACGTATCATGTTCTTGGCTGGAAAAGCGGTCGCTCAGGTTCAAAGGGTTACAGTTTCTGGTGTTTGGTGACAGTATCCCCTCGAAAATTCACATACTAACATTTTACGGGGGCAACTTACTCTTGTCTCTGATTTTGTGGGAGCTTAAAACTACACCTGTCAATTTTGTTCATTTCCAGCACTGGAGTGAGGGTCAAGCATCTTATTGGGCTGAGTGTGCACACTGCATGGTGGTCACAACTGGAATGCAAGATGGAAAAACAGTAAAAAAAACTCTTATAATTTTGCAGTTGTTCATTTAAAGGTGCCACTGGTGATTAACAATGAATAATCGCAGAACTATTGGTAGCAAACTAGCAAATATATTTATTATAAGTATTGTATTAAGAAGCACATCATATTAAGTACGGTAAGACTTCTTATATACGTCACTCTGCCGTCACATTGAATTCAATTGAAGCACAACCTAAAGTCACAATGTTTGAGTCTACACACAGATCTTATGTGATATCTATACATGTATTTTACCTGTGTACACGTATAGGAAAACAATATACCAGGCCTTGACAATTCCATATTTTGATAAACCTATAAACAGGTTACCCATTTAGTTGTTCATTAACCTATTCTGATGGTTAGTAAATTTGTTTCATTAACCTGTTGGTTAAACCCAAAATCCTAACTCGATATGTCACAGGTATATCCCGAAGGCCTATGGCCTGAGCTGGGGGGGGGGGGGGGGGGAATGTACAGTTATGCCTCTTCTGTTGGCGACATGCGATGACTTCTGATGATAGAAATATCAGCGAAGCAGAAATATGCCATTACTAGATATATTGAGTGGTGCCCCTTCTATTGGCAGTTTTGTGTATAAGAACCTGCAGTGGTGAATAGGTCCAGAATTGATTTGGCAGTGGGCCCATCATACATCAGTCTACAGTGCATTTCAATTTCCATAAACTGTAACATGTCTCTAATTATAATTACAGCTGAATAACAAGTACAAATTTAATATTTCGATGTGTACTATATCCACAGGCATCTTAATATGACGATCATAAAAAAATTTGGTTAACCGATGGATCTTTTTGGTTAAACCGACCTTTTGTCCGCCTTAAAATTTGTTTGTGTAACCTCCAGGCGAATGGAACAATCGTCCGCCTGAATTGTCGAGGCCTGATATACTATGACTGCATTTTATTTATACAGGCACCCCATCGTCGCTCTAAATTCAGTTGGAGATTGTCTTTCATATTATAAGGTCTAGATAGTTTGACCTGGATATACAAGCAAATTTTACGGCAATTTGTACTGCTTCAATGGAGTAACATGATGTTTTAGAAAGAAACTGCCGAGTAGCGACGCATAGTTGAGTTGGTTGCCACCCCCCTCCCCCAAACCAAGGATGAACAGCAGTTCACGCATTCAATGGTAAAAAACATCATCTTCGTGGTGACTTGAATTCAGTTATTTGAATTTGACGCGTCAGTAGTGCGACACATAATAGACCTAAAAAATGTTATAATTTTTTTCAAGTATTCTCAGAAACTGAAAGGCACCACCATGCAGGGTCCGACATAAGCCGTAACCTATAGGTTATTTATGGGAGAGGTTATGTGTTTCTATAAACTCGAGACCTATTATTAGGTTATGAGAGGAAACTGATTACCTTAATAATTTACCTTATATCTACACTACGGAAACCTACAGGTTACGGAATGCTAGGCACACCATAACCTATTTTAAGGTTATGGTGTATGAACCTTATATCAGTCCCTGACCATGTAACGTTTAACAATGAATAATCGCAAAATTTTGAGATAAAAAATAAAGATAATTGATGTAATTGGCCAATGAACAATCATAAAATTAGTCCACAAATACATAACTTGAAAGAATTTGTCTCAACACATTTGAAATTGAATGAAAGATTCAAAGATGTGCTAATTGCTATATAAAATGGTATGCTATTTATTCTCGTGCTAATTGATACTGAATAAATATCATTAAAGTTATTTTCCATCAAATGTTTTAATGATTTCCAAACTCTTGGTGAACGATTTGGGTAAAATTACAAGCGGACAATTCAAATAAATTGCAAGCACTGAAGCAGACTATTCGGCTGGCGGACGAAACATCCGTATCCAGTACTCGAGTCAAAGTTCGTTTTGGAAAATGTGGAGGTTTGATCAACAATGAGAAGGTCTGAATTTTTTACACCCGTGTGTTTGTATATAGCCCCATACCATGAAGCAGAAATAACAGCATGTTTATTTCTTGTTCAGTTAAGGTTTCAGAACAGGCGCTGACAGCATCAACTGTGCCATTGGTGAAGTTGATTCTGCCACGGTGTACTATCCTAACGGGAGGGGGTGCAAAGTGGCTGTCTCCCATCTGCAGAGAGAGACTGGTGTACAGGATAAAGATTTCCCCAGAGTATTTGAGAACAGCAAGAACACGCAACTGCCTCCACCCCCTGCGTAGTTTGCCACAGTTATCTGTGCCAGTGGGCAAAGAAGAAACTTTAATAAAAGTTGTAAACCGATAGCCCTTGTAAAACATTTCTAGCCTTTTCAATAAAGTAAAAATGTGAAAACGTTATGAGAATGTTTGTACACACCGCCCCACACCTAAAAAAATCCACGATACTCTAATCGTATTATTATGCACATTGCATAATAGCAAATACACTGTTCTTGAGTTTCTAAACTGATGCAAATGAGATTTAAATACTGCCCACATGTCACAAAAAAAGCAAGTCGCACCAATCCCACAGCATGTGTAGGACCTGCCGTAGATTCTCTTCGTCGACTGCATCTTTTGGTGTTCATAACACTTTAGTCACACAAGATGTGTGTATATCCCGATACAACAACGTCAATTAAACACATTGAGAGTCCATATATAGACAATTGTTAATTTGCCAGTGTTACCTTAATAGCGGATAGGTGTAGTGTCTTAACTCCAGTGCATATGCGTCTGATTATTAAAGGCATTACAGGGTCGTGGCAAGCAGGATGAAACTGGGGGGGGGGGGGGGGGGGGGGGGGGGGGGGGGAGGGGGGGGTGCATAAATAAACAAAATTTGGACGTTTGTTGTACAGAAGAAGCATTTTCCTAGATTTCCGGGTTCTTTTGTAGGGGACGGAGGAGTTGAT